>BMAV01012271.1:35298-46509 GCA_019973955.1 Trichonephila inaurata madagascariensis | reverse complement strand
CCCCCCCCCCCAAAGTAATATTCACATCAGAATAACGTTGTAAAGAGAAAATTTCTTTCTTTCATTTTAGATTTTAATTAGAGGACTAGTCACTATTTTTAGAAGGAAGATGACAGATAGGCAGCAACGTCGGGTAAGTCGCATAATACAGGGTGGTCCCGAATTCCTGGTACAAACTTTAAGGTTAATGTACAGGGTATTGTAACAATCATTTATTGTATAGGATTGTATGGGCTCAAGTGACGCGATGAGGCACAAAAAATAAGAGATGAAAGGAAAGACAAAGTATTTATTGAAATCGTCGTTGACAAGTGTAACCTTTACAACAATTTTTTGAAACTGATCAGCACATGAGCTATGAAGTCCAGCTGCAGCGCACGTTGCTGTACCACCCACTGGCAGTCGAAGATAGTCTGCTGGATTCAATGCTTGTACTTGCTGAAAATGGAGGTGTAAGTAAATTTTGTTTAACACTCTACAAGATCTCTCTGATCACTTACACTTACGCCATAAGCAACAGCTCTTGTACTTGACTTGATCCAACAGCCACAACGTTCAAGATGCTTTCTTCTAGGCTTGGACTGGGTATAGTTCTTCATCGACTAGCATCATATCTGGTGACGTGGAACGAACGTGTATACGATGTAACTGAAACATTCTGTGATCCGGCATTCGTGGATATATAGCGCAGCTCTGCCGTTACTATTTGCACGGCCGTACATGTTTTGCATGTCTGCAATTTCGGCATACGTAAAGTCTCCCATCATAGACGTCAGCACAATTGCGAAGGACACTATCCCCTACTGAGATGCATCATTTTGAACGGCGGCTAGACATCTACTGCCTCCTACCGGCAACAATACTAACCAAAAACTCTTTTCTTTTATTTCCCCTTTTTGCACCTCATCACGTCACTTGTGCCCATACATCCCTTTATAATAAATGATAGTTATACACACAATGTCCTGTATCTACTCTTAAAGTTTGTACCATGAATTCAGGACCACCCTGTATATTCGAAATGTAATTTCTCGTCATAACTCTTTACTGAATATCTCAAGGAGTAGAAATGCCCTCTAGTGACAACTCAACTTTAGCACGGTCCACGTAAGGAATGAATGTGGTCGATATGAGAAAACATCAATTCTCTTTCTTTTTAATATTGCAGTCATATTTTTTTTTATCCATGTTTAATTTAACCTAAAATAATAAATGCAACTATTACACTACAGGAGGCCCAGTGGTCGAGTGGTAACGTAGGCAAGAAGGAACTGAAAAAAAAGTCAATCTTGAAAAACACTTAAGACATAGTTCGGAAATTTATAAAAATCTGAAAGAATTTTCATTGATTAAATAAAATTCAATTTAAAAAGTTATAAATTTGACAAAAAAGGCCCCCCCCCCAGCTTTTGTTAAATGAACATTTTGCAACATTCACTTTACAAAACTGATAGGATATTTATTGATCCATAACAGTGTTCACATTGAAAATGTGCTCCTCATCTCGTAAGAGAAATTTGACGCAGAGCATTTTAATTATAAGATAAATAAAATACTATAATATATTATCAGCAATAAAATGAAATTCCATAATTGAAACCAATATTCAATTAATGATATAAGTGTTACAAAACTCAAACTATATTAACAAAGTTCAAGCATATAACTCAAATATTTGTAACAAGGAACATTTTATCTTTAAATGAAATTTAAAACAATTCCCAGAATTATAAAAATGGATAAGGTGAAATAAATTTTCGTGTTGCTTATTTAAAACAATAGAAAAGTGTGAGAAAATGTTTAAAATCAAACATAGCTACTCATTAATTTTAAATCATGAGAAAAATTACCGAAATTGAAATAAATATTAATACCAGCAAACCAGATACGGAAATTAAAGCCTTTATGATACGCAAATGAAATAAAAAATCAATAAAATATGAAGCAAATAGTGATAAACATTTTTCAAATGGATAATATATATAGAAAAATTCATTCCATCCATTTAAGCTAATAAGTAAACATGATACGTACATAAAAATAAAACAGAACAAGTGAAGAAAAAGTATTGCAATTAATTGTGGATATTTATTTAGTACTCTTAATAAACACAACTTAAATCAAACTAGAGAAAATTTTTTACAAAATTCACGATTTAAGCACACGAAAATTATTAAATACAGTTACCAGTTACGAAATTGACAAGTAAGAAGTACACAATTAATTAATTAAATAAACAGATTTAGAAAAGGTATTTGTAATCACTTTGCAAAAAAGAAACTGATTTGCAGAAAAGAAATCCAAGGCATTTAAAAACAGATTTAGTAATTAAGTTCCAAGAAATTAAGTTAAAAACACTAAATTAAAAAGAGATTAAAAGGAATTTAAAAGTACATCGCATTCCTTGTTAAATACAGCTTTAAAATAAAAGCCGTTCAGATTGTAAATAAACAATTCTTTACTACTCTTTTATTATTCTACGTCCCGAATTAATTTCTCCGTATTTTAATTCCTTCGCGTAGAAATCACTTTGTTTACTAACAAAATGACAAGGAATTTAAAACATGCATTTAATTCGTATTCGATTTTTACGTTTGGTTTATTTCTTTGGTTCTGTCAAAGCCATCTCGACTTTAGTATATTTAAATAAATTCACCATAGAAAGAATTTCTAACAGACGAGAAAATCTTGAAGCTGAGATTCGAGCAAAATGAACAACAGCAAATGAATAACAAATTAAATGAGATTTTTTATTTACAGGAGATTTTTTAAATTTTATTTTTGGGCATTAAGTTGTTTACCTTTGTTTGAATATAAAACAAATAGCATTTAATGTATTTTTACTCAAGATAAAATGTTTACTTCTAGCCACAAAAAATACATCACCTTGAAGGAAGTATGAAAACCATATAGAATTTACATCATGCGTTGGCGGCTATGAAATATGCAAATCATTAGCATTATAGTGCAGACGTACATCACGTGCGACCGTAACGCCACCCGTAAGCGCTATATAAGGGGAGAGCAGATTGGCGATTTGAAGTACGGCAATTGTTTTTTCGTGCGTTTTTTTTGTGCGTAAGCTGTTTAAATAAGCCCCGTGGAAGAGATTCAATGTCTTCTGATTGGACCGAAGAAGAATAGTAGACTGTAGGGATTGCGGATTACCCTTCAGAGAAATCAGTCAAAGTGTACGACGAAACCAAGCAACTGTGAGGCGGATCTGTCATCGCTGAATAAAGGAGAAAACGGCGGACCGAAGGGGCCGATCCCACCCACCTCGTTGCACCACAGCCCGTGATAGCAGGCGGATTGTGCAAATGGCATTGGACACAGCCACATCTCGAACCATAGTACAACAAACTCAGTATGTTACGCATTGTTCGGTATCCGCTCGTACCATTCGACGCCGTTTTCAGCAGAGTGGAATGTCCGCAAGGCGTCCATTGCTTCATTAACCCTTGACTGGAAACCACAGGCATTTGCACCGCCAATGGTGCGATGAACGGTGGACATGGACCACAGAATATAACAACATTGTATTTACTGATGAAACCCGCTTCTGCCAGCAACAACACGATGGTCGGATTCGAGTTTGGAGACACCGTGGCTGTTGAATTGCTGTGTTATGCATCGCTCCACTGGTCCTGCACCCGGTATCATGGGTTGGAGTGGTATTGGATTTCACTGCCGCACCCCTCCCGTACGCATTGTCGATATACTGAACAGCCAGTGCTACATGTCTGAGGTGTTGAAGCCCGTAATCAACCCATACATTCAGCACTCGCCATCAGCCATATTCCAACAGGACATGCAATGTTCAAGAGTTCTTCTTTACCATCAGATTGAATTGCTTCCTTGGCCTGCTTGTTCTATCGATCTATCGCCAGTCGAAAACGTCTGGTCCGGGATACATCACCCGCTGCTACACTGGATCAACTTTGGCATTATGTGGAAGCCGCATGGTCTGTTGTTCCCCAAGGATACATCCAAAGCCGTTTTGATTTTATGCCGAGGCGTGTGGCAGCGGTTACAGCCAACAATGGTGGCTACACTAACTACTAATTTTGTCATTATCCACACGTCACAGGAGTCTGTAATTTGAATTGTTTGCTTTTTGTATAACATGTTATCTGCCAAATAAATTTCGCTGTGATATCTCTGTTCCTTCTTGGTGTTGCATTTTGTGTGGCCAGCAGTGTATTAAGCTAAAATAATACTGGTTTAAATATAACTAGGGAGAGGGTACCTCCTGTCCGTCAAACGATATGCCAACCCCCATTGTTCAAAATTATACAACTGTTCCTACTTATTGCTCAAATTGTAAAGCTGTAATTTATATGTGTTATGTAGTTCTATTTTTTTTCAATAAATAGTAATCAGGAAAAAAATAATAAAAACTTCAAGTTTCTTCATCTCCACATTTTAATAAATTTATTACAACATAACGGAAAACCTTTTTGATATAAAGGGAGATCACATATCCTTTGTTATTTCATATCTCTCACAACCTAATCAATGAACAAAATATAAACGAAAATGTATACTCTTATTGTAACTTAGATATTGAATATCTAAAGTATAAATTCAGTGTTTAACTACTTGTAAATAGCTTTTCATATCCTCTGAAATTATATTTACATAAAGGCATATTTATTGTTTTTTTTTTAATGTAGCTTCTAAAAAACTACATAAACATTTTCCACTCTTGTCATAATAACTCTTACTGACTGTCCCAAGCAACAGAAGCGCTCTCTAGCGACCCTTCAAATTCAGTACGGGCAAAGTGAAGAAGGAATTGGGTGGCTATGAAAATACCTTCCATGTTTTTTGTCTTTAATTTTTGTTATGTTATTTGTTGGCTGTGTTTCCTAATTAATTGCTACAAGAAATTATTGTTATACTAAAAAGTGTGATTTTATTGAACGTAACCCCAAAAAAATCTGCACCATATTTGGTTTATTTCTAATGTCCAAAACTCTCTACACTTTAAATTTAAATCTAATACAAAAATTCCTCATAGTTTAATTTTAAAAAGAAATAAAAAAATAAATATATCATAAACTGATATAAAATCATTTTATTATTTACATACTATGATTAATATAACAATAAACTTCATAAAATACGCACAATTTAAAGACTTGTTATCTGGAAAAAGTCTTAAGAATATGCTTTTGCATAAACGCTTTTTTAAAGAAGCGAGTTCTTGAATATAACATTCAAAAATGCACTATTCAATGAATGCAAATTTTTCAAATTCAGCACGTCTTATTGAATATTCTATATACTTTAATTAAAAAACTGATTGTAACTGTAATTAACTGATTCTATTATGTACAAAATAATTTTAAAAGAATCTTTAAATATATGATAGAGACGTCCTAAAAAATTATGACGTCATATATATATATATAAATATATATATATAATTTTCTGTTAAAAACAGTTAATAATTTCTTTTTTCTTTTTTATGTGCCCTGGAATCGTCGTTTACTGTGATATTTGTTGGAAAGGCGTTAGTTTAAAAGAGAGACAGAGGTCGGGTGTGTGCGTGCGTATTTTGTATTGTGGAGAAGTGCGTGTCATTTGTATAAATTCGTAAGAGTTTATTATTGTATAAATAATTATTTATTTAATTAGTTGTCTCAAAATTAGCAACTACGCCACAATGATATAAAATAACATTTAATGAAAAAACAAATAATATAAAAAATAAATAAATTTTAAAGTCAATTCCTATTTAGATCAACAAAGAAAAAATTTAATATTTAGTTACTTTTTACTAAATAATTACAATTAATATAAATATGTATATACATACGACACAAAATCTCAATATTAAGTGGCAAAATACAAAGTGATTTTCCTTGCAATTTTCCATTTTTCTTTCTTTATAGGGTGTTGGACTATTATTTTTGTTTGTTACTATTTATTCATAAATTAAATTTAATTATTAAAATAAAATAGTAAAAAAAAATTGCATTCTGAGAAATTAGGCCATCCCAAGTGGAATTCGAACCCACGAACTTTGGATTAAAGTCCAACACGCTGTCTCTTGCGCTACAGGGACACAACGAGCGGCTTTTCTTTTTATGTATGGTGTTGAACTATTATTTTTGTTTGTTACTATATATTCCCTGATTAAAAAATTAATATTCAAAAATTTGTATTAACATCAACTGTCATCCTTTACATGTTTAAAATAATGTATTTGAACTTGAATGGATGAATAAAAATTTTTTTATTAATGATTGAAAAGTTGAACAAGATATATATATATATATATATATCTTGTTCAAATTTATATATATATATATATATATATATATATATATATATACATACAGAGAGAGAGATCTCTGTATATATATACAGAGAGAGAGAGGGAAATTGTGAACTAACAGTAGGAATTGAATAATTTATAGTTTGCATTATATATGTCGGTTCGGGTGGCTTAGAGGTAGAGTGCCCTCCTCGTAAGCCTAAGGTCGCGGGTTCGATCCCGGCTGAATTCGATAGATTTTTCTGGAATCGATGATCGTAGGCATGCATGTCATATGATTATACGGCATGTAAAAGATCCTTTGAATATCAATTTGGCTCTGATACTTTCAGTAAAATTAAATCATGAAAATACTTAACATTCGACGCGAGAGCTTGAATTGGATAAATTCAAGCGTCAAAAATTTGGTAGATGGAGCCGGCCCTAGATGGTGTCACCTATGAAATAATTTTCCCACTTGGGGACTTGCCATGTCTGCAAAGGCTATGCTGCCAAATGCAGCCTATTGGAAAGAAGGGTATTATACATAAATATTTGCTAAAAACACTTCATTGTATTGAATACATTTAAAATTAGGCTAAAATAATCTTTGTGTAGACATAAAGATTCGAAAACAAATTCATAACAATTAGCAAGTAAATTTAAACGATTGAAATGAAGCCAATTATTTGAAATAATTTATATTAGTTTTGCGTGAATTTCATTTTCCTAAATATTTATTAAAAACGTTCAATAAACAACATTAAATATTCCAAAAATCACAAAAGAAAGTGGAATTCTAATTGAAGAGGAATGGCAACAAAATAAATCCTATTCTTTTATGAGCTATTGCCCATTATTCTATCAAAATAGATTTTAATGGGAATTACGACACAATAGGCTGACTCTAGGAAAAATATTTTCGAATGAAAATATTTCAAATGCACTCCAATCAACAGAGAGAAATTTCGAGACGAAGAATGATATACTTTTAAAAGGAAAATTATATTTCTTTAAAAACTCTCATCCATTATTTTACTAAAATAAATTTCAATAACAATTACAACACAAAAGGCGTGAATCTGGCTTTAAGCAGAACATTTTCGAGGGAAGAGGCTTTAGAAAGAATGCACTCCAATTAACGGAAATTTTCTCGATGGAAAATGTTCTTTAAACGGCCAGAAAATTGCAAGCGAACCAATTTCATCGTATCGTGCAGCACCATCACGAGTTTCGAAACTGTTTACACCGCAATTTCGCTCGCAGTTTGCAGTAGAAAAGTTGGGATGAACAAGAACTAAAACTTTCAACCCATTCTTTCTCCCAAATGTTCCTTTTATAATATCCTTCCATCTTCGTGTTTTGATGACCCTGGAAGTACGGTGGAAGACTTTCGCACACACACATACACACAGGGTCCCAGAAAACTCTTTATTTCCTTAATCTTCTTCCCCCTTTTCGGCAGAACAAACACAGGGGAGAGCACCATTGTTTACAGAACAAAGAAGGAATTCAAATGGCAGGGGCGACACTCTTCCAAAAGATCTTCTTTGGAGAAGCCAGCAGTTTCGCCCTTGTCCTCAAACATCTCTCCTTATCTTCGGTGACGCCCTCGCAGAAGCTTCGCTTTTGGTTCGGTCCATCCAGTGGCGAAACTGAGGGAGTTGTCTTTCAAGAAGTGTTACCTCATATTAAGTCTGAGGTGTGCCTCAATGTGTGTTGAGGAAAGGTCAAGGATAAAGGAGACGTAAATTCCTCGTGGAAAAAAAGAACTCTCTTAATGGTTCTGATGCTTCACGACAATAAATTAAAAAAAGTAGGATAAAAGAATAATGAAGAGAAATATAAGAAGTTAATCAAGGATATTTTTTTTTACTACGCTTTCTGGAATGTGTGATTTTTTTTAGATTCTTCTTTTATACTACTATTGATCTTCCCACGAGGTATCTATTGCAGAGAAGTAAATTCTTTCTCATCCTTATAACGGTGGATACACTTTATGTTGAATATAACCGCATGATTGGAGACATTTCACCTGCGACGCTTCTTTAGGGCAGGAATGCCAAAAGTTGGACAATAGAAAAAATATGCTACAAAAGTAGGTTAAGAATGACTAACGAAAATATAAATATTTAATGAGGGGGTGTTTGATGTAGTGCTGTAGTAAGATATTTCTAATATACATGGTTCTGAAAAGAGTAAATACCATTGAAGTTAAATTTTACTCGAAATAAAATACAGTCGGACCTCCATTTAACTAAGTATCTAAATCCAGAAAAAAAAAATAATTAAATGTGTGAAAATTCCTTAAATAGAGATTCATTTTTTTCTTATACTTTAAAAACCACGTAAAACAAATTTTAAATTCATAAATACTATATATTATTTAAAAAAAATAATTATGCACACTTTTTTTGTAAAAAAAATTAATATCTATTCATTTTATATACCTTTCCCATTAAAAACTAATATGCAAAGGAAAAAAAAAACATTGACATTTTCAACTCTAAAAAAAAAAAAAAATTTATATTAAAACTAATTTTTTTAAAGACATTTTCTAATTGTTAACCTACGAGTTATTTTAAGCATACACTACCACATGCGTCCTTAAATTTATTTACTGATAAAACCTGTTAGTTTTATTTGAATTTTTGTTTGAAAAATTACTAGCCATTTCATTGCAATGGGTGAGTTAGGCACCTGGTGAAACTAGTTCAAGGTCATTGAGCACCATAAGATGTGCTAAAATACAGAATAATTCAAAAAATGTCCTGAAATATTTTAAAAATCGGAAGAAAAAAGTCGAGTTTCAAAAGAAAAAGTTCGATAAATAGAAAATGAATTTCGCTATTAGGAGGTTATTTTACGAAGAAAATAGTAAAATGTTCTTAGATCCAGGAAAAAGTTCGCAAAATGGATAAATTAGTATAATAAAGGTTCAAATATATCCCCAAAGTTAGTAGAATATTTCCTATTAACTTATATTCAGGCATATTAACTTATATTCCTTCTTATGCATACCATAGCAAAAAAGTATGCGCTTCTTAAGTCTTAGTAAATGTAGTCACCTCAAAATGTCTTCGCGGTCCACCGGTCGATCGCGATCGACTTAATGCTTATTCCTGCTATAAAAGCAACACGAGGATCTTGTAATTTTGAGCCTCGATCAAATGACTTTGATGACACTTGAACTGAACCCCACCCCCTCTCCAAACTACCACAGCAACGTGAGGATTTTGAGCTCGATTTAACGTACATCAGCCTCCTGTACACGTGATCCTTCAGTGACAGCAGGATTCGAATCCACGACATTTCAGCCACGAGATTATGACCATAACCACTAGACTAACGCGCCCACACTGAAAAACAAGAAGATATATACAGTCGAACCTCCAAATTACTACTCTCTATATTGCGAATTTCTTTATACGGTGAACTTTTCTCTGGAAAAAATAACATTTCACGATTTTCTTTGTAAAATAACCTCCGATTAAGAAGTGCATTTTCTATAAAGTGAACTTTTTTTCTCCCTATTTTTAAAGTATTTTTGGACATTTCAAGTTATTCTTTCTTTTGACACGTTTAATGGTGGCCATAAATTTTGAACTGGTTTTATTAGGTGCTTAACTCGCCGAGAGCAATAGAATGCTAAGTGTTTCATCCAAGAAGTGCAACCTTTAACCCCCACTGTCCAGTTCACTAGAAACGTCTTCGATATCCCCTTACACCCTCAGAGGAGTTGTCTCGTGTCCCCGTGTCCTTGAACTAGTCTCACGTTCATTTGTAGTGTTGATCAGTTGTACTGGTAACTTCGTTTCTTGTAGCTCGAAAAGGTCAAAATGTAAGTGCTTTTAAAACAGTACGACATTCCTTTTTCTTGATTTCTCTGCAGTTTTTCTTTCTTTTTTTTATGAGTATGATATATATAAAATAAATAGATATTAATTTGTAAAAAGATGTGAGTAATTACTTTTTTTCAATATATAATACTTATGAATTTAACATTTGTTTTATATGGTTTATAACGTATATTGAAAGAGGTAAACCTCTATATAACGAATTTTTTTTCGGGATTTTGCGTCTTCGTTAAATAGAAGCCCAACAGTAATTTATTCTTTTCTTACATGAATATTCTTTTTGATACATACGGTACTAAATCTAAATTCTTTAATATGAAATAAATGTGATTTAATTTAAAATTACTTCCTTTTTATTGTTATCAAAAGTGCATGCTTTAAAAAATAATAAAGTTGCTAAAATCTAATTTATCTCATTTTATGACTGAAAGAACTTTTAGATTCTGATTAAATAGAAGAATAAAAAAACATTAAAAACTGAATACTACAATGAAGTTATTTATAATTAAATTAGAAATTTTTTTTGAATCTCTCAAAACAATCTCATCAGGCAGGAAAGCGAAAGAAAATTAACAATTACTGAATAAACAAGTTGTGTATAATAATACTAAAAAGAAGGAATGATATGCATCAGATAAAATTCTTGAGAATTGTGAGATTGATTTAGTTTTAAATATTATTAAAATCTTGTTGAATAAATTATAATAATATCGAATAAATAATTTTCATTGATGCAAAAATATCACAACGATCATTTAACGATGTTTCTACGAATTTTATAATGCTATTTTATGTATACATACATAAAAGAAGGCCTTTTTTTTTCTTCCGTTAATGCTCTTTAATGTTTTCTAAAATTTTAGATGAAATTTTGATTAATGAAATCAAATATATTGCATAATTATTATACTAAGCTTGCATTAACTTTGTCTTTAAATTTCTTACCAATTTGATATTATCTGATAAATAATATTTTTAATTGATGGAATGCATTTATATTCAGTTTCTACTACTTTATTTTTCTATTTTTTTATTTTACACAAAAAAACCTTACAAATTATATGAAGTAGTAAAAATGGATACATAGAT
>BMAV01012271.1:19821-34898 GCA_019973955.1 Trichonephila inaurata madagascariensis | reverse complement strand
TTTTTCTAAATATCAAAATAATTTATTCTCTTATTATTTGGAAGAAGCGTTAGTGATTAGTTGTTAAAATTCAAACCTTTTTAAAAGTTAACTTTTATATGTAAATTAATTTTTTTTCTAATGGACAGCAATTTTAAAGATGAGTGTGTATAAATGAAATAAAAACATAAAACAAAATACTCAAAGGAAATTTGACTACAACAAATTAAAAATTAGATTAAAACTAATAGCATCATTACCGCCTCCCCAACAAGGATTGAAAACGTCGTAAAAGCTTTTCAACAGAGAATTTAAAATACTTTAAGGTATCCGACAACGTTCGGAACCGTGATTTTAAAAAAGCGCATAAATGGATAATTTTCATGATATTTAGTGTCACTTAGATTAGACTACATGTATACAATTGTTTTAAGGACATTTTGACAATTTTTTTTTTAATACAATATTTTGGTAAAAAATTAACATAGAATAATCTTTTTTCAAAATGTTCCCCTTTTGGGGGAAATGTTTCTATTATAATAATATTTTGCCTGTATATAGCTCAGACCTCTTTATAGAGGTTCCACTATGATTTTTGAAAAATTCACATAACTTACAGAGTTACAACCCATTGAAATAATTATCGGCGTTTTTTTCTTAAAATTGCTCCCCTCTGTTGTCGTAAAATAGGGATAAACCCACTTCTAAGTTATATATTTCAAAAATTCTAGTTGAGCCTCTGTAGAGAGGTCTGATCTATAGACAGGCAAAATATTATTATAATAGAAGCATTTTTCACAAAACAACATTTTTTTTAAAAAATTATTCTAAGTTAATTTTTTGATAAAATATTGTATTTAAATAATTGTTTTTGTCAAAATGTCCTTATAAAACAATGCATTCTAATCTAAGTGACACTAAATATCATGTAAACTATCCATTTGTTCGCTTTTGCAAAATCACAGTTCCGAACGTAGTCGGATACCTTAATGGTAAAAACTTTTGACTAAAATAGAGCAAAAAAGTGAAACCCCAAACTAAGTTTTTTTTCCCTAAGTTATATTTTATTCATACTCAGTTTGGAACAAAGCTATTTCGGACAAAAACAAGAAAGAGAACCTCAATAAAATTCTTACATAGATCTTTAACCAGAACAACCACAACTTTTACGACTTTTTAATGCCACACACATAAAAAAAAAAAAAAAAAAAACCGAATTAAACCTTACAATTTTTCGAATTCGAAAAACTGTTTTTTTTTGTTTCCACCTGCCTCAGATTTTTGTTGTTCTTTACCAAAGTGAATTCAGTCGGTAAAAAGAATAATGCTTCGAACGCGGTATGTGGAATTACTTTGCCCACATTTATTTATTCTTGAGGGGAAAAAATTGATAAATATGTTACACGAGTTAGGCAACAGGAAATAAAAAAAAAAAAAAAATCACACAAACAAAAGAAGGATGTAGAATGGACGTGGAATAAATTGAACGGCCGGAAATAAATGGCTGTACAAAACTAGTTGAATAGAGGAACTTTTGTGAGGAGTTTCGGGAAAGCCAAGACATTAAAAGTGAGTAGTTTCAAAGCGAGGAGCACGGAGTCATTAACAGTAGAAGCAATGCGTTTTCACGGCTCGTAAATCAGGAGTAGGATTAGTTGTGGGAATAGCTGCCAAGGTAATGGGATATCTAAGAAAAGATACCAGATTCATTACACCCTTAAAAATTGGGCGAAAATTATGACCCGCCTTCGTGAGGAAATTCAGATTGGAACTTATTAAATGCTTATGGATCAAGTATCGGGAGGAAACATAAAATGTTGCATTTTTAAGTTAATGATTTGAATGAGAATATGTTAAACGCGTGTAAAAGTATCGAAATTTCAAATATGAATTCATTCTTTATCTATATGTTTGGCCAAGTAGATAAAACTTTATATATATATATATATGACGTGATTAGAAGTCAGAAACAGACTTAGCTTTTAAAAAGGATCTTTATTTGATGAAAGTTAGACATATTCTGATGCTAAGAGGCAGAGAGAAAAACGGACGCCACCGAAAATCTTAAGTGGGTTAACACTTAAGACACCGATAGCGGATTTCATGAGTTCACTTGAAAGTTAATGCTGACATATTAAATATAACGAACTGGAATTAGACATGTTTATTGGTTAGGCCATATGTTCGGAAGAAATAAATGGGTGATTAGTTTGATACTTGAAGAGGTAAGGAAAAAAATATAAAAGTGAAGTGCTAGATAGGGAATTTAATTTTTAATCTAATTTAATTATCCTTATATATATAGTTGGACCTCTATATAACGAAGTCGCTAGATCCCTGAAAAAAAGTTCGTTATATGGAAAATTCGTTATATAGAGGTTCATCTTTCAATATACTTTATAAACCACATTTAAATTCATAAAAACTATATATTAAAAAAACTAATTATTCACACCTTTTTAAAAATTATTATTTTATATATCTTACCCATGAAAAAAGGAAGAAAAACTGCAAGAAAAACAAGAAAAAAGAACGTCGAAGAATTCACTGTATTTTCAATATTAAGAAAATAATTTAATACTAAAATTAATGAATTTTAAGGACATTTTATAATTTAAAACATATAAGTAAGATTAAACATACATTATTTTATAATTAGAACACGGGGACACGGGACAATTCCACTGAGGGCGAAAGAGAATATCGAAGATGTTTCTAGTGAACTAGGCGATGAGAGAGGGTTAAAGGTTGCACCTCATGGATGAAACGTCCAGAGCTCTATTGCTCTCGGTGAGTTAGAACCTAATAAAACCAGCTCAAACACCATAAAATGTGTTGTGTTTTTGTTTCCAATCCCCTTGGAGCAGGAAAGCCTACACCAAGTCCATTTGACCTTTCCGCGTAATAGTGTCACACACCAGGTCTTGCTGTTCATACAACTGTCGTAGGGAAATGCCCCAGCAGTTATATAAAATGTGTTAAAGAGAGAATAACTTGAAAATTTTTCAGAAATATATTAAAAAAAAGGGAGAACAAAAATTGAATCACAAAAGAAAAACCTCGTTATATAGAAAACGCACTTCGCTATACAGAGGTTATTTTACAAAGAAAATCGTGAAATGCTCAAGGTTCCAGGAAAAAGTTCGCTATCTAGAAAAATTCGCAAAATAGAGGTTCGACTGTATATATATATTTTATAACAGTTATAAGTTATAGATGAAATAGTACAAAAAAGAAAATGAAGCATGAGTGAAATTGGACGTACTGAGTTATTAAACAAGTTGAATTTTAGAAACAAATTGTATCGTATAATAAAAACAGAAAAACAGACATTCAATATTCAATAAACAGTATAATAAATGATAAATCATGTTTTAAACAATAGCAAAGGAATGAAATATAGATTGGTGTGTATTAATAAAATTTATCTTTGAAATGGGGACGTTCAAGAAAAATAACGGTAGCGTGATATTTATTAATTTAAATATTTGGTTTATTTACGTCACAGTTCTTAATTACAGTATATACATTGAAGTTATTAAAAGGATTGCTTAGTTCGTTTTTCAAATTCTGTTGTTTGTGAGGGAGGAGACTGCATCCGTTCTCAGCGAAGTTTTCAAACCGTCTTCTCTCTCTGTCTTCTCTAGGGTCTCGGGATGGTAGCAGTCGACCTCTTTATCCTCGAGTTACTTCAGATTCGTGAACGGAGAAGGAGGTTCTCACGGTGTCAAAGGTTGCTGGGGCTATGACCAAAGACAAGACCTCACAATATTTTAAGGGTGCACGTGTTCATAGAAACGCGGTTATCCTATCCACAAAAAGAAGCCGATTTTCAGCTGTGTGATGGGAAATCGTTACATCAACTCTTTAATAGATGATCTTTGAAAGTTTTCAGTCGATTGTTTATTTGTATTGCCTTTTCAGCTACACTACTGGCGAAGGATCTCATAATTTTGAATCAAATTCAAGTGATGAGGCTGACTACCGATCTGTTATATCACTCTCTAAATCCCCATGCCACAATATCGTGAGGACTTTGAGCCTCGTTAAATTTAACGTGCATCAATACTTTCATAAGGCGAGTCTTATGTGGCACCTTGTGGCCACGGTAGCCGAGTGGTCAAGGTATCGGATCGTTCTATAATACGATACTTTGACGCTAAAGCTACAATACGACTTCAACCTCTTAAGTGCCTCCGGCGTATATAAATGTCTCGTTCAGGCAGTGTTTAAATTGCCCCGGACGTATATATACGTCTTTCCAAAACACGATCTTTTCTGTTCACTGCTATCCATAAAATTATTCCGAAGGCTTTGGAATGGAATATAATGACCTCGACAGTGTTTGCGAAGGATTTACTTAATTTTCAGAGGATTTTCTTATTTATTTCCTTTTCCCCTCTAGTGGCCGCGGTAGCCGAGTGGTAATAGGTATCGGATCGTGGCTGGCTTTGTCACGAGTTCGAACCCAGTACCACTAAAAATCCGCCGTGTAGGGGAGCTATGCACTTTAAATCTGTCGAGAACTCAAACGTCCTCCCGATTGTGTGGTGTTGTAATTAGGAGAGAGGGTGCCAGCTTAGGTGTCGTCCACGTCACTTGACCATGGTTCAAAATTACTTGGTCCGTTGAAAAAATCCCTCGTGTAGATCAACAGTGCGACTTTAATAGTCACTCACTCTGTGGCACCTAAACTCCAGTCCACGACTCAACAGAAATAAAGCAAACCATGAGTTTGAGACTGTGGCCATTCGGTAAATGCATTCATCGGAGAAATATAAAAATGAAATAATGGAATTTAACCTTAAGTATGCTAGTTATATTTCGAATGTGAATGAGACATACAGTAATACATGGTAAATTAAATTTATATAAAATGCTAATAAATGAACAAGGTACAAAATTAATACTGCATGTTCAAGATACGTAATGATGCGTTGTATGTTGTACATATGTACGTTTAATGATAACAATAAACTTATACTTCTATAAGGACATTAACCATTTTCAATCATTTTTAAAAAATTGAAGGAATATTTTTTAAATGTCTAATTTGTTTCATAATTTTAGACAACATTGTGTAAACTTTTATATACATAATTTGTATGGAGTTTTTACATAATTAAGAGGTATCCGACTACTTGCGACAACTTCTTTTTTAATAAATGAAGATACAGGGATTTTTTTGTGGTTTTTAGATTTATTTAGAACATTTTAAGAAAAATATGCTAAATTAAAGAGAGAAAAAGAAATTATTAATACTAAAATGGGGAAAAATTAGCAAATATTTATAAAAAATTACATAAACGGGGCCCATTTAGTGACAAAAGTTTATGAACAAATTCTCAATGCTTCAGTTTTGGTGTGTTATTTTGGTATTCCTTTTTGAAATGATCTTCAGGATAAGAGATATTTTAATTTTTACAAAAACTAGAGCACTTTATCTTAGTTATTATATGGAATTGCTTAAAAAAACAGTGATTATGTTCACATAAAAGATTGTAAATTTTGTAATAAAACAGTGATTGATAAATCTGAAAGTTAAAACACTTCTACTACTATACAAACACACAGTTAATTATTTTCAAAACTTTTTGAGCAATCGCTATCACCCTTTCAGCATTTTCAGAAGAAAAAAAAAACACATCTCGAGTAAAACGCATTTTAAATAAGATAACTGAGACGTGAAAATATGATTCAAATTTTGCATTTACTTAAATTTTATTTTTAAAAAATAAAGGGCTCTTTGCTGCATTCACAGATGCATTATTTATGAGGATTCGATTGATAGAACGCCAGGAAATTGAATTTTAAAATTGTAAACAAATGTGGTGTAATTATGATTCAGGTGCACTTTCCTCAAAATCCGTTTTGTATATAATATGTATTGTAAAAAAACTAATTTTTCTATACAAATAATGCAATTTTCTTCTGTTATATGTTCAAATTTGTTGAAAATTCTACATTTTTTGTGCAAAAATTACAGAAAAATTAAATGATTAGTTATAAAATTTTAAAATAAAATTTTGTTTTTTGAAATGTTAATTACGTCTAGTTTTGCATTTATAAATACTCAGTGTAGTTCTTAAACTATAAATCAAGAGGATGTATTACAAAAAGGATCTTGAGTATTATTCTAAATTAAATTATACAGCTTGTAAAATAGACATGTCGTTTTTCCTAACTGCTTATTGTTAACATTTGAATGCTCATGAATAACTCTATATGTTTATAACTGTTGGTTTTACTTCAAAATAAATAAACTGAGATTATTTTGTTATAATTTTTAAAAACAGAGTTCCACTTAAATTAGATATCGAATTAACTTTTTAAATTTATCAAAGACCTATTCTTTGTATATTTTTATATAATATACATACATATATACATACATATATATATATATGTAAGGAATTCGGTAGTATCCTGTAATAGTGATGTTCAAAGTGAAGTAAAAACACTAAAACTTATAGAAATAAATGTTTTATATATTTATATATATATATGAAAGAAATTTATATAATATATCAAAAACAAGAAATAATATATAATAAACATAACAAGAAATAACGTAATTAAAATATAAAAACAAAACATGAAGATCGAATTTATAGAAAAATACAAAAAAGGAACTACAAAAAAAGAACCTAGCGAGTCAGAAAGCAATTTCGAACTTAGGACCGAAAAAGTGGGGTTAAACTAGTTTGAAGGCGCCAACCTTCCCCTTTGCAACTCGGTAGGAAAACCAAATAAAATAAATAAAAATTCAAAGTGTATAAAAACTCACAGAAAGTATGAGAAAACCACCAACTACTATTCTGCAACAAATTCTCCTCTTATATATATAAATAATCTAGAATTTTAAACATATAATTTAAAAACCAAGAAATGATGTAAAATAATCCAATTAATTATGGCATGGCTCTTTATATTGTTTTAAAAATATAATTATTTGAAAATATCTTTATTTGCAATTTTCTCAAAATGCCTTTTTTGGCGATTCTGGTACACTTTTCTCAAAATCCACTTTACTTATAGCGCTGATAATTTGCATATTATAAGATCCACAAATTTTAGATATAGTACAATTTCTGCATAAAATTTAAAGGAAATTTAAATCATTAAATTAAAAAATTAAAAAAATTTTTTATAAATTTATTTTTGAAAATTTCATTTCATTTTATGGATTGCTATGTTTGCAAAAACTCTTAAAATTTTTATAGCTATATATGTAGTGGATATTATGAAAGTGTACCTAAAGGTAACAACATGCCACGAAAATAAAAAAAAAACATTATTAATTATTTATTGCTCATGCAGATTTATTTGAAATTTAAAATGGAATTTTTTTTATATTAACAGGTACACAAATATACAGATGATTCAACGAAAAAATTTTACTTCCGTTGCTCTTAATTTAAGTAAGCGAGAACCATTTAAACTTGTGTAAAAATAAGTCTTTGTCGCAGACGTCCCAGTTAACTTAAAGTAGTGGCATCTGCTTTTACTAAAACACTTGTGGTTTTTGTTTTAATAAATAGAAAATAATAAACTTGGTATTTTTATAAAGCTTATAAGATGGCTTGTAAAATAAAATCATAAGAAAATTGTGAATTTTTGGCAAAATTCACAAGTTTAGGGTAGTCGGATACCTTTGAGTAGATTCTCGGTTTTCTTTTTTCGCCTTCTAAGTCTTCGTTAAAGAAAATAAACAGTTGCAAAAATATCGTTCACTTTTTCCCTGAAAATGATTTTTATGCGAATGCAATCAGACAAATTCTAAGAACTTCGAAGCAAATAAACGCTACGCAAATCAAAATAAGGAAGAGGAAAGTAAATTCCGCTATTTTCATTCACTTTTTTCGTTTGAAGCTTTAATTCTTTTATTTATTTATCATAATAATTTTATCAAACATTCGAATGAATTCGAAAAAGTTATTTTTAAAATGGTTATTTAAATAAAATATTTTTAAATAGTTTATGTTTGAAATTATTTTCTCCAGTTAAATAGAATTCTGTGTACGAACAGAAGCGCGTAAACAAATTTATCATTTTAAAATCCCAGATCTCTTGTTGACTTTTCAATTCTTTCTTTCATTTCTGTTCTGAAAACATTGGCAACAATATTTGAATGATTCTTTTTAATGGTCTTGTTTTCAATTATTATCGTATTTTCCACCTTTTCTCTTATCTTTTAATTCAAAAAATAATTGAAAATTATAATTTCCTCGTCACGTCACATATTTCCGTTGCTAGTCATTTGTGCATTAAATTCATAATCCATCAACTGAAAACATTTAGTTTCTCATTTCTTAAAAAGGAATTCATGAAAAGATTATATAATGCCTCCCAAATTAAAAGCACTAATTTATACTAAGCATTTTAATTTTATTAAAGTTTAGTAGGTTAGCGCATGGCATTTTTCGATGGTATTTATTTTCACTAAATTTTCAACCACAGAATTTAAAGTAATGAGCCATTTAATTACATCTTTTATTTTCAAAAAATGTGTTTCCTAAACAAATTAAAGCGTTTTGATAATTTTTTTTACTGTTGTTCTTTGTTTATACTAAATTTTGCAATTTTTATATAATGTAACCGATGTTAAATCAAAATTTTATCTACGTTAAAATGAATTATGTCATTAATATAGGAACAAATACAATTTAATTTATTAAAAGTTACATTACAACAAATAATTATGCAATACAAGGTAAGATTCAAAAGTTCCCGGACTGAGTCAGCAACGTGAAAATTTTTTGCAGTAGATAGACTACGATAAAATTTCTGTGTCATTGCATTCTTCCTTTTTCCTAAAAAAGTTTGTCCCAAATCACGTGATTAGTGGCTTGCCACGTATTTTGCAGGTGGATGCATTTAGTGGCCGGCGATTGAAAGGAATTGCATTTGTTGAGCAGAGAATAATATCGAATTTTGTGTTGGCTTTGAAAAGAGTGGTACGGAGGTATACGAAATGTTGAAACATATTTAAGACAGTGATACATTATCGCGAAAGTAAGATTTTGAGTGACATCGACGTTTCAGAGAAGGTAGAGAAAGTGTCAAAGACGACAAAAGCTCTGGACATCCACAAACATCCCGCATCGCTGAAAACATTGAAAAGTTTTCTGCAGCGTTAAGTAAGAACATGGTTCAAACAACGACGGGGTGAAAATGATAACAACTGTTTTGCCACATCCTTCTTATTTCCCTGATTACCCTCTCCCTGAAACTTCAGAATATTTCTTGAACTGGCACGTCACTTGCAGAGTCGTCGATTTCAATCTGCAGATGAAGTTAAAAGTGTATCGCGGGGTGAATTAAAGGACATGGCTAAAAATGGATTCCAGAATTGTTTCGATGAACTTTACTAGCGATGGCTAAAGTGTGCTGTTGTTAAAGAGACTTATTTCAAAAGAGGATGTGTTTCAGCAACTTAACTGGTAATATTTTTTAAGTTACAGACTCCGTCCGGGAACTTTTGAATGCTACTACGTATAAATAATAAATAAAACAATTATCATGAACAAAGCAGTATTTGCAGTTAGCAGATAAATATCCATAATAGTCTCTTACTGTTTGAAAAAAAAACTGAAATTAAGAACAGTGAAAGCTTTTATATATATTTATGCTGTTTTTATTTATGTGTAATCATTTTTTATCACGTGCATTCAGCGTGGATCACAGAAGGAACCGGATGCGATGTAAAATTTTTATTTCGAAAACTTATACACATACCATCTTAATTTCCTCGCAGATAATAATTTCTTTCGTTGAAATACAAGACAATGAAATATATCCAACGCTTGTAAAAGAAGAGCTTCTTCACATGCCGATCATTCAAAGACATTACAAACGTAAAATCTCTAAAACGTATTTTTTACATAAACAAATAAAAAAACATGCACTACGGTTCAATTTATAGAGGCATTCGAGCTAAATTTCGTGTGCCAGGTTTTCAAACATCTTTTCGCGTTAAAACATACACTAGTTATACAATACAAAAAGAAATTCCTTTGGTTAGACTTCGAAATGGACACACGAAACATTTGAACTTGATTGCTTGTTTATTAACGACGAACTTTCTGAAGCAACATGAGGGTTATTGGGGACATAATTAGTAATTTTTAACCATGACTACTGTAACAATAGTCTATCCTCTCTAATTTTGATTTTTTCCATGCAACCAAATCGGCCCTTTGAGCTCGAACAACTCAACGCCGCAAATGAATGTCACTGCTAAATAGTGTACAAACAGCCAGAGTAATTTACAGAATAGACGTTATGTGGACAATATCACCACGCTAGTACTGTCTGAATTGTAGTTGCTTATTGATGAATTATTGTCTGGAATTTAGTCGTTTATTTGTCCGAGAATATAAGAGGTATTTTTTTTTTTTTGGCTTGTTCAGAAGTTGCACCTCATTAAAGGTAAGTACCCATTATTTCTTATTATTCAGTCAACAAATCGCGTAATCAGGTTTAACATTAAATTTGTAAAAGTGAATTATTGAGAACATCTATTGCTTATTATGTCGTGTCCGATTTCTTTGCGTCCTAATTACTACTCCGTTCAGACCCCCTTTACCCCGAGTATCTGGTTAAAAAGCGAGACTTTCACTTCAGACAACATGAGGAGGAGGTTCCGCAACACTAAGAGAAAGGACAAAACCCAAGTTGGTGTCCCCCTTTCAAAACTTCCTCACCAGGCTAATGTGGGGGCAGAGCCTCGATAGATGAAAATCACTCAATATTTCCCACGACTTCCTTGAAACAACGCCAAGACTAGAGTTCGTGACCATGACCAATACAGAGTCCCTTTGTAGTGTCTGACTACTGTTGGCAGTAGATTATGGAATGTTGGCACTAATCTGCCCGGTTTTGGCGGTGGGTTACTATTTTTTAGGCAGAAGGTGATTGACCCTCGAGCAAGACGGTGAGGGGTGAGAGAGTCCCTTGTTTTGGAGTGAGTGAGTGAATATTAACGTCGCAGTGTTCAGCTACACGGGGGCTTTTGGCGCCAGACCACGTAATTTTGAACCATGGTCAAGTGACGTGGACGACACCTGATCTGGCACTCCCCTCTCCTAACTACCACACCACACCAACCCCTTGTTTTGGAAGAGCGAAGTGTTGGACTCTGAATTTAGGGTTAAGGAAATTGAGTTCCTTTGTTGTGTAGACCGACGCACAGCGCGTGGTTTGCTGTACCAAGAATAGAGTTTCTTGGGAGAATTTTAACGGTACGGACTGTGCTTTGTTTGATTGTAGTGAGAAACGAGGTAATTGTGTTGACTAATGAGAAGTAGTTTATAAAGTAATTGTGTGAGATATATTACACCCTTCAAACATGTAGAACAGTGGTCTTCAAACTTTTTCAACTCATGGAACCCCTAGAACTTGAAGATGCTTTCGTGGATTCCCCAGAACTAAAAAGTGTTTTCGTTGAACCCCATTCCATACACATAATTCGAAGAATATATCTCAAAATAATATTTAAAGTAGATCATCATTTTATAGGGACTTTATGTGAAGACAATTAAAAAAAATTATTGTATTTATTATTAAAAAATTCTAATCTAATTTTTTTAAAATAATTTACTCGTTAATAATATTAATTAGTGATTCAAATGTCACCTATACCCATGCATTATATTTAGTAACAGGAATAAGTGTACTAATATTGTGACATCTCTCGCGTTCTTCTTCTAACATAACCCCTACGTTCTTTGACGACCACGATTAATGGCAAAACTTTTCCAACCCAAATCCAAGAAGTAAAACGAAGCATAGAGGCAAATAAGATAACCTTTAAAAGGATAGAAAGTTTAGTGAGCAATAATGGCAATTTAGAGAAAGCTCAGTTCGGAAATGAAAAAGTGTGGATCGACGGTTTAGAATCAAGACACCCACCTCGCTAATCTATACAAGGTGCATACTATTGCACACGAGCCCATCAGTCTACCTGAAAGTAATTGAATCATTGAGTATTCAACCAAGGTAGGGAGAATTTATTCTGAACGCTAGTATATTATTGAAACGAGATTAGGCGGATCTAATTAGTTATATTGATAAGTGATCCAATTGCGCGATCTGAGTTAGTTAAAACGGCGTACTTTGGTTTATTCCCACTTATATAAGTTTGTTCGATATCTAAGTAATTTAAGTTAAATTCTTAATAAAAGTCATATTAAGAATTATAGAATGTCTCATCCTTCCGAGAATCCCACACCTCTAACTTACGCGGAAACCCCAAGACATAGCTATCGACAGATGGCTATGTCGCAATATTTTTTTCATAAATTGTAGAAGTCTAGGTCTATTGAGATTAAATGCAATCGCAATACATATTCTGGGTTTAATTTGCTTTTATACTTTGTTTTTGTAGCCACTTACGTTGAGAAATATATTTTATTTAAACACAATGTTCTGAATGGCATTAAAATGTTTATAGCTGTGTGAGAAATACTGTGTATTTTGCATGAATTTGCAACCTAAAATTTAGCAGCTGTTCTTGCTTAAATTTAGATTTTAACATCAACTCTGTTGACACGTAGTTCCCTTTCCTTCATTATAGGTGTTGTTTTTCATATATGTAAAAAGTGCATTTTCCATTAGAAGACTATTTAGTTTTGCAAAACATCTTGCTAACTAACAAGTATAAAATTATCTCGGAGATAGTAAACAATAGAATATTCAAAATCTAGTAGGAAGTACATATATAAAGATAAAACGTTTTAATATTATTTTTATTATATTATAATAAAAGTTTAAAAGTGTTGCAAAATAAAGTTGCTATATTTTTATAAAATTTTCAGTTTAAATGAGAATAAGTTGAGCTTCATATACTTGTAACTATACAAACTTCATAGAGATTGTGAATCTATTTCGCAAACATATTTATTTCTTCTAGATTTTATAGAGACTCTTGGAATCTCTTGGTATGCCTATTGGGACCCCAGGGTTCCACGGAACACAGTTTGAAGACCGCTGATTTTGAAGAAGCGTCATAAAAAAAACTTTAAATCCTGCCCCCGTAATTTATATCAAACACAACTCAAAGCTGTTTTAGCTGCATTTGTATTTTTTCAAATCCATCTCCAAGAAAATCCTTCACCAAAGGGATATTAACAGTAACATACTTCTTTTTTTTAAAAAAAAAATTATCTCTCTCAATTTATTCATCTATCAACTGCAACCTCATTACATATACACACCTAGAGAGTATTTAATTCGAGAGCAAAAGGCAACAAATTTAGGAACAACCAAGTTTCAGGTCACAACTGCGGTAGAAACTTCCTGCAATTAGGCACCTAAAGAGTATCTCAGGCACCGCGGGGAATAAACTTGATTTTCGTTTTTAAACCCAGTTCTTATCGGAAAGTTTTCCGCATATTTCACAAACATTTTCCCCATCACGAGTTTGGAAGACAGAGGTGGTCTTGCTCCCTGTTGAGTGACTTTTTAACCCAGATGTCAAGCACCAGTTGATCATTTATTTATTTTGCACTTTGATAGTTTTTAAGCGATTTTTTGTATTTTTGGTTAAAAGCGTCTTAACGATATTTCGTATTATTTTCACTAATAGCGTTGTTTTCAATTTATTCACTATGAATTAGATACTGACTGTAAACATATACAGGGTGTCTGGGTTAAGTATCCAAAAGTTATGGCTTTTTATTACGATACTACCCATCCCAATGTAATAAACTGTCAGAACGTAATCCATGGATTGAAAACCCTTCAGAGATTTTTCGGGTCTAATCCGATCGGCTGCACGTGCGCGCATTATTTGGCAATCGCAGACGATAAATTTGCTACACTGACTTCATTAGTAAAGATGTGGACGCCACAGCAAAAGGTGGAGTGCGTATTTTGCTTAACGGAATTTACATCTGTCACGCGTGTACAACGACGTGCTGGAACTGAGTGAAATGTCCTTCGACATCAAAACTTATCCACCAATGGGAAAGAACTTCAAAGGAGACAGGAACTTTGGTATCTCAAACTGGCAAGTATCCTTAAGGCTTCGTGATAGAAGACACTGTTGATTGTGTGTATGATTCATTTTGTAGGAGTCCTGATAAGTCTATTAGGCAAGCCAGTAACGACGTAATATATAAATATATTTAGCAATTTCTGCGACCACAGTAACCTAGTGGTCAAGGTCACGACTCTTGAGTTCGAGCCTAGTACTGCTGAAGGCCCGCCGTGTAGGGGAGCGAGGCACGTTAAATCTGTCGAGAGCTCAGACCTTTGGTGTGGTGTGGAAGTTAGGAGAGGGGGTGCCAATTCAGGTGTCATCCTCATCACTTCAAAATTACGAAGTCCGTCGCCAAAAGCAGTCGATTAGATGAACAGTGTTACGTTAATATTCACTCACTCACTTCCTCCTGACAGACATTCAGGGAAAATCTTAAATTATTCCAGGTTAAGGTGTGTTGGAAACTTAAAATCTTCTTAATGTGATAGTTTTGAGATTTTTACATTTTCAAATTGTACAGATTTTAACCTTTCTAAAAATGCCTTACATTAACCTCTAGGGTAATTAGAAGCCCTTAAAACCTATCTTTAAATAATTATTGAAACTGGGCTACGCCCATTTAAATGGTGCGTGTGTGTGTGTGTGCGTGTGTGAAAGATGTAAGCAAAGTATTTTGTTTTTGTTTAAAAGTTGAATGAATGATGGAAATCAAAACATTTAATCCAGAATTGCTAAAAAAGTGTTTACATGGAGGTACAGAAAATCTCAATGAAATGGTAAACTACGTAATATGGTCTCGTGTACCGAAGAAAATATTTATACAAGTAGAAGTATTATCATTGGGTTCATATGATGCAATTTCATCATTTAATATGTATGGGAAATGTATCAAAACCTGTAATTTTGAGAAAACTTAATATTGAGCCTGGTGATTACACCGTCCAGGCAATAGAGCGCCTCGACAAACAGAGGATGTCAAAGGCTAAATACTTATGTTTACAAAAAACAAAGGAAGTCAGGAAAGAATAAAGACTTAAGAGGAAGAGAGAGGATGATGAGATTTAAAAAAAATGTAGATCGTTTGCAGAATGGGGTGGAATATGTTTTAAAAAAA
>BMAV01012270.1:0-35555 GCA_019973955.1 Trichonephila inaurata madagascariensis | reverse complement strand
TTAGTTTCAAAATTTTTAAAATCCCAAGCATTGAGGGTTATAAAATGTTTCACAACATGCTAATGCTAATGCCTAATGCTATATTTTGGATATCAATAACTTATAAACAGTAAATAGTCATAGAACATTATGGATTACCCAACGAAGCTTGTGAAATAACTAGCAAAAGATCACAGATGGTTAAAAAATAAAATTTTACACTTAAAATCCTATGTAATTTTGAAGGAGGAATATAAATTATCTAGAAATTTAAAATTATTCATAATTCAAATAATAACAGCATATT
This sequence comes from Trichonephila inaurata madagascariensis, assembly GCA_019973955.1. NCBI lineage: Eukaryota > Metazoa > Arthropoda > Arachnida > Araneae > Nephilidae > Trichonephila > Trichonephila inaurata. Next base: position 35,269 of record BMAV01012270.1, on the reverse strand, counting down.
TTTAATATATTATTCACAGAATACTTAATAAAAAAATTCAAAAATATTTAAGCTTTGTGATCTACCTAGGCAGCCAAGTCATTTTAATGAAAAATATACGAACCTCTCTCTATATTATGATAATTGTGTTCTGATAGCTTTGAATTTTCATTAAAAATTACTACAAAAGCTTAGGTACTGTTCATATAAAGCAGAGGGGGCCAAATTGTTTTGGTTCGTGGGCCACACTGTGGAAGCGTAACATGCTGGTGAGCAGCATCTCTTTGGAACTGATTGCATTTATTTGTTAACTTTGTATCTCAGAAAAGATATAAATTGTACTACAAAAATCAATACATAAAAATTAAATCAAATATTGGCAGTTTTAATACATTTATTTACTGTGTAATGGATGGCCCGTACTATCCATTAGTGTGAGAGGTTCAGAAGGAAGATTAGCCATAGTCAATGCACCTCTATTTATTAACAATTCTCAACAAAGACACAAATTCAACCACCCAGGATAAGAAATGCACCAATTGTTAAATATGGAAGCAATAACGAGGTAAACAAGATAAATGGAGATTAATATTAAATCAGATAACTTACACCGAGCAAGTCCCGGCAATACACCTTCTAATTCAAACCGGCCGAATCTAATTTAATCACTAATTGACCAAATCGTCAATATTAATATTAATCAATTAAGCTATGAAGTGCGCTCGTCTAGCTTCACGTTAATCAATCACTTCTACCCTTGAGCAGTCTAACCTCTCTCTTCTCTAACTCGAAAGTTTAATCTTTAAATACAAGCCTTGATTTGCATAATTACATCTTCTTCGGAGGAGGAAAGTTTTCAATAGAATAATTTTTAAAGTCCCATTATTTTCCCCAAGAGGACTATTAGTAGAAAGAATGCGAATAGACCCGTTACAACTGTGCTAATTTCATATCATCTATAGCTCGTCAAGGATATTTAATTTTAGAATCAATTTAATGAGGCAAGTGTATCCTATCGCCCTTTTCTACTTTCTGGTTTGCCCGTACACCGTACGGGCTACCAAAAGCTGACCACAACCAATTTGCTGATATTTTCTATTTGCTGATATTTGCTAATATTTGCTGATATTTTCGACGCTGATATTTTTCTTCTTTCTACCCTTGATTTGCACAAATTTTTAATTCTTATAATGAGATTAGTAGTGTTAGTGTGTTTTTAAAAGTTGCAGTTTGTCCATGGTACTGAAATATTTCTCATGCGGTATTTTCTTTGTCGGGAAGGCAGGAATTTAGATTTTTGAAAATATTCGATAAAGAACAGGGATTGGCAAGACACTGGGCAAATTGTTGCTTGAGAAGAAAGGAAAAGGGAAATATAATCCAAAAAAAGACGATATTATTTCTGTCCCCATTGCAATGTAAGACTTAGTATTACACCATGTTTCAAACTGTATTTGCATATATATATGCACACACACGAAATCCTCCACCGTTTGAAGAAGAGGAATGAACATGAAATTTTTTTGTATGAGAGAAATTCTTTTAAGATGTATGAAACACTCTTCATAGCCTGTACTTATAATTGTACTTATAAAAACCAAACATTTAGGGGGTTTTATATTCCACACAATTAAAAAGTAAAAAATAGTGTGAAAACTTTGAAAAGAAAATATAAAAAAAATTCTTCAATTTTCGCATTCTGTTAAGGTATCCGACTACGTTAGGCAACCGGGATTTTAAAAAAGCGCATAAATGGATAATTTTCATGATATTTAGTGTCACTTAGATTAGAATACATGTATAAAATTGTTTTCAAGACATTTTGACAAAAAAAATATTTAAATACACTATTTTGGCAAAAAATTTACAGAATAAGCTTTTTTCGAAATATTCTCCTTTTGTGAAAAATGCTTCTATTATAATAATATTTTGCCTTTATATAGCTCACACCTCCGTACAGAGGCTCAAGTATGATTTTTGAAAAATTCACATTGTTTTCAGAGTTACAGCTAATTGAAATAATTATCGGCGTTTTTTTTCTTAAAATTTCTCCTCTCTGTTGTCGTAAAACATAGTTAAACCCACTTCTAAGTTATATATTTCAAAACTTCTAGTTGAGCCTCTGTACAGAGGTCTGAGCTATATACAGGCAAAATATCATAATAATAGAAGCATTTTTCCCAAAAGGAGAATATTTTGAAAAGGGGTCATTCTATGTTCATTTTTTGTCAAAATATTGTACTTAAATAATTTTTTATTGTTATATCATTCTTAATACAATTTTATATACATTTTCTAATCTAAGTGACACTAAATATCATAACTATTATCCATTTACACTCTTTTGCAAAATCCCGCTTCCGAACGTAGTCGGATACCTTAAGTATTATGTTTAGTTATAAGCAATACAAATATGCTCCTTTTTCTGGAACATTTTGGGCAAAAAAGTTGACCGCTTAAGGGCTTAATAAATGTAATAACAATAACGATTACAACATAGCACTAAACAGTAACACTTTTAACAACAATTAACACTTTTATAGCCCTATCATTCCCAACGCGTTTGAAACCTTTCAAACTGAAAATATATGCACGTTATCAATTTCGCAAGCATTCAATGAACTTGGTTTTCATTTCAAATTCGTATCTTTTCTTCAGAACTGACCCCTAATGATCTCCAGGAGCGAAAAGAGTAGTTTCAGTTCAACTCGTACAAAAGCGCACCAGGCCGAAGATTAAATTGTTTTCTAAACGATCACGGAGCAATTTATATCCATATCTTCCCACGATGTGCCTTTTCCGGGTCAAGCCATGAAGGTGTTAATCGGATCAGAAATCTCACATCCCCACCAATTGACCGTTCTGATGTCTTCATCGGACAGAAGGTGGCGATCACCGCCCCTTCAATTAAACTCCCCGAGGAAGCCCCTCAATCCGTCATGCGTGACGCGTGTTGGAAATGTCACGAGAGTGGAAAATACTACAAATGATGATAAAACCACTGTCATGTTTTGTGTCGTAATACTACGCCATTTTCGGTAATGCTTAGATAATGTTTGTGGAGCAGTCGTGACGGTCAAAACACTTTTGAGATCAAACAGTGTTACCGGCGTGGAGGTGCAAAAAAGGTAGTCTGGTGTCGAAATAGGGTTTCTCGATTCCATAAAGTAGATACCGGTTTCTGAAGAAATCTGCTTACTGACAAATGATTTCCTTTTAACATTAAAGTTTTAAAAATCTGAAATAACACCACAAAATCACGTAGGTTTAAATAAGTATCTTTGACGAGTATTTTTACGTATCATTCATTCAACCCTTTCTAAGGCCCTGGTAATTATATTATTTACCACCAGAATTTTTAAGTGTCTATGGTTAGCTGTTTTATCACTTTTCATTTTTGTTGCCGTCTATTAATATCTTCAGAAAACTAAAAAATATATATAAACCCATAATCACACCCTGTTACTCCCTTCCTCCATAATGACAGGATTAAGAAGAGAGGTCAATATCTTGAAGCTCTTTTTCCCAGCTTGCTATCCTCCCTTCCTTGGTTTATTTTTGATTATTATTGATGGGGTAGTAAACACTTTTATATCACCAGAATTTCAAGTATATGGCTTTATTAGTACTTGAGAAAGTTATGTAATTGGACAACGCTCTGGAGAGAATGGTGGCTTCCTCGTTGATCATGCGTTTGTCAATTCCTTTATTTTGTGGAAATTATGTACAAGAGATAGGGGCTCTCAAAACTAACTAGGTTTTCATTTTCAGCTAGCATGCCAATGGATTTCAGGAATGTCAAGTCGGAAACGAAAAGGATGACCCATAAGTTTCCTGGGCAATGAAAAAAGTGGTTTGAAGGGAAGTGAGATTGAATAAGTTGGTCACCATATTCCAATTTTAAAGAGGCTGTCGTTTGTGCTTTTCTAAGGCACATCAAAAGAGAACATTACGATGCGATATTTGTCAACGTGTGATGTCCCGTCATATATCTAGGTGTTTTCCAAAATTTCATGGAAAATAATATTGCAGTTTGTCATCTATGAATAAAAAAACTATACCACACAATTCTTTTTCCAGTTTTTAGTACTTACAAAATATATTTTACTAGCGTTACCTTGCCCACTTCGCTGGGTATTTATGATGTTGTATAAATGTATACTGTTTATACGATATATATATAAATTATTGATATCTAAGACCTAACATTAAGAATTCGATTGTATTGAAAAATATACTTATACCTGTAACTCTCGCCTCTTGATATATAAAAAGGACCGGACTTCTAATTAATAATTCCTAATAATCTCTAAAATTGAAGTAGAATGGTTTAACGCAATAACACCAAGTGGATTTCCTCAAAATCAGCTTTCAGTGGATTTCTACTCCGTAAAATAAACATGCATTCCGAATTTCAAGTCTAAATCTAACAGAGCAAAACCGGAATTTTTACTATCAATACGCCCATAACCCCGTTGAGAGTCGATTTCCAAACGAACTGTTCTTAGTGGATCCCTTTTCAAAAAAAGAAACATGCCTACCAAATTTCAAGCTTTTATATTTAGTAGTTCCGGAGAAATCGTGATAAGTGAGTAAATGAGTCGCTGTGCTCCTTCATATATACATAAAAATATAAACCAAAAATATGAAATAAAAAACATTCCTTATTTTTAATAGCTCTCAATGGGGGTGCTAACTACAAAAGAATGGTGTTAAGCATCAAGCTAATATTATCCAATATGCCAAATGAGTTTCTCTTCTTAAATCACTTTCAATTCCAAAGACATTTTAATATACCTTTACTAAAATAAATGGCCCGTTAAAGGGTTAAATGAAACTGAATGGGAGATTTCATTCATTGCTTAGCTTGACAGAAGCTTAAGAACTGACGGAAAGGAAAAATATTTTTATGGATCATAATTAATAAAAATAGCCTGAAAGCGATTTTATTGATAGCAAGCACTACAAAAGAAATGTAAGTCATGTCACCATTATATTACGAAGCATGTGACGGGTTCTATCCACGTCCTTTCATTAATCTCTTGGGGAAATAGTTCTTTAACTGTTGTTTGAGTTTAAAACCGCCTTCCGTTGAGAGAACTTGATTTTTTGTTAATTTGAGTGATATTTAAACCCTAACAATGTGGGTGTTAGAGTTAGTGATTATGTTATTATCAAAGTGAATTAGAGAATTGCCTCTTAGAAACTTTGGTGCGAGAGAGAAGAAGTTTATATTGGAAAACAGCCAATCCAGGATAGATCAGACGAATGCTCTTCTATCAGATAAAACACAGATAAATATTAAATTATTTACCTTAAGAGCTTAAGATTGTGATTTAAATTAAAGGCCCGATCGATTTATAATTTTTCATTGATCCTAAATTGATAGAATTGAAGTAAAAGTGATTATTTTATAACAATGTCTGCTGATTCGGCGTCCCATACTACACCTGTGGCCTTAGGGCCACGACAAACATATCTGTAAATTTTTTCAAAACTCCTCTAGAAAAAATGGATTGTGCCATTTCCACGACAACTAAAGAGTACTCACTGCCTTACCAGATTAGATCGTTTACAGAAAAATAGGTATTTTAGAGAGTCAAGTGTTACTCTGAGCATCTGAAATAAACAACTGTAATAGGACGTTAAATTAACCAAACCTTACCAGAAAGAACGCGTAGAAAATATTAAGCAACTGCTGCTAGTTTAAAAAGAAGGGGGAAAGGGAGAAACTCCGCTGTTCTTAGTTTATGAGACATATACCTTTATTTTTCAAGGACATAAATTGGTTTTAAAAAGAGGAGTGTCCTTAACTAAACAATTAATTTATAATACAGGCTAGGTCAACATATATAATACTTTTCTTTCCTTTTTGAGTGTTAAGGTTATAAAAATTGCAACTGAATTTTTTTTTAAAAAAAAATACTAATTGATTATACACAATGCTGCCATTTCGTGACGATAAAGAAATTCCTACTATTAATAGTTCTTGTAACTATATTTTACGGTTTTTAAGAATTAAAAAAAAAGGAGTGTCACGTATAAGTTTTGCAGAGAAAAAAAAGAAGGATATTAACCTCTGATCATAAAATACTTGAGTGTTTTTGACTTATTAAAATTCAAAATAAAAATTCCTAATAATACAAAAGCTTTCCAGTCTCAATTTTTCATAGGGTGATTTATATAACTATAAAGTTTTTCTGTTAATTTTAATGTAACATAGGTATCTTTTAAACTTCTGCTTGTGTAATGAAGCAGTAGTATAAAGTTAGAGATTGGATTTTTATATGATTTGTAAAAAAAAAATTTAAAAAATTTAAAAATCTAAATGAGAAATTATCTGTCACATAAATACTATTAAATAAGCCAAATTTGCATTTCAAATGTGGCCTTTTAAAGTCCAGTTCACCCTGCCACAAACTGAAAAAATTGAATTTACTCAATACAAAGTTGAGCTGAATACTATATTGTTACTTTGATAGGGTTCGAGGAATTTATGCAAATCAGTCGCAAAGAACAAGAAAGTTCTTAAGAACGATGATAATTTATTGTCGAAAATCAATCTTTGAAATACAGGATTCAGCAGCAAAGTTCGGAGAATAAATATCAAGAGGACTTCAAACCTTCAACAGCACTCAGACACCATTATCAGTGTCTAAAATACAAGTATGCGAAAGATTATTCACAAGCAATCGCTCGTTCAACAGCCGAAGTAATCACTAATCGCTTCAACGATCAAGACAAGACTACTAATCGCTGGTCAAAACAATACTGACTCATCTCGGCGAGTATATCTCTATTTATAGTCCGGGTGGATCCTTAGAGAAAGATCCGCTTGCGTCACAGATCGTGAAATTAGCAGGTTTTCTCCACTAATATCTAAAAAAATCCATAAGGTCCCTAACTCACCAAAAATGGTCGCCAAGTCACCAACTTGGTCGCCAGAAATGATGCCAACTTAGCTTTATCGCCAAGATTTCGCCACGTTTCCATTGAATCACCTTTATAACGTAAGGGACGGCGTTGCTTGCGAATATTACAATTTTAACATAAAGTAAGTATAACATAGAGTAATATAAATGCTTTACACATCCAAATACAAATTATTTACACTATTTTACATAAAATTTGTAACAATGCATATACTTGCTGCCAAAAGTCTGCGTGCAGGCAGTCATCTTACATGTTTATGCTAAAATTACAATCAAAATCTCGCTTCAGAAAATCCACATAGCTCTCAGGTATTCTTCAAAATTTCTATATTCAAACAATGACAATAAAATCCACCGTGAAATGTAAAAAAGAGAATGACCATCAAATAATAATCCTCCCCGCAAAAATCTGCGTAGTTCATACAAAGAGTAGAGCTTTACGCGACCTTTTATTGTGATATAATTACTATGTCATGTTTTTACAAGCTTTTATGACGATTTACTTGGAATTTGAGAGATTTGAATGTTTGAAGGACTCCATGGTAGGTAACAGAAAAGAGATCGATATGTTACGGAAAGCAAGATCATCATAGATCTTAAGAAAAGGGGTAATCTTTTAAATCAATTGCTTAAACTCTTAATAGACCTTCATTGATTCAAAAAGGGTTCATAAACTGGAGTTTTAACGTCCAAGCCAAGATCCGTCCAGAAGTCTGCAGTGTTATCTCGAGAATCTTGCTTTGTAATACGCTCTGTACAAATAAATTCAAGACTGTAAGCTTCACAAGTAGCCAAAAGTGTTTCTGAGATTTTCCAAAGAATTGGGATTATAACCACAATTGGAAGAGAACTGTAAAGGATGACTATCATAGTCGAGTTGCACTGAAGAAGCGATTTGTCTTTAGAGTGAACAGAGCTGAGAGTAACATAAGAGCTAAGAATAACCCAAATGATTTCACGGGCCCTTTGATAAAACGCGACTTTACAGTGGACCTCGTACTTCAGGTAATCATGAATTCAAAATAATATAATACACATAGAAAATGAACAAAGCTGTAACATTATACTATGATTATATGTAATTAACGTGTAAGTTTTCATTATTGATATATTTCGTTATTTTTTTTTCATTTATTTTTATGAATTTATACGTTCGACATTAAACATCTTAGCTGTGTTTCTAAATTGGTATCAGTTAATAAAGCACAGGATGAACTTTTTGCACATTTCGTCTCCGAAAAAAAAGGATGTCTCACAAGCCTTTGGATGCCCAAAAGCATTTACAAGTCGTTGCGTAATACATCTTAAATTGGAATACATATCTCCCGGATGTAATGTAGGTATATTGAAAATTAATTATCGATGCGGAAGCAAAAAAAAACTGTTTTATTTCATTATTACGCTATAACTCAACTCCTTTTGCAGATTCTCAGGAACCTTGTTCACATTAGCTTGAAAAGGGCATGAAAATATTTCAAACATTTTATCATATTTCGCTAATTATGACTTTAGTTCATAATAAAGTAGTCTCTATAACCAAAAAGAACCCTCTTTAATTCTAAGAATTCAAAAAAAATATTGAAGGAAACTACTTAAGAACAGGATGAAATATTAAATTAACTCATTAAAAATCCATCTTACTATAATCATCGGTTGTATAATATTCTAAGAATTTTTATCTAACAAAAAGAAAGTCATTTATCGAAGCAAGAAAAATGGATATGTTATTTAATAGTGCTGCTAAATAATACATCAATTTAATACTCAACCTAAGATTGTAGATGGCATAGATTTATTGATTAGGAATTAAGAATTCATGTAACTCTACATCCGTCCTCTTAATGAAGGCAAAAATCAATGCAAGGAATCAATGGAAAAGTGAATTATTTGAAAATGACATTTTTCTTAAACCTAACCCAACAACCCCATTGCTAGTCCGATAAAAATGTAATAGCATGCTTTCACGAAAATCAGTTTAAGCAAATATGTTTATGTAGGGTTAGAAAAAGTTAGAAGCCTTTTTTTTTAATGATATGCAACTAATCTCATAAAGTCACGACAATTTAATCAATATTTCCTTTGCTTTGTCTCTGTATTTTAACATATATTTTCATTGTAATTGCTATTCACCTTAAACTTGACATAAAGTTAACTTTTAAAACTAAACAGATATTTATAAACATTTTTTTTCCTTGGGACATTGTGTTTTTATTTAAGGGAACATGGTACGATTTACGCAAAACTTTTTAATTTAAGGATTTTTAAATTTTTTTTTGGTTCCCTCCTATGTGTGTGTACTATGTAAAACAGATTTTGTGCTCAAAATTCCATAAAAAGCTGGCCATATAATTTTTTAACGAAAAAACCTAAAATTTGTGAAGTGATTTTAAAATGTTACTCCTCCCCGAAAATTTACGTACATGCATGAAATTTGATTTACAAGTACGTCAAACAATGTATAACAAAAGTTGGTATGGGTTTTGCGATAACATGATTGGTATTCGTACAATACCTCTTTTTATGAATTCTTATTGAAAATTCCTTAAAAACTATAAATTCTGAGTTCAATTATTTTTAAAAAAATAAGTATTGCTTTGATTCATAAATGCATACCAATTTTTGTTACGTGTACTATTGGCAATAGGTAAAAAAAATCAAAGCATTAGGCACAATAGAAAAAAAATCTTAGCATTTTAAATGAAGTTAGTTAAAACTAGTATTTTATCTTTCTGAGATAAGTACGTTTAAAGTTTTGATTTGCCATAGGGATGTGAATAAAAACGAACGTAAAAGCTATCATAATTCTGCTCTTTTCTAAGTTTAGAGCTTTCAAATTTTGTGAGGTTATAGAAAAATATATAAAGAATAATTTAGACTAAAAAATTAGATTTGATTTTTTGACCGATTTTGGTCAATTGAATCGTACTGTGTCCCTTTAAAAATAAAATTACTAGGTCACAAACTGAAAGTCAATTTTTTAAAAAATTTTTCACTAAGATGCTGCTTTTACCACTGTGAATTAAATTTTTGAGAAGAGAGCAAAACGAAAAGGGAATGATATGAAACTTTTGCCGATGTCTTCTTATTCGCTATCGATAACTGGGGTTCTTTTTTTTTTGTGATATCCTGTGATAAAATAACACCATTATCACTATCACTATTTGTTGTTAAAATTGCATAGTCGCAATTATGGCGATAATTGTTTCATTATTTGAAAACGGCAAGTTCTCTGTCTGCGTGAAAATTCGATTCTTAAAAAGAGGGATCTCGAAATAAAGAGTTTCGGGATCTTTAAAATATTTCTTGTATTTTGAATTAAATTTATTAGCTATACCGTAATCAATACCATCTTTAAATAATAAACTATCATCCCTAGAAGTGTGGAAGGTAAGTATATTTGGTGTCGTGCAATTATTATCATTTTAAGAGGATTTCGGAAGAGTATTTTTAATTTTCTATGGAGTCCTGAACAATATTCATCATGGTTTAAAAATTTTATTTTTAGTATGGGGTTAGTTTTATCCGTTCCTTATTATTATTATTAAAAATAAAACAAAAATATTTCCACTTTTCTAGCAGTATTAATCAATATATTGTATATTCCAAGTATAAGCCGAACCGTAATAATCCTACAAAAATTTACCTCAAAATTCAAAACCCGTATATAAGTCAAATAGGAAAAAAATTCCTGTAATTTTAAATGTGTTGCCCAGTGGGTAAAACGAGTAGACTATTTTCCAGTTAAATTGCTTTAAGGGGATTCACCCATATGACGGCCTGTTTTTTAAGCCTTTTTAGGAAATTATTTTGACGACCAGTAAACTTTACATTTTTTGTCATTTATTTATATGTATCTTAAGATTATTTATATAAACTTTTAGCCAAAAATATCCAATAGAACGTGGGTTATAGCTCTCTGAACACATCCCGCCTCGAAAAAATGGACGCTCACTTCCTCCACGATTCCGGCTGATTGGCTTATCTTAAATTTAAAAAAAAAATTAACGGCGTTTTAATCATACGTTTAAATACACCGAACGAGCTGTACTCAATTGAAAATATCAAAAATTGGATTTTTGGTAGGCCTCTGAAGAAAAAGTTTCGAATTTCATAGGGAGTTTTTTTGCTATATTTTTGTTATAAAAATAAAAATATTTTGAATTTTGAAATGATCGTAGTTCATTTGAGTTCACATATTAGTGCTGAGTCTACCTTATAAATTTGAAGTCATTCGGTCGAACTCGTTCTTGAGATACGATGGAGGAAAGTTTGAAAAACACGTTTAAAATTTCAAGTCCGATTAAAACAATGAAAATCTTAACTTAGCGCCGAACAGATGCTCTTCTAACACCTGCTTCTTTATAAAGACTTATAATTTAAAAAAATCCCTTTATCACCATATTTTAGACATGTTAAGAAAGCAATTTCTGGAGTAAAAAAAAAAAAATTTTTTTTGATTTTTTGAACCTATCACATGGGTGAACCTCCATAAAGTGAGACGCCAATGATAATAGCTTTATTTTTCGTAATACTATCTGAATTTAATTCATTTTTTCTGTTTATTTGTTGTCTTATGTGCTATCTTAGTCTTAAATTCTGAGCTATTTTTTTGTTGTTTGGAAAATGAGCGAGAAGAGAAATTGGTATACGGCAAGTAATCGTTGATCTATGCTTAATACCTTTGAGAAAAAACTCACCATGTGATGAGCACATGCATTAATAAATCCCAATGAATGAATGCAAATTTTTGTGAGAACTATACAGAAACTCGGATTCTGACTTTGAAGGATTTATGTAAATTTGAGCAGAATTTTATGGAAATTTTGTGATAGAGAAAACAATTGTACGTGGTAAAGAAATTCAGTGCTTATAATGAGAAAACTATTTTTCTGTGCTAATTAAATTAGTCAATTTATTCATTAACGTCATACCTTAGAGTTTCCCTTGTTTATGTGACTATGTGTTTGGAACTTAATTTTGTTTCAATTACGATTAGAAAAATATAGAAATTATTAAAGATATTGATTAATATATATATATGCAGTAGGCCACAAAAGTGTTCGTACACTTGCAGTTTCCAATAAAGTTTAATGCTTTCGACTAATAAAAATTAATAAATTGGAATTTTTTTTATATCTTGCAACTTAGTTCTTAATGGAATGCATAATCATTTTTTAAAATAGAATAACTTTTATTTTTTTAAATTAATAATACAAAAACTAGTAAAAGATTACGTCACAAAAGTCTTCGTACACTTAAGAAAAATCTCAACATATCTTTAAATATTGTGTGTATTTCTTTCTTAGTAGTAGTAGGATATCTTTTAGTGTTCACAACAACTTTTATACGTCTTGGTATAGATTTAATCAGTTTTTTGTAATTTCTGCATCGATTTTTCTCCATTCTTCTGTGATTAATGTTTTTACTTCACATTATGTATTTATACGCGCGCGTCATGTTTTCCTTTTTTAAAAATTAAATTTTCACCAAAATGTTCTACTGGGCTAAATAAAGTGATTTAGGAGGTGTTTTCAGAATTTGGGGACAGTTATAGAGACATCAGTGGTGTATATTGAAAGCAATGCGCTTGGCGTCATTATCCTGTTAAAAAATGAAATCGTCTCCAACATCTAAATTTTGAGCGGATAATTTAAAACTTCTCTTTAAAATATTTAAATAAAGCTCATGTTTCACAATACCATCAAAAAATACCAAATTACCGAATTCTGAGGCCGATTTACATCCCCACGATAGAACAATTCACCTCTATGGCTCATTGATCCAACTAGATTCTTGGGATTAAGTTTAAGAACATTCAAGAATTACAGAAAATGGATTGGGATGACAGAAAATTCAACATGTTTTGTTCCGATGGGCATATAATAGTTTGTAAATGAAAAAATGAGGAATTTAATGCCATGAATTTATGGGAAACAAGGGCTGCTCCATCTCCATGCTGAAGCATGGAGATGGAGGTGTTCTTGCGTGAGTGTGTAAATCGGCTTCAGGATAAGGTAATTTGGTATTTTTTGATGATATTGAGAATCCTGAGCTCTATTTAAATATTTTAAATTATTACCCAAAATTTGGATAGTAGATACGACTTCATTTTTAACGGGTTAATAACGCCAAGCGCACTGCCCTCAATGTACGCCACTGGTGTCTCTATAACTGTTCCCAAATTCTGAAAACACCTCCTTAATCACTTTATTTAGCCCAGAAGAACATATTTGGGGAGAATTTGATATTAAAAAGAAAGGAAGCATGACATATAAACACACAATGGGAAGTAAAAACAATAATCACAGAAGCATGGAGGAAATTCAATGTAGAAATTACAAAAAATTTATTAAATCTATACCAAGACGCTTAAAAGTTGTAATGGTCACTAAAATATATCCTACAAAGTACTAAATTAAGAAAGAAATACAATATTTAAAACTATGTTGAGATTTTTGTTAAGTGTACGAAGACTTTTGTGGCGTATTTTTTTAGTAACTTTTTGAATAATAATATTTTTAAAAAATAGTTATATATTACTTTTAAAAAATTGATTATGCATTCCATTAAGAACAAGTTGCAGATATCATAAAAGAATTAAAATTCCAATATATTAATTTTTATTAGTCGATAACATTAAACTTTTTTGGAAACTGCAAGTGTACGAACACATTTGTGGCCCACTGTATATAGTATATATTTGATAACCGTTTCTGAACTTAAAGTTTTATTTCCTAAAATTACAGAAACAACAATTTATAAACAGCACAATAAATATTTTCTATGCGAATACGGCATTAATTTACTTAATACGTATCAATATAAACCCTGGTTTTCAATTTAAAGACATTTCAAATATGTGAGATAACCTTTTTCTTAATACGACTAGCATATTTCCGAGGAATAAATTACACATTATTCTTGAACATTATCCCATTTTTTCTTTCATTTCAAGCTCCAAGATTCAATTCAGGTTATCAAATGTGAAAAAATCCTTCTTATTAAATATTTTTTAGCAAATAGTAAATTTACTTTTTTTTAAACATTGTTTTTGAAGTGCTGTGTTTTAAGAAACACATTGTTTCGGTATGACTATTTAATTCATTTAACATTCATTTTTACTCAATTTTCAGGATTAATTATACTATTTAATCAAACTTTCTGTTTATTTACTGACAAATAAGCCTTAAAATGAAAAAGCAATACATGATATTTCTCGACGTTTTTCGCTATATGTTTTTATTATTATTTTATGACATATTTTGATATGTTACGATATTTCTTATTCTCTGTTTCAATTTTATCTGCTATTTTATAAATATATTTTTATAAAACATTCTGCATATTTATAATAATTTTAATACTTAAAAATTCTTCACGTCTACTAATGAATAACAAAATTCGCAATATATTCTAATAACAAATTGTTTTCTTACTTTTTCTCTCATTATTCTTTTTGGTATTTCAATTACTTTATGTTTAATCGTTTGGCTTAAAAATCAACAATGTTGCCGAAAAATAAAACTGAAAACACTTAGGAAATTAATAGAATTTTCCACTCAAAATTTTTACCTATAATGCAATATTTTTTGTATTAATACTTGCTAAATATTTTAATATTATATTCTGAAAAATAAATATTATTTTTGTTTTATTTATATCTGATTTATTACTAATAGCCAAAATAGAATTTTCTCAAACGATTGTTTACGAAACTTCAATTGTTTTCGAGAAATAAAAAAGTTTTGTTTGGTGAGAGTGGCAATCCAAAAGTAGTTAGAATTTATATTATTTTTTTTCCATAAGATAGTACTGTGGAGTTTTTTTTTTTAATTTAAAGTTGAGAAAAGGGTTTTGTAATAGTTTTCAAATGAAAAGTTGAATTAGTTTTTATTGAATATTTTTATTCTCTACTTGAGAATCAATACTTTATTAAATTACTAAGGAATATTAACAAGCTTGTATACAGTTGTGAAGAATTCCAAAATTATTACTTCGAGTCTTAAGAATATGAAAACACAAGGTAAGAGTTATTTTTCCATTTGTATTCTACTTCCTATTGTAAATATAGATATTATTTGATTGAGATAAAGGAGATTCGATTATATGTGAAAAGGGTTTCAGTATGCTATAGATTATGAAATGTAATGAAAGCAATGGGCTTAGTTTTGACCTACAGCTATTTTTTTTTATCCCAAACTCGATTGATGTTCGGCAAGTTAGGTCTCCAAAATACTACTTGTAATAGTGTGATAATTTTGACTTAACGACCACAAAACTGGTTTCGGCAAAATGACTTGTAGAAAAAATATTTTCACTTCATTATCTAAAATTAATTTTTTTTATCGAAGTCATTTCTTTAACACATCTTGGTTGTTTCATATTGATGCATCTACTGTAATTTTTTCGAGTATATCATTCCCTTTTTTTATAATAAATAAATGGTATAAGCGATCTTTTAATTAAGTAAACATGTTTCACATAGTATTCGAGAACTTTCATTACTTACGGATAAAAATGGTTTTTGCGAAGAGTTGTGTATTAAAATTTTTTTAAGTAAATACATGTTTTATCAAGGCAAAATTTGATAATTGTATAAAGGTAAACTTAGAATGTGCCATTCGTTTCTTATATTGTGATTTGAAAAGAATATTAAATCGAATTCTTTTGAAATAAACGTAGACCTTCTCAAAGTACTAAATTGGATTCTTCTGCATCCATTTGTGCATTTTTACTGTTTTAACAGATTGTATCTATATGTCTAGCTTGCAAATATTTTAATTGCTTCTAAATATTGTCAAAATTCTTGTGAATGAAGGCTTTAATAGACTACGTTGCATTTTAAGGAGAAAAGGTAGTGGTAATGAATAAATTATTAAAAAAAGAGAGAGACAGTTTTTTAAAGTATTTATTGACAAAATGCTTTTTATATAATATACAATTTTTATACTTATTGTAAAGAATGCGCATACGCATACATATATTTTTCTAGCATATCCAGCGAGTACTATGGAATTATTTTCCATATGGTGCAATATGAATACGATTTAACTAATTGTGCATTATTGCAGCGGTCTACTTGAAATGCAGCATTCTGATATTTACATAGTTGGTGCAGAATTTTAAAATTAAGCATATTTGCCACACGTCTTGATAGAATGGTGGGATTTCTTCTTTTATGCAGATAATTCTGAAAAATGTGAAGATACTGACAAGAATTTTGATTTAATAGCTAAAAGATTAATTTTGCAATTTTATCCCGTTTTATTAGTTCTTCATCATGTTTTTTCATTGATTTTGGTTATTCATTTTTGGTTGATATTTTTTGCTTAAATTTATTAAAACCATAAAGAAAAATTATTTTGAATAAGTAAATATTATAAATAATTTTTAAAATGTTTTTCGAAATAAAATAAAGAAATTAATGATAAAAAATAAGTAAAAAAGCGCATTATATTGAGTTTTTTAATACAAGCACTGTTTACTACTAAGAGTTTCCTCTACATATAATACTGTTTCTTTTTACTTAAAACCTATATTCCTACAGTACATTTATAAAGAGGTAAACTGTTACATAAGATGGACATAGTACTAGTTTTCCTGAGAATATTAGAATATTAATACCTAAATATTTCCTGAGATTTTTAAATCACTATTTTTACTTTTCCTGAGAAACAAAAAATAATAAATAAACTCTGAAATGCTTACTAATGAAAACATATATGATACAGGTTTTTTTTTTTTCATTTTAAAAAATAAGTAATGCTTAGAAAAGTTATAATTAAATTTTTTAGGGAAATCATGTAAAAAAGAGGAAAATTGAGAGGAAAATTACTTAACAACATCAAACATTCTTCCATACAAAGTAAAAAATCACTAAATAAAAATTAAAGTGTAAAACGCTTCATCTTTTAATTTATTGATAAAAAATATATATAATTATCATAACCTTTCTTTCAATTTAATATAAAAATTTTCTATGAAAAGAAATACAATATCCTCACTACAATCTACCTCATTTGATATTACGCTACAAATAGGCCATCACACATTATCACATCAGTCGTTTTTCTTGCAACGTATACATTTCAACCATTCTAACATCAAGACTAGATAGTTTGCAAAACGGATGTGCTTTTTTCGTAACATTCAAAATATTTCTTTAAATTCAAGTAGCTGATTTTCTGATATAAGTCATTCAATTACTCTTAAGGGTACAATTAGAAACAATATTTTGCTTCATTTCCCTTGCTTCATGCAGGAAATTTTCATATGTATAACAAACATAAAAAGTTTCTACACACTTTGGCTTATAGCTTATATCAAGATGAAACAGTACAAAGAAATTCTTTCTACAGAATTGTTATGCTTCCAATAATAAAACAATATCGGAAACGTAAAAGCATTCTTAAATTTGCCCCGTGAAGTGCATAAACTGTAAAAAGAAAGTTCAAGTTTCATAACTTTTCTTAAGTAGTTTTTCTAGTCTTCTTGAAACATCTCATAACGCATTAGGATGTTCATTTTTTACAAGTTCTTACTCATTTAAAAAGTATTAATTCCCCTTTCTTCTGAAAGTAACTTCTTTTTATTATAATAGTATAACTAGGGGGTGACGATTTCGTTCTTATCTTTATTTCCAAATATTCTCATACTGTTTTTGACAGTATCTTAACTTGTATTTTAACTGGCTTTCATTGTCATCAATAATACAAATTATCTTGGTGCCAAATGTGCATTTATTTTCAAAGACAATCAATGACTTTGAATCAATTCGTCCTTATATCTGCTGAATTTCCAGCATCTCAGTTCACAGGCTGTTTTTCAACTTCTTTCATAAATACAAGGCTCTTTTCTATATGCCTTCCCCAAAGTCGTCGTAAAACGAGAGACAACTGTTTTGGTTATCATCAGTCCAACTCTGAAAAAAATGATAAATTAATTAGAAATTAATATGTAAATATATAAATTGAACTGGAAGAATAAACATTATTTTACTATAAAAGTTTTAAGACAATTTTACCGCCAAAATTTAAAATGACATTTATCTTTGAACATACATAAATTTACTTTAAATAAAAAAAACTGTGCAATAAATAATAGCAAACAAAAACAAATAATCATAAGTAAGGGTAATTAAATGGATTTTCAAAAAAATCTGAGCAAAGTTAAATTTTCTTGTTAAAATTAAGTTGTTATAAATAGAGCATGAAAAATCAAAAGTTTACTTGAAGTAGATTTTGGTCTATTTAATTTTAAAGTATTAAGGCAATTTGACAGCAGCAACAACAAAAGTGTATTACAAATGCTACTAGACATGAAAAATATTTCCCCATAATTTCGCAGAAATAAAGATACTTAATTTCTCGTGTAGATTAAAAGAAAATTTAATTCTGAATTTTATTTAAAATACCAGTTGCATCAGTTTTTAAGGATTCACATATTCTCAAATGCACTAATTCATTATTATTATTTCAACTTTGAGTTGTATTGCAAAGGGGGGAGGCTTTTTAATTCTTTCTAAAAGTCAAATTAGTTAATTTGGGAGTCTCAAACAATCGTGCTCAGTTACTATATTTCTTTTAAAAAAATAAATAGGAACTTCCTGCCAATGAGTTTGTCGAGTAGTCTCCCACGGTTCGTGAAAACTCCCCTTTCTTTCCATGGGAAAATCAAGCTAAGATAATTCATAATTTCCTTTCAATAATACCCCTGTTCCCCTCATTTAACTAAAATTTAATCTTTCATTGCCAACAAAAAACGAGTCAACTATCCATCTTTCGAGACGTTTCGAGAAGTGAGATGGGTTCTTAAAAAATAACTTTAAAGAGTTCCTTAAGGGGAATATCCCTTGTCTTCCCTAGAGAAAAAAAATACGCTCTCCCTTCAAAAACCACAAGACCCCTTCGAGCGCACGCATCTTTCATATATTTAACGCATCTGACCGACATTGGCTCATGACAAGAATCACCTGGCTTGCAAACACGCGACTCCCCTGTTACGTCACTATTGCACGAGGATGAGGGGGGATGGGGTCACCCCCTGGGGCCAATAAAAATAAAAGAGTCGAGCATCAGAGGTCGACCACTTGAGTAGAATCCTCCCCCCATACCCCATCAACGTTTTCGTCTTTTTCTATCAGAGAGTGTTGTGTATATTCACACATCTTTTTGAGGTTTACCTTGTTGGAACCCCCTAAAACGGTTCTCTCCTGATTGTTTTAGATGTGTTTGGGTTCGGTCACGATTTAACGGTAGAGTACGATTTCTGCCCCCCTCTTTTATTCGAAAGTCACGTAGGGCGTGGGAGATGGATCCCCGATTTTCGATCACGGGGAGTTAATTTTTTCAGACAGGCGTGAGAAGGGCATTTTACGTTTGTAAAAATTAAGTCGTGATTATCTGCGAGGAAACTGACTAGCTCAACTTTTTATTTTATTTTGCGTAGGGTTAATTTTTTAGGTAGTGAAATAATTTTTTCTCATTATTTATTTTTAAGTTTAAATTTACTAGTCTAAATGTAATTATTTTGATTAATGTTGCACTTTAGGATAGGTTTAAAAGAAAAAAAGAGCTAAATTTAATGATTCAATCGTTTTTGAATAGTAATCTAAAATTTTTTTCTATATAACGTATAAATTAACAAATAAAGAGAGAAAGATTCTAATAATATGAGTTGAATAGTTAAATATTTTCCGAAATTACTTCCCATGCTCTGAATTTACATAGATATTTAATTATTTACATAGTATTTAACTCACTTTATGGAAACCAATTGTTATCAGAAATAAGAAGACTAAATCTATTAACGAAACCATGTACACATGGAAGGTAATAACACGGATATTTTTAGAAAATACGACTTTGTAATGCGTTTTTGTGACATTGTAATGACATGTCAAGTTTCAAAAAGAAAAGTACTATTACCTTTCTTTGGGAAAGTGCACATAGACGTTTCTTTTACCCTGAAATCAAAGAGATGAGCACAGCTCCACCCCTTCCCCCATCCCAAGAAGAAGAAAAAGGCTAAAATACATAATTCTGCAGGAAAAGATATTGTTTGTTTTGGGGGAATGTTGTAGAGTCAGTTCAACAGACTACATAGAGAAGGTTCAGACCATCACAAGTGCCTATTACTGATCTCTGCAGATCAAATTTTAAGCTGATGCTAATAACAAGCAAAGGTGCTGTATGATCATCAAATGTGTCTGTCTTCTTACCGACAACGCACCTGCTAATTTATCTCGAAGTTCAGGTTAAAAAATTAAATTCATGTGTTTTTCAAATTTTGCCACATCCATCCTTGTTCTTCCGTTCTCATCCCAAACGATCTTTCACTCATGATAGAACTACAACTTCAGCTTTTATGCTAAGTACATGGCATTCTTGAAAAATTTGTTTTTCTTTCACTTTGAGAGATAGAATGAATGGTTGCTGTTATCGAATATGGTAGGAAAATATAATGAAAATGATCAATGACTTCTTGATTTTGAAAGAATATTTCGTTCAAAAGAGAGCAAAAAAGGATGAATTTCTTATTTATATTCAGAAATGCAACATATATTTTAAACGGTAACATTGATAACAAAACACACCTAAGCGTAAAAACTATTCCAATGAATTAGCTAAAATAGTTTTTACAAAATCATTTGCAATGCAAGTTCTTCACAAAAAATTTGGGGTATGTAGCAAATTCACTCAAGTCATCAGACTTGGAAAATGCAATTATGGAAAGTTATTTTGACTGATGGGGAAAAGTGGATTTTGAATAGTTTCTGTAAAATGACTGTTGGTTATTTCAAAGTTTGCTTCTTTTTCAACAAAGTAATACTGTTTGCTAAGAAATACAGTAAGAGCTAATATCCGGATATTCTTAGAATCCCTTTTTATCAATTGCAACTCTGTTTAGTTTATAAATATGATTTGCTATCGATACAAATAATCTGTTCGCATAAATCATAAAATAAACAAAAACATAAAATGTTTCTTTATGAATAATATTTAAACTTTAAGCCTACCACCTTGAAATCCTAAGTCTGTCAAGAATTTCAGGCATGATTCAGCAAAATAAGTTTACCAAAATCAAAAATGTTTCCTTAAATTTTTGAATAGAAATTAGAAACCGAAGATGATTGTTACAAAATACAATTCGAAAGTCTAATTAAATTAACCTTGCCATTGAAAATAAGTATACGAGTATTTGAAATAGTCAAAAACAACAACGATATGAAAGTTACTAAAGGTATTTATATATATAAAAAGGTGATTTCTATAGTAAATTTTGGTTCCGTTATAGATTTTACCGTTTTTTATACTATATATTTTAACTTTACACGGAAAAAATCAAGAAGAAAAGTGGTTCGAAGTAAAGCATGCATTTTTAATTCAAACTATCCATGTTGAAAACCCATTAACACAACAATATTTACCTTAAAAATAGCTCTAGTTTTTATTAAGATTGATTAAATTGATTATACACAAAGAAGTTGATACAATTTAAGAATAAAGAAACTCGGCTTCTTAAGCAATGAAAAACTTGTTTCATGTTTGAGTCACAAAATTTAGAAAAATTTCTTAACTCGATGTGTGTGATTCAAATACTACTAACTATTATCACCGTAATTTCAATATTTCAGCAAAAGATCTGATAAAATTTCAAGCATTATCTGGTGTATTTTTATATTCTAGATGTGATAAGATAATTTGATAAATGTAAATTCCCAATTTTAAAAGTTTACGGAATTGCCTATAAACTAAAGAGTAATTAATGTCAAAATTTTCGGAGAAAAATAAAAATTTCTATCAATAATGCAGCAGATTCAACTGCAAAGCAGTTAGCACTTGAAACAACTCAACGTTTCTGTAGCTGCCTTTTCTCTGCCCGACTCTAAGTCTTGCTAAACCCTAACCAATAACGCGCTTCGGGGTTTGAACCACAGTCATGCACTGAGGGTCAACATTTGAACTGGTATCGCACTCTCCTCATATCCAGTATTACTTTTGCAAACAAACTTAATACTTTTACATCATCTGGTATAATGTTGCATTATTTGTGTTCCGACTGTTAAGGGATTATTGTTTATCATACAAAAACAATAGATGCGCAAAAAGTCGCATAAATTCCGCATATATTCACTATGATTTATTGTATAATTGTACCGGATTACACAATGTGTAAGGAAAGGGCTAAATTTACGTAGCGTCAGAGTCACATGATAACTACAATTACGTGCTTTCCTCCGGGGAGCTCATAAATTCTGTGACGTCATAGTCACATGATGAATGCAATCATATGTTTCCAGCTAATAAGCTTAAGCGTTTCGTTGTTGCCAACTTTTGCTTTCTGAAGAAACTTTCTTTTAAAAAGTACATATTTGTCAACAATAGTAACGCACAAAAGTAAGCAAGCAAAACACACTTAATTAAAAAATACATGAAAAAATAAATTATTTAAAAAATTTTTAAATCTTTTTGATGAATTAATACTAGAAAATCTTTACTCAATTATAAAGTTTGAAATTTTACCTAAATTTTATAAACTGAGCAACAAGCACAAGATTGTTAAATGTCAATTTTGCATTCAATGGAAAGCGCGTAATTGCCTTCTCTTCGTGAATTTATTAACCCATGAAAAATGGATCATTGTCTAATCACGTCTAAAAATATCCTTTAAATGTTACAAAAAAGACAAAATTTAATTTGTTAGTAAGTGTTGAGAGAGGAGACATTTCACTTTTTCAAGTTATTCGCACTAATTAACGCTTCAGCGTAGCTTTAAACAGCAAACCACACGAAGAAAAACCTAAAACATTGCGCATTCTTATAGAAATGAAATATATGTATATACCAAAAAAAAAAAAAAAAAAAAGTACCTAACCGACCCAATACACAAAAATAAAATTTATTTGATTTGATTTTGTCAAAAAGGAGTTTGTGTAATGAACTACTATAATTCTCTGTTGATAAACAAGCTTTATTTTAACTTTCTCTAAAATTTTTTGTTTTTCTAACTGCGTTGTGCTGTGAAAACCGAAACTAATCGAAGAGGTGCTGGTGGAAAAGTGAAGTCTGTGATATACACAACCTTGGTCATGACCTTCTGCGGCTAATTCGCGTGTTTCGTGACCGCTTGTCGAAACCGCAGAACTGCGGTTTCACGCTTCATCCTACCGTCAAAAAGCCCCACATCGTGTCTCAGAGGAGCCGCTGATTACGGGATCGGTATTTGGAAAACTTTTCGTCTCAAGGAAACAAACAAGAGTGGCCTGCTGGCTGGCGCACGACCAGGCGACAAGCCGGACTGGTTTATATCTCCCTTCACATTCCTGTCCGCACAGGAGAGATACGGATCTTTCACACAGAAAAAAAATATGGACAGATGAGTCTCTTTAATTGTCATTCGCAGAAGAACACTTAACACGCGTCATGCGGGAACCTGATAACTGGTTTTTAAGGAAGGCACCCGCATGCGACATATTTAATTGCTTAATTTTGTTCATTGTTTGATCGATGGATTTGTTGTCTGAAAGACTGGCAATGGAAAATAAAAACCGAAACCGGAAAGGGAACAGAAGCCTGATTGTAAGAAACCAATGGAAAATAAGGGCACAGTGAAAAGTAAAAGTTAATCACACAGTGATTGAACGTAGGTAAGGATGTAAAGAGAGAGTAAAGTTGGACCTCTGTATCTCTGACTTTGTAAGGCAAAAAATATTCAAAAAATCTATATGAAATAAAATAATATTCTGATCAAAAATAAAAATTATGTCTATTCAATCCGAATAAAGCTAATTACATTATGAGCTACCCATTTTTAATTGGATGAGAGAGAGTTATATTAACGTTGCACTGTAAAGTATCATGAAGGCTGTTGGGGCGACAGACTCCATAACTTTGAGTCTCGTTCAAGTGATGAGACGACACCTGAGCTGGCATCACCCTCTTCTAATTACCACACCAACGTGGTTGACGCACGTTAAATCTTTTAAGACTCAAAGATTTAACGTGCGTCAACCTCTACACGGTGGGTCTTCAGCGGCACCAGGGCTTGAATCCGCGACACGCTGGCCACGAGAGAGTGACTATAACCACCAGACTGTCTCGACCCTTACTTTTAAATGGAGAAAATCCAAAACAGAAAGCACAACAAATGCAAGGCAATGCTATGGATTACTTTTTGAAAACTGGGAATAAACTCGCACATTTTTTTAAGACCACATCTCTTATATACGTTTCATGCAAAAGACTGGAGCTGCATTAATAATTAAATTACAACAAAAAAATCGATTAATAATTGCACAAGACATATAAGAATTTGAAAATTAAAATATATTTAGTTTCATCGCAAAATAGATAGAAAGTAACATAACGTATTGTCGGAATAAATTATGTTAAAAATAAATATAATTGATTACATATATCTTGTATTTTGCTGAAGGAATAATCGGAACAAAAAAATACTTATGAAATTCAATCTTAGTGATGCTCATAATCAATAATGTTAAAATAGAATGTTACTTTATTTCTAATTGTTTCAGTTTCATTAATAAGAATTCCAACTCTAGTCACGTAAAATCTTTTCTCATAAAAGCATACTAAACGTTTTTGCAGACTGAGATAAAACTAAAAGCTACGGACTGAATTTTGAAAATAAATGAATGTTTTTTCAAGCATTGTATGTGTATTCAAGTCATATATATGTATGTGTGTTTGACAGATACATTATATAACAAGGAAAAAGGACCACAAGCGGTTAAAAAAGAAAAATATTTACATGCTTAAAGCCAATTAATATTTGGACACGGACAATTTGCCTTTCATAACCTTATTATACTGCAATTTTTTAGAGTAGGGTGTAGCTCTTTTCTCCTTTTTTTTCTCTAGCATAAGGTAATAAATTAAATAAAATTAATAAGGCAAATTATTCGATGCATTAAAAAATAATAAAATAAAATCGAAACTAAATTTGTGTCCCAAACCTAATTAGAAAAACTATCTTTTAGTGACTCGATTAGATTTACTGTTTCTCACAATACAAATTTCTCTTGAAAGACTTTTAGATAAAAATACAGAACATTTTTTCAGAAGTCTCAAAAAATACGAGCTTCCTTTTGATGCCTCAATTATTGGTTGACACTAATGGACACACAATTAACTCACCGTGGGTAACTGCAGCCACCTCTGATGTAGTTCATTTTCCTTGTTAAGTGAATCAGTTCCCACGGACCCCAGACACAGTTCATCAGATCCTAGTTCCTCGTCGGCCTTGGACAGCATATCCTGGAGCATTTGGATGTACTCGATGGCTCTGTGCAGAGTCTTGACCTTGAAAAAGAAGCGCAAATTAAAGCAGAGAAGAGGACAAAATTTCACTCAGTCACGCAAAAAGCAGTAGTCGTTATTTCGCTTAAGGTTGTCATACGAGGCTACACAGTAACAAAATCGTTGATAGGAACTTACTTTACTGTTGACAAGTATCTTATTTAGCGTACGAATCGCATTATAATTACTCAATTTGGAAAGCTAGTGTAGTTGTTTTTCGTGTTTTATAGTGAGACATATTTTTCGGCGTTGTAAGATTGTATCTCATCCGAAAAACATAAATAATATTACTTACTCAAAAGCTTGTATGCATACCACGTATCGTGACTTCTTTTTTATTGGTTTCTTTTTATAAATTTTAAGTTAAATGAATATTTGAAACGAAAATTTTACGAGAAATTATGTGTTGTGTTGTGATGGCTCACGCGTCCTTTCTGTAACATAACCTCTGGGTTCTTTGACGGCCAAGATTAATGGCAAATCTTTTCCAACCCAAATCCAAGAAGTGAAATGAAAGTATAGATGCAAATAAGATAGCCTTTAAAAGGACAGGAGTTTTAGTAAGCATGATGGCAATTTAGAGAAAGTTCTGTTAGGAAAAGGTAGAAGTGTAATTTGACGGCTTACCAAGGAATCACGAATATCTAGCCATTACTACAAGGTGCATACTATTGCACGCGAGCCAACAGCCTATCTGAAGGTGTTTCAACCGTTGCGTGGAATTCAAGGTAGGAAGATTATTTTCCGAATTCGTAATATTATTAGGATTGAGAGTAGGCGGATAATATAATTATTTAGATAAGTTATCCAATTGCGCGATCTGTTTTAGCTACGTCTAAGTGTTTTGGTTTATTCTCACTTAATATAAGTTTGTACAATATATAAGAAATTTAAGTTAAACTCTTAATAAAGTCATATTAAGAATTTTAAAATGTCGATTCATTTCGAGAATCCCACACCTCTAACTTACGCTGACCCACAAAGATATGGTCGACAAAGATCGACCATATCACAGTGCTTCCAACTATAACTATCTGCCTTGTTGAAATTTCGCGCGAAACGTATACATTTCACAACTACAGAGAATGTCACTTTTATTTAAAGAAAAAGAAAGGTGCATGTGTACAAGATCTTTATTATATTAATGAGCTATGGCATTCAATATGCTTTAACAATTTTCACTAGCATTGTAACATGTCCTATTGTGTAATGGGGCTCCTCGACTTTCAATCTATCGAAATTCCTCGTCTTCGCTTTAGTGCGATGTGAAAGTTTAACCAATGGGATGTCGACTAATTTGTCAGCCACATCACTTTATAGGGATTCAAAACAACGAATTCATCACCAATAGCACTGTCATTTTGCTTAAAAATGCACGTTAATAGACAGTTAAACAATCAATCCTGTAACAAGGAGGGATCCTCCTGTAAGAGGGAATAACATAAAATTTGTTTTCTTGTTTAGAGAATTGGTAATCCTTTATTATGTTGAAACATAAAGAAGTATAATGTTACGAATATAATGTTTTTATGTCAGAACATTATGTTTCAGCTTTTATAACAAAAATAAAATATTTGCAAAAATATCTGTATTTCCAATTCCGTTGTCAAATGATATTAATGACACAAAATTACATATAGAAGAATAAAATGTGATTTCTTAAGCACATAAACTTTTCATAATTAAGTAGCATAACAGTTTTTTCTTTTTCTTTTATTTAGCGTCTGAATTCTTCTATTTCAAGCTACTTTTATAATTAAATTTCTCATTCACTTCTCATAAAGGGCGCAATAAAGACGAAGCAAATTTTTCAACACTATAATTTCAATTTGTCTTTTTTTCCTGTTATTCTATTTACTTTAACATGAGCTAAGATCGAAATTTACCTGAATGGCTGTACAGTTTTTTTAAGACTATAGAACACAAGAAAGATCTATAGCAAACGAAGACATCTAATAAGAGTTTTAAGAATTTAGGAGATGGAAATTCACATGTTCACCTCCATAAGATCCCGAATTTTAATCTCTAAGACAAAAAGTAACCCAATTTCTCTCACGGATAAAATTTCGCGCAATCAGCAACTTTTTTTTTGTCTAGGTTGTTTTACATGAATCATTTAAAATTCTAACAGAAACTCAATTACAAAAAAAAAAAAAAAAAAAGTAAGATTTTGTCTGACTGAAACCTGCTGGAAAATATATGTTATTTTACATCAATTTATTTCACGCTAAAATTAACGTTGTTAATGAAAGCAATTCAAATTAATATCGAATAGTTTTCATTGAATTTAAAGCGAAATTGCAGTGACTCAATGACAAGCTTTGGGTTGGAGAATGAAATTTTGAGTCCTTATTCTGTCAAAGATGGTCGTGTGGAATAATAAAGAGAATTTTATGATAGCATTAAAAACAACTCAGTCTTTAATAGCATTATGAAGGAAACTAGACGTCAGAATTTTAGTTTCGCTATCGTTCTCGTCATCTTAAATTATTCAAAATTTTCGTATATGCAGTCAATAATTGGCTGTGTAGCTTTAATTTGAAATAAAAATATATTTGAAAAGTACACATTAGTTTATAAAAATACTTTTACAAATGCTGGTACATAACTGTTCACTATTATTTAAATCGTTCATAATCTGTCCTTACAATATTTGTGTTTTCTTTGCATAAATCCTATTCTTGTATGGTTTCAAAATAAATGAGCATACTTTTTACAATATAACCATATGTTATCAGATTTAAAAAGCTAATATCAACAGAACTAATTTAGTTCTTCAAAAATGTGAGCATCATTAGAGATCAAGTGATGAGTGTTAATTAGCATCGAAAATATAAGGTAACTCGAGAGTAACTGGTGACAGATCTCGTAATTTTGAACCATGGTCAAATGACGAGACCTGAGCTGGCATCCTCACTCCTAACTTCTACATCGATCCAACGGGAGCACTTTAAATGTGGGCAGATTTAACACGCATTAGTCCCTCTACACGACGAGTCTTCAGTGGTGCTAGGGCTCGAGCTTATGGACACTCCATCCACAAGACCTTGACAATGACCACTAGGCTACCGTGCTTAGAACCAAGAACTGCGAAAAGAAATTCTACATTTTTTATGGGGTTCAAGAAAGAATGATTTGATTTTTTTTATATCGATAAATATCCAGACTATGTAATATAAATCGTCATTTAGGTCCCCCCACTCCTAAAAAATGCTTCATCTCTTTTGAACATTATAAAAAGATAATGAGTTCAAATATATTTTGAAATCATTTGAAAGCTTAACACTCATTTAATCCTCTGAGACTATTTTTCTTAGGAATGAAAAAGTGTACAAAAGGATTGCGCTTTTGTCTGAATTTGTCAAAACTTATTTTTAACCCATTATCACACATTCCAATTTCAAAATTTAACATTTCGTTTTTAATTTTGTGTATTATGCATACGCAAATTCATTAAAAATACCAAAAGCACGCGTAACAACCAAATTCAATGGAAAAATTAAAATACTTATTCAAAAAAAAAAAATTATTATAAAACAGATACAAGCCATAAAACTTTAGCTCAAGAGATTCTTACGACAAAACGAATAAAAAGAAGTTGTAAATTACTTAAATGATAAAAAAAATTATGCATTGAAAGACTGTATAATGCAGGTTGTGTGTTTGAAATGCATTTTAACTACGTTCTATGTGATAGGTAAAAATCTGTTTCCCGTTTTTCCCTAGCCTTACATTTATATTTAAGTATAGGAAGCCATATTTTAAAAGTTCTAATTCTACGAGAAATATGGCATTAATTTATTTTGATAAATAATTATAAATTTTTGGTACATGTCTATGTACTGTTGCAATGCACCAATGCTGTGGTTAATGTCTTTTAAAAGGTAACTACACTGCTGGCAACACAAAATGCAACACCCTGAAGGAAGCATGCAAACCATGTGAAATTTGCATCATGCATAGAAGGCAATGAAATATGCAAATCATTAGCATTATAACACAAAACCAGATCACAGGTGACCATAGCGCCACCCTCAAGAGCTATATAAGGAGAGAATAGATTGGCGATTTGAAGTGCAGCATTTAAAAAAATTTTTTTACATAAGCTGTTTACCTGTGCCTCGTAAAAGACATCGAGCGTCTTTTGGCCCAGCTTCTAAATTCGACCGAGAAAGAATAGTAGCCTATAGGGATTGCGAATTATCCTTTAGAGAAATCAGTCAACTTGTTGGACGAA
This sequence comes from Trichonephila inaurata madagascariensis, assembly GCA_019973955.1. Lineage (NCBI taxonomy): Eukaryota > Metazoa > Arthropoda > Arachnida > Araneae > Nephilidae > Trichonephila > Trichonephila inaurata. The sequence goes on along the minus strand of BMAV01012270.1, from coordinate 5,801 downwards.
ACCAAACAACTGTGATGCGGATATGTCATTGCTGGATGCTGGAGGAAACGATGGACCGATGGGGTCGATCGCACCTCGTTGCACCACTGCCCGTGATGACAGACGGATTGTGCACATGACAGTGATAGGTCACACAGCCATATCACGAACCCTAAAACAACAGATTCAGTCTGTTACGCATCATTCGGTGTTCATCGTAACACTCGTCGCCGTTTGCAGTAGAATGGAATGTCCGCAAGGCGTCCATTGCTTCGTTTACCCTTGACTGGAAACCACAGGTGTTTGCTCCGCCAATGGTGCGATGAACGGTGGACATGGACAACAGAGTGGAACGGCATTGTGTTTACTGACGAATCCCGCTTCTACCTGCAAAACTACTATAGTCGGACTCGAATTTGGAGATACTGAGGTGAGAGGCTACGGAACTGTTGCGTTATGCAACGCCGCACAGGTCTGCCCCGGTATCATGGTTTGGGGTTCACTGCTGCACCCATCTAGTACGCAATGCCGGTACACTGAACACCCAGCGCTACATCTCTGAGGTGCTGGAGCCCGAGGTCCTCCCATACATTCAGCGGTGGTCATCAGCCATATTCCAGCTGGATAATGCGCGACCACACGTGCACGCAGTGTTCAAGAGTTTTTCTTTACCATCAGATGGAATTACTTCCTTGGCCTGCTTGTTCTCCAGCTCTATCACCAATCGAAAACTGTGTGGTTGACGCTTGTACAGTGACTGGCCCGGGATACATCACTCGCTGCTACACTAGATCAACTTTGGCAGTATGTGGAAGTACATGGAGACTGCTGTACCCCAAGGATACATGCAAAGTCTCTTTAATTCTCTGCCGAGGTGTGTGGCAGCGGTTATAGCCAACAATAGTGGCTACGCTAACTACTGATTTGGTCATCATCCCTACTTCACAAGAGGCTGTTATTTTAATCGTTTGATCATTGTACAACATGTTATCTACCAAGCAAATTTCGCTGTGATATCTCTGGTCCTTATTGCATTTTGTATAGCCAGCAGTGTATAACATTTTATTGGTTCAAAACATATTTGCTTGAAATTTTAAAATCAAATTACTGAATATATAAATTCCTTTTTTCATTCTTATTCTAAGCCATTCTTTATAGATGTTCCATTCAAGCAAACAAATGTTAATTGTCTTATTTTACTATCTTAATTAAAGCGAAAACAAATTGATAATATTTTTATTTGTAACTCACCCCTTTTACGTAAACTCAATTACTCTCAAATATATTTTATTCATTTCTTATAAAAACTCGTTCACTATTTTAAAAAAAATCACACTTTTAATACCTAAATTTTTTCTTCGTGCAGCGTGATGACCAAAATAGTACGGGCACGTAAGAAAAATCATTATTTTTCAAAGACATAAGCAAAATGAGAGAGGAGAAATAGTTAAAACTATTAAGTACGTGTAAGAAGATTTGTAACTAATTAAAAATAACTGTATACTGCAACATTTTAATAAAATTAGGTATTACATAATATATTATTTTTCTATTGAATAAATGTATTTTAATTTCAAATTTGACTTGAATTTTCTACATGAAAAAAGACAGTTCACTTTTCTCAGAATAACCAAGACTCAAAATTTGTGTGCATTGGATTTAACATTTGAAACCGTACCGTTAAAAAAGCTGCTATAACAAAAAAAACTCTTAAAAATTGAATCAAATACGCTGCAATTAAAACAAATCGCATCCTTGATCTCTGTCGAGTTCATATCCAAATTCCAGCTTCTAATCAAACTGATTAACCTTGAATCAATGATTCCACACTAAAAAGAAATAAAGAAACACGTTTTCTTTTTTGGGCGGGGGGTGCGTGAAAAATTCTTTATCTCTGATTGCTTATTGATGTTGAATATCACTCTAAGCTTTAAATGTCTCTCCAAAACAAACTAATTAAGTCAAGCGCAAATCTTATCACGCCTTAATTTCTTCTGTACACTTTTGCTAGACCTCAAACTGGTTCTGGTGTGTGTGTCGTCTCCAGACTTTCGGCTTCTTCGTTTTGATGTCCACCAGCTCCCTCGGTTGCTTCCCGCAGACGTATCATTAGGGCATTTGCAATTCAAATCCATTTAATAAGATCGCCCAAAGATTTTTTTTTACCCCATCGATACGCGTCGGAATTTTATCAATTTTTAGTGCTTCTTGGTACAGTGGTCTGTATTTAACAGAGCATTTAGCGCACCCCACCCATGGCACTAATGAAATGCTTGAACATGGGACTTCTTCCCGATACAGGCAATCAACAGTCTTCTTTTCCTGGGTAATTTTTGATATCGGGGACCCCTCCTAATGTGTTCTTAATATGCTTGTTCTTGCGTTTGATATACAACATTTGAAAGGGCTTCACCGCATTTTCTGTCTATCTTAATGGAGAAATTATACACCTCGGTAAAAAATTAAAAAAGTAATTCTACGATTGGATATCTTTTCCTAGTACTTTAATAATATACGACATGATCAAATTGTGTATCGGTAGCAAACTGGAATGTTAACGAAAAAATCTTTAATACATATTTGTCCTCGGCATGTGAAATTCAATGATGATTTTTTCAATTAACACTTTCAAATGGGAGAAATAAGTATTAGGGAAAGATATTGTATAGCAGTGGTCCCAGCCCCCAGGACAAGGGCCGGTACTGGTCCGGGGATCAAATGGTACCGTAACCGCCCAGGGAACGTTTAATTATCTCCATTTTATTTATTGTGCATTTCTCACAAGTTTGTCGAATTTTATGAAAATCAATTTATATTCCATGTTAAATCACCTATATTCATATTTTGGTATTGCTGTATTTTATTCTAAAGACATTTATATAAATACAAAATTAAATTAAAACTATCAAATCAAAACAATTTAAAATACAAACAATCAACGCCCCACCTTCAACGGGACGTGGTAAAGTTATCAAACGTTGACCGGTCCGAGGTGATATAAAAGGTTGAAAAACACTGCTGTATAGAGTATGCTCCAATTTTTTTTAAAAAAATCCCTTACAAATTACAGCTGAGTGTTTGAGAGATAGTTTTATTAACGCCACATAATAGAGCAACACGAAGGCTATTGGCGATAAACATCATAATTTTGAGCCTCGGTCGAGTTATGAGGACGACACTTATATATATATATAAGCTGGCACCCACCCCCTCTCCAAATTACCATACCATGCCAACGTCAAGACTTTGAACTTGACAGATTTAACGTGTATCTGTCCCCTATGCACGACGGGTCCAAATTACAGCTCAAGTTCATAAATTTACTTGTCGGGGCTGTGAAGGAAAAATAGTGCTGGCTAAAACAGCAGGCAGCCCGCATGCTTCGAATTTGGGAGGTGCACTTAAACACCCGTACATTTTTTTTTTTTTTCTTTTCGATTCTACCTATTTTGTCTCGATGCGTAACAAAAACAGTTATTCATATAAGAAACCTTAAAGTACACACACATAAATATATATATATATATATTTAAAAATTGTGAGTCTGACGTGATAATTTTTCATATTCAATAATCTTAACAGTAAATTGTTTTTTCTACTGTTAGTTAATTTAAATCGTTTTAATATCAATAAGTCAAATTATTTCATAGCTTAAAAATACTGCTCTAAAGCGTTCAAGTCGTATAACTTAACTCAGAGGCGCAACAGCCCATAAGGGCCAAGGCCTACTGTACCCAACTCAGTATAAGTGACCTTGGGCCCTGAGGTCATGAGCAGACGTTCCGGTCAGGTGGTCAATCTGACGCGAAACCCCCAGTGTTCCCAAGCAAGCTTAGTACTCATTTATCGACCCACTGAAAGGCCGAGTCAACCTTGCCCAGCCCGGAGTTCGAACCTCGGACTTGGTGGTGTGGAAGCACGATGCACTAACCACTCAGCCACTGGGCTTCTTAAGTTTTATAATGTATCTAAATAATTCCGCTTCTGTTGTAAGAAAAAAAGAGAGCGATGCATTCAAATAATAAACAATCATTTATGAATACGTCAACTTTTCGTAAACGAATCACATTATTTTTTTAAAAAGATATTTAAAATATTAATGATGTAAGTAATAAATCTAATTATTTAAATATTTTATTTTTGTTTTGAACAATATTTATAAAATAAAATGGCCAAAATACACCAAAAAAAAAAATATAAAGGAAACAATTTTAAGAGTAGAAAAACCTTTTTATGGAATTAATTTCAATTGTCATTTTTAAAATATGTTTCAAAAAAATATTTTACGCAAAAAAAAAAAATAAATAAATAAAAAATTTGAATGAAAAGTAGCTTTTTATCAGTGAAAGGTTTTAAAGCGTATTTTAAATTCAAAAACTATGTATCTGATTTATATACATGAAGTAGTACAGAAATTGATGAATGAAATTATCTGGAAATATTTTTCGGAATGTTGGCATTTAAAATAATAAATAATAATATAGCAAATTACATCCACAAAAATATTGAACAAATATATACATTTAAATTCTAAAAATGTTGGTTAAGATCCATTTTTTTTTATCAATGACACAAAGATTAACAAAAAAAATCTAGACATGTAAATTTTTAAATAAAATTCCTAATTTGTTTAAAAAACCTGCGTCGATTAACTTTTTGACTTTTAAAAGCATAATTATGAAGGCAATTACAGATCGAAAACAAAAAATTAACTAAATTCAGGCAATCTTCTTGATTTTTCAGGGGAAATTTGATTATCTGTAGCCAACAAAATTAACATATCTTTTCGAGAGTAGTTTAAAAAATATCCTAAAATAACACTCTACGTTTTAGTTTTTAAACTGAAGGAAGTAGAAACGATTACAAATTATTTAAATGACAATATGTGAAAAGTATCATAACATAGAACCGGCATTTTACTCTTTATCCTTTCAAAGAAAGTGTTTGAAATATGTGATTAAGGTAATTTTGGTCTTACCTTGGATAATCTTTTGTTCTTGTTTTCGGAAGGGACACTCCTTCTGAGCCTCGAGAACGCTGTGTTGACCGCCTGCACCCTCCGCCTTTCCCTCGCATTTCTCCTTGCCACAAGATGAGGTGGTTTTTCACGGTGAGGAACATGCTTGTAACTGCTTTTGGACACTCCATTCTTGCTGCGCGCCTTCTTCCGAGCCCCACCTGCCGAGGAGGCAACCGGAGCATCTGGCTGTGAGGTAGGCGGACCTCCTTCATCGAAGGTACCGACAACTTCGCGGGCGAGATCGTCAAAGTTCTGGCTGGGGTGATTCACTTGAGTGTGCCAGGAGTTGGGCAGCTGGCCTTCGTTCTTGAAGTGCGGCAACAGGTAAGGGGAATCGTAGGACAGGGTCTGAGTGGAAAAGTGGCTCATCTCTCGCACCATAGGAGAACGTCAGTTTAAAGTTCACGCATTTCAGAATCGTTTGAGGTAGAACGTGGGGAAAAATCCGTTTCTCTTGCACTACAGTTCAGGATGTATGCGTAATTTTGGAAGATTTCATAGTACTATGTTTGTAGAATATGGGCAAAAGTTCCAGTGAAGTTGCAGTTAAACTTTAGTTTGAAGAAACTGTTTAAGGCCTGATAAATACAGATGTTTGTAAAAAATTCAGATTATAATTTCTATTTTAATTCATTTGCTTCCATTCTCTGTTGAAAAGTAACACAGTAAATGAATAAATTTGTTTTCAAAATCAAATTGAAATTAAAAAATTGTAATATTTATGTTTTATATAAGAAAAAATTTTATCCTATCGCGGCATCCTTTGGTTTTTTTTTTCCAAAAACCCCTAAAGAAACCCCAA
>BMAV01012269.1:32134-158662 GCA_019973955.1 Trichonephila inaurata madagascariensis | reverse complement strand
AGAAATTGATAAATTAGTATTGAATAAATGAACACAGGAATTATTATTTCCAAAAACGGAAATTCCCGTGAAAACAGAAACCCTAAATCCAATTCCTCCTTGACGAAAGATTAAAGGAATTGATAAATTAGTATTGAATAAATGAACACAGGAATAATTGTTTCCAAAAAGAAAGAGAGAGAAAGAAAGAGATCGAAAATGTCAAACCATGGATCAATCAATCAATATCCCCCACAAAAACACAGCTCAATATCCCGTAAAGCTATCGAATTGAAAAATAGTAAAAAGAAAATAGTCGAAAAATAAAAAGATGTTAAAGAGTCAATAAAAAGGCAACATGGATAAAACCCTCTTTAGATATTAGAGCCAAATCATTATTTATAACATATTGAATGAAGTGTACAAATTTGAAAAACCTTCTGAAACGATATTTAGGGTTTTCACTTTATTGAAGACAAAAGAAGCCAAAATATTGATTCAAAAGCTTTTAAATCCCTGAGGATAGATATAAATGTGGGATCAAAATGACAGACATTTTTCCTGATATGCTGTCGCCATGTTAACAAAAAATGTCGGGTAAGTGTTTACCAAACCCGATGACAGGATGCGATATGTAGTTATGCCTTGAAAGCTACTTTGACAGGTGTTTGGGCCGGGATATACCCTTTTTTGGGATGAAAAAATTGAAATAAATATTTTATTTTATTTTATTTTGGATACGAAGTTTAATATGGTTTATTGCAATTTATGGAATGTTCTTTAAGAATTTATAATTCAAATTTCTTTCGTTAAAATTTTTTTAATCGATTAATTCCCTAAAAAATGAATTAGAAAGTAAATAAATGTATTTCACAGGATAAAAAAGTATGAAAAGTTCGAAATTAGTGTATGTAGTGTGTTTCTACATTCAGCACGATAAATCAACAAAAGCTTATAAATGAATATTTATATATATTTAGCGTCAATATTGAATTAAAATATTTGTATAAAAATATTAATACAATAAAAGATGAATTTAAATGCACTTTTTGGAAAAGAACTGAAGAAAAAATGGCGCATTTTCTAAAACTATCCTTTTATGGAAAATAATTCTATAAATATAATATTTTGACTACGTACAACTAAGACACTTCTTTACAGAACCCGAACTAGGATTTTTGAAACATATATTTTAGAAGTGGATTTAATCCTATTTTAATAAGAAATTTTAATAAAAAATAAACGTTATCCTTTCAATTGACTATGAAAATGAAGTTAAATTTAAAAAAAACCATATTTTAAGGTATTTAGAGAAGTCTTAGATATTTATGCAAGTAAAATATTATTATAGAAGCATTTTCAATGAAAGGAGAATATTTTGAAAATATGTTACTCTTCTTCCATTTTTGACAAACTTTGTATTTAAATAATTTTTTATTGTAATAATACTCTTAAAACAATTTTATATGTATTTTCTAATTCAATTCATACTAAATATTAAAAAAAGAATTCTGTTATTCCCCATTGCAAATGATGAATCTGAACGTAGTTAGTTTCTCTAAGACAACCATGTGGCCGCGGTTGCCGAGTGGTATAGGTATCAGACAGTGACTTGCCTTGTCACGAGTTCGAGCCCAATACCACTAAAGACCCACCATGTAGGAAAGCGATGCACGTTAAATCTGTCGAGAGCTGAAACGTCCTCCCTTTGATGTGGTAGTTAGGAGAGGGGGTGCCAGCTCAGGTGTCGTCCACGTCACATGACCATGGTTTAAAATTATGTGGTCCGTCGCCAAAAGCCCTCGTGTAGCTGAACAGTGCGACGTTAAAATTCAATGAATCTAAGACAATCATATTAGTTACTTGTATTTCTTTTATTAGAGGTATAGCAACATTTGAATGTTATTTAATTAATAAAAATTTCTCAAATAATTAACTTTTGGAAAATTTATAAGTTACTTACAGCTGCAGAAAATATATAACGTATATTTAAAATATTGTGTAATTTTTTTGGGGCTGATGCCTTGGTAACCTTCAAATGAATTTATAATCCGAATATATTATGAAAATTTATTAACTTACTTAAATTAAAAAAAAAAAAAAAAAAAAACGTTCTAATTTGTATGAAGTGTATGAACGTTTTATTGAATATTAACATTACAGAAGTGCAGAAGTTGTGAGGTCCCCGCCGATGGGGACCTCCGTTCTGCACTATCCACGTGACCTATCTCTGTGGGGAGGAACGAAGAACTGCTAAAGTCATTCATACTAAAATATGTTTATTAATATCTTAGTTTAAACGCAATACAACAAGAAGAATAATCTAAGGAGTATGATCAAGAACTAGAAGACGCAACACGTATTACAATCAATAGCGCAACTAACCACTTAATCTAACTTTATAGATTAAATACTACCTCACTAGTAAAGGATTTATACTTAAAGTTTAACCTACCAATCTTATACCCCTATATCCTAGATTAACAGCTACGGTCCTTATCACTTCTGTTTTGACTTTTATCCGGCTATACTCCGTTGGGCTCGGACCCACTTTTGGTTAATCTTCACCGGCAATGTTAGGCTAATTTTCAGGATTAAGATTCCTCTTTAAGACTATATCTCATATCATCTTGCGACTCTCTTTCTACTTAGCAACACCTAGCGACTTCGCGAATACTAAACTTCTCATATATGATTCCTAATTTACATATGCAAGTTCTTTTTCTTGAGTTGGTTGGAAAGAATTGCCATTTTGGCCCCAAAGAACCCAAGAGGAGAGTTAATAGAAATCGCGATGAAAGCCCCGTCACAAAGTATTGTTTTAGGTATAAAATTATCTAGAATTTTTTAAATTTTTTTGATAATTAATAATTCCTTAGGAATTTTATAACATTCATATACAACAAATGCTCAATTTTGCTCACTGGATTGATAAATTTAAGTTTCATAAATTAGATTTCCAATTTTTGAAGAGTAAGTTGAATATACTGAATTAAAAAAAGAGCCGAGTACATCAAAGATGTAACCCAAATCTATTCCTACTACATTATAATGATTTTATTGCTTTCAAATTATTACGTGAGCCACTCAGTTTTGAAATTAATTGAAATCTTTATTATTTACAACGAATCTATTTATTTAGGCGATCAATTTATTAGTTGAAATAATAAATATAGAATAGATTGTTCTTTAGTGGTTTTGAAGTTACTCTAGCACTATTGGCAACGGACCTATTAATTTTGAACCTCGATTAAGTGTGACTTGAGACAACACTTCACTTTGAGACTTGGCTGACTTTCTATGCATTATCCTTCCTACACGACGGGTTTTCAGTGGCAATAGATTCAACTTTGAAGTGCGAAATTTAAAACAAAAAATCAAATTGAATGTCCTCAACACCTCACGTAATTTTGATTTAATGGTAAAATTATCCAAACAATTTGATGCATTGCTTGCGTAGGTCACTCTTTCAATGAATACGTGATTCTTTAATAATTATTTTTGAAGGAGGTGCTTTGGCATGAGAAAGTCATCGTTAGTGGTTCGTATGTTATTTGTGGTTTTACAGAATGTCCAAAAATAGTGCCATATATCGGGGCATTTAGATTCCGCATCCGCAGTATATAAAATGTACCTAGAAAATGTACTAATATGATCCATGGTTTGAGACAAATATACGAAATACAAAGTTTGACAACACTGTCATATATTGAACACACCAATGGCAGTATTTGCAAATATTTATAAAGTGCACGCCTTACATATCAATGCAGGCCTGAGCACGGCGTGGAATGGATAAGTGCACACGTGTCATTTATGCACACAGTGCAGTGTCCCTCGAAGTATACGTCCGTTTGTGCAGTGACATGTCTCGATAGATCAATTCATTGAAAATGCTCCATAGTTATAAAATCCAGTGGTATGAGATCTGACAACCATGGTGGCCATGAAATCGGACCTCCATGTCCGATCCAGTGACAGGGATATGCCATATGAAACCTATCATGCACAATAGTACAAAAATGCGCCAGAGCCCCATCAAGAACCAACATAATCTTCATCACCATGCTTCATCATTTACCGAACTTTTATCGTAAACTATGGGTCATGCCGGTACAGTTCTTTGGGCATTTTTTATGTACACCCGACAAGGAATCTGGATGTGAAGAGTTTAGCGCTATTTTTGGAACACGCGGCTTATCATATTACTTGATTTGCGCGAAATTTATATTAATATCTATTAAGAACATGATGTCTTGAAAGTGTAATATGGGGCGTAATAATACTTCAAAGAATTTCTGATGTTTTTATCCTCGATATGAAATTTATTTTGATCTTAGTTTGGGACATTCTAGATATGTCCTTATTCTCATTATGAGAGATTCTGTTTAAATACCTGAATGATTAATTAAATTAATACTTTAGTCATTAAAATATCAAAAACAACAAAATGACCAACAAATTAATTTCTAATTAAACGGCACATGAATTTTTGAGAGCATTTTTTATGTTCGGTTACCCCTAGAACGTTTAACTGTTGAGACTAAATTATCCTTTTAACGTTTTTGGTTCTTTTTCCTACAATACTTAAACACTTCTCTAAAAGAAAATATATAATTCAAAATAAATTTGTTAAGGTACTTTTGAATTAACTTAAACAAATAGAATTCTTTTCATTTTTTAAACTCGTATATTTTTATTTAAGGAGAAAATTTAAACCATAAAATGTTTTCAAAAAGACTTTAAATTGATCAATTTTTGTGTACTAAAAATATAGCTACTGTACTCTTAACAAAAAAGCCTTTAGTGACTCTAGATTAGCGTGTTACATTTGTAACGAAGAACATTGGTGTATAGGAGAATCATTCTTTTTATTTTATAACAAAATGAATTGAAGCTGCAATTAAAATTCTGTTAACTTAATCATAAAAATCTATTGAAGTGTTTTAAGAACATAGTCCGTAATTAGAGTGGATAATTCGTTTAATATAGAAATAAAACTGTATTTAGTTTAATTATGAAGAATTGCGTGAGTGATAATCTCACAATGTCGAGAGCATGTAAAACAAAATTTTTTACCAAATTGAACTACTTAACTCTAAGCTCAGACACCCTTATCCATTTTCAAGCGCAATTAAATCTTTGCTGTTTGATTTTTTCGTGGTGTTAGAGTCAGAAATAAATAAAAAAAAAATTAAGTAATTCGAAAGCTACATTTTGTCTCATGAGGTTTTAACGTTCTTTGGTTACTAATTATATTTTAATTAGTCGTTAGAATTATTTATCACTGAAAGTTTTTATAATGTAAGGCCCCAATAAATGGCGTAAACATTCGAGAATTAAGGTCGAAGTTGACGACGGAGAAGGCTATTATTTCGGATCACGCATTTAAAATGTCCGTTTACGTTTTACTATTAATTGTGTGTAATGGGATCTATTAGGATCTTCTACTGATTCTCTTGGGGAAAATATTCTTTAACTGTGGTTTTTTTTTTAAAAAAAACTGCCTTCCCTAGAAATGACTTGATTTTATGAAAACGTAATTTCTATTTAAGCACCAATCGTTGAGTATGCGAGTTAAAGGTAACGCGTTGATTGTTAAGCTGAATTCCAAGTGTAAGTAAAAGAATACAGTGACTGATGGTCACGCCTTTTAAGATTAATATTCGACGGAGAAACCAATCTTGGAGTTGACCATGCAATCGGGCTTCAAGAAGGATCATACAAGGAGTTGCCACTCTGGATAAGTACTTCCCATGTTTAAGTTATCTGATTACGGGTTAGGATTTCATATTACTTCCAGAGTTAAGTTATAAAAGTGTATTTCGTAAGGTGCTTAAGATTAAATAAAGTAGAAATTTTTATGATTATGTCTGCTTTTTCCTAGAATCCTTTCACACCCGTGACCTGCTGGCAGCGACAACTGCATATCACGTCATTTGGCGATGAACTTTGATTTGGCGAAAATGTTCCACATGCTAATACGTTCGATCTTATATTTAATTTCCCAATTCTTCACTATGGTTCCTTTCACAGTAAAAAATTACTCAAGAAATCTCCTTTGACACTCATTATAAAATATTATTAATTGGTAGAATTTTGCTATTATTGTAGCAAACATCCAAAATTTAGCAGAGTTAAATAAGGTCCATTATTTTGTTCAGTTGTAAAATTCAAAAACGGATATCGACGAAGAATAAAAATCTTGCGTATCTAGTATGAGGCAATCAAGGGTGTGATCGGGTGCAGCCTGAGTATTACGACACTGGCTGAAGGTCGGAAAAATATTTCTACTGTTGGAGTAGAAGAGTGATCTAAGGGGACCACTGAGAAATATTTGTTCATCCCTGCTGCATTGAAATAACAGGGCGTGTTCCTTGATACCAATGGTGCACGGATGGGGTGGACCAAATGGCACCATTAGAGTTTTTAACCCTCGAAAATACACTGGTGTGCAAAACTTAAGCAACAATGTAAATAGGGTGGTTGAATCAATTAAAGAGGAAAAGGTTGAGATAGATTTGTCTAAGACAAAATTGGGGGAGGTAGAAAAACAAAAACTACAAAATTTGTTTAGTAGTTTTAAAGGATTATTCTCAGACAAACCAGGTCTTACTCATGTTTTATACCATGAAATTGACACGGGAGATAACCCACCAGGAGCTTCCCGGCCATATAGGTATGACCGGCAACAGCAAGCAATAATTGATTTTCACATACAAAAAATGTTACAAGAGGAAACGATTGTTCCAATTCAATCCCCGTACGCGTCACCAGTTGCGTTATGCAAGAAAAATAATGGGTTACCACCGGATAATCCAGAAGCATATAGAATTGCAGTAGACTATAGAAAACTAAATTCGATCACAAATTATCCGCGATACCCTTCACCGTTAATAGATGATTTAATAACGAACATCTCCTATACAACAATAATGTCATCTCTTGATCTAAGAAGTGGGTACTTTCAAATGGCAGTAAACCCCAGTGATATTGTCAAGACTGCATTCGTAGTAAAAAATGGCCCTTATGCTTTCAAGCGGATGCCATTCGGTTTATCAGGAGCAGCTCCCAATTTTCAAAAGGCAATTGACATAATCCTAAAACCAGTGATAGGGAAGTTTGTGAATGTGTATATGGATGACGTTATTATAACGTCTCCATCATTCACTCACCCTGTTGAGCATTTAAGGGAAGTTTTTTCGTTGTTGCAAGATGCATGATTGACATTAAATAAAGATAAATGTAAATTTGGATGCGATGAATTGAAGTATTTAGGATTAATTATTAGTAAAAAAGGAATTAAAACGGATGAGACAAAAGTTCGAGCCATACTAGAAGATGAAACCACCCTCTGTAACCTTAAAAGAAGCGTCCACCGTTTTGGGTATGTCCAGTGGTACGCGAAATTTATTAAAAATTATGCGATCTTTGTGAGCCACTTTATAATCTTAAAACGAAAATTAAAAAAATTGTCTGGTTCAATGAAGCACAAAAGGCATCTCGAAAGAGTCGGCTATGCAGGTATTAAAGGCGCCAGTTTAAAATTACCAAACTTTTCAGGAGCCATTCGAGTTATTACCAGTTCGATCGGTTTGGGAGCAGTGCTTAATCAACAAACAGACCCGTTATATTTGCTTCACGTACGCTGAACAACGCAGAGGAATTAAACGGTAACCGAAAGAGAATGTCAGCAGTAGGCATGGGCGTTGAAATTGCCAGAACATATTTAGGAACCATGCCAATTAAAGTAATAACAGATCACGCTGCCTTTAACACGCCTAACACATGGCAAAACTCTTGTCGAGTAGGAGATCAGATGGGCACTCAAATTAGCGGAATTTAATATAGAATGGGAACATAGACCGGAACTCAAAAATGCAGTGGTAGACATACATTCAAGGAATCCTGTGGAAAGTATAATAGGAGAAAAAGTTAATTGTGCCATAATCAGATTTAGTACTTACTTCGCGGGAACAGTTATCAACAGAACAAAAAATGACCCAGAATTAGGTCATACTCCATAGATATTTAGAAAACCCGGAAGATAACCTCGGTTAATGCAACGATATGTGAGAATTGTCCCACGACTCAAGCCCTAGTTGAAGACTTAAAGCTATTTATGCGAAACACGCAACGTCGTTAGGTGAAATGCGGGTATACATTCCAAAATCTTTAAGGAATGAAATAATGAGAGAATTCTCAATGACAGGCCAATAGCAGGACACTTGGGAAGATTTCTAAAACGTATCATGTACCCGGGACGTTTGTTATTTCCCGTACATGAGAAAATTCATTGATCAATATGTCTCTACATGCCATGTGCCAAGTTAATAACTATAAAAACGCAAGCTACCAGCTGGTCGATTAAATCCAATTATATCAAATTATCCAAATGAGATAGTGACGTTAGATTTGTTAGGCCCGTATCCTTACCTCGAGAAATAAGCATGCACTGCTATATTTTAGTAATAACCGATCATTTCACAGCAAATACGACATTATACCTCTTAAAAAGGCCTCGTCTCTGTATAATAGGATATTTTTTGATAACTTTTATATCGCGTTTGGAGCTCCAATAAAATTAATAAGAGATAATGGTCCCCACCTCTATATCCGAAATTTTTGAATATTTAAGTGAAATAGGCATAAGGCATGTGAAGACTGTTTATTGGCAGGCCACAAGCAAATCGGACTGAAAGAGTTAATCGAGATATAGTGCAAAATGATTGCAAATTATAATGATCAACACGATACTTCCTGGGATCAATTTTAAGTGAGTTTGCTTTACGAGCACCCAGCACAGCGGTGAATGAAACAACAGGAAAATCACCTGCTGAATTATTTTGGGTCGAAAATTGTTCAATTCCATTTCAAAAATTAGTAATGATTTCTGAGGGATCGGAATTCAAAGTTCAAAATATAGAAAAATATTCAGGGAAGCCAGATTAAGTACGAAAAACTTACCAGAAAGGTGGGAAAGATATTATAATAGACGAGAAGACGAGATATACACATTAAGGTAAATGATTGGGTCTTATTAGAGACACACCCTTTAAGTTCAAAGTAGCTAATAAAATTTAAAAGCAAATTTAAACAGAAATTTGAAGGACCCTATAGAGTATTATTAGAAGTAAGAAATAACAATAATATTGTAATATGGAAATCAGGAAAAGATTAACGGTTAACGTTGATCAAATAAGAATATATCGTCATAGGAAATGTGACGAGGTCAGAGTTAGGAACAGGTAGCCCAGATAGTATCAGATCACGTCAGGAAACGAGTGCAATTTCGAAGATGTACATCAGAGGATTAAATGAGTCACACTATGGGAAAGAAAGATCTGCGGTGAAATGTGTTAGGAGGCAAAAGGGATTAATTGGCTAATCAAAACAATATAAAATACAGATAGACCGATAAACGCAGTTCACTGGTCAGGATCGCTTCCTAGTTCATTTACGAACGACAGGAAAAGTAAAAGAACAAAACTCGCTAAGGGAATGAAAAGGTCATATGGATCAGCAAGTGGACCACAGAGAAAGTGGCAAAAAAGTGGCCGCACAATATTAACAAAAGACCATTGTCATCCAGTACTATTTATATATAAGTAGGAAAAACAAGACGGAGACAAACTGAAATTCAAGATGGAAACTACAACCTGAGGCCACGCATGAGAACGGATCAGGAGTCCAGACCGGCCAAGGAAAACAAGACCTATAAGGAAAACCAGACAGCAGACTACAAGCCCTACAGCAGACATCATAAAGAATTCCAGTGCACCCTAGAATAAGAAAATGGAAAGAACAGTGGTAGCACCTCGTCATTGGAAGTCCTATATGGGGACAAATAAAATCAGGTTGTATTGTTTCATTTTTTTAAGTGATCTTCCAACAAGTGGTCGAAGAATTATTGCAAAAGAAAGAAGTCTCGGCGAAGCTTAAAAGTTATTATAAGGTTAAGCAAAAGTTGACACTACAATGAGTGTATATATTTATTTTGAACTTTTGACTTGTTAAAATTTCTTTTTCTCTTTTGGAGAAAACAATTGTAATTGCACATTTGTTTGCTTCATGCGACTTATGAGATGCGACAATTCCTTTTGGTTATTTGTTTTAATGGTTTATTGAAAATGTTTGTAATTGTATAATATGTACATGTATATATATGTTGTTTTATTGTTCCGTATTATGAGGTATCTGGTTCAGGGAAACGCGGCGTAGTCAGGGCACTAGTCAATAATATAAATGATGCTGCCTATTGGGAATTTTGTGGAACCAGATGCGGGATGGAAATGAAAGTTTATTGTGATTTACAACAATATATAATGCATAAAAATTGTGAAACTTATTGGTATTATTATGTAAACACATTGACAAAGTAACTCAGAGAGTTTTTACTTCAGGGCGACAGACCCTGAAAATAGTATCAATAGATGATATGTAACCTCAACACGAAACAGTGGAGCAGAAATTCCAGCCCATATGAAATGATACTACGGATGCAGAGTTTGGCCCATACCCGTGAAAAAATTCAAGTAGAAAATTTAAGCGTATAAACATAAGCTATACTTAAGAGTATATATGTAAAAGCGAGAATGAACCATAATTAAAACAGCAATGGTTAATGTTGGCCTAGTTAATGAATAAAATTTATTATCACGAGTTTAAATTTAAAATTAAGTTGAATATTAAATTTAATTCTATGATGAGTAATGAAAAATTAAAGTCAAGGTAAATATTGAAATTATAGAAGTTAAAAATGAGGATTCAAGGTTAAAAATTTAAATAAAACTTAGAAAGGAAGAGATTCAGAAATAAAATTAGGCATCGTAATTTATTAAGGGCATTGAGAACCCTTAATACGTTTTTCTTCTCTTGAGGGGTTGCCGTGACGTCTCTCGCGTTCTTCTTCTAACATAACTCATAAGTTCTTTGACGGCCACGATGAATGGCAAAACTTTTCCAACCCAATACCAAGAAGAGAAACAGGACGAATATGCAAATAGGGATATACTTTCAAAAAGGATAGAGGGTTTGGTGAGATGGGGACGGCAAAGCCTAGAGATATCTTAGTGTGGAACTGTTCGAACAAGCATTAGACGACCTACAACCCAGGAAGAAGGATACGATCATCAATACACAATATTAAGTATAAGAAAGATTAATAAGGTCTGAGTGTTCTTATCTACAAATAGCCGAACAGTGAGAATCTTCACTAAGGTAGGAGGATTACTCAATAAAAGCAAAATATTTTAGAGTAGGAAGTTAAATTAGCAGATAGTTAAATATAATTAAGATAAGTGATCTTAGTTGTGCGATCTTTGACTTGTGTATATTCAGTTTAATTTGGTGGGCTTATTCTCTCACTTAAAGAAAGTTGTTATTTAGAATTAAGTAATTTAGTTATTCTTAATAAAAGTTGTGTTAAGAATCACAAAATGTCTCATTTTTTTAGACAATCCCACACCTCTAGCTTACGCGGATCCCACTAGACATAACTATCGCAGGATGGCTATGTCTCACTACCTCAAGAGATGTTGCACCAGCTGGTTCTGGAGATGCGGAGACGGTGCGAAGCAACCATTGTAGAAAGGGGAGGGCATATAACATATTAAGGAACATCTGCTTGTTGTTCTTCCTGTTGAATAGACAATCATGAGTCACGATACTATGCGTTCAATAAAGCTTGTTTTTGTTTGATTCCATACCGTATGCGTTGTATTCTTTTTCAGCGCCGATGCTTTGTCATCCTTTACGTACATAATAATTTCCTCATTTCAGAATTTCATGTCTCAGATGATTTTCGTGAAGTTATGGCGCTAAAACCCAATTCCTGCTGCTTAAGTAAGTTTTGCACACCAGTGTAGTTCTAGATAATTCATTGAGTTAAGCTCGCCAGTGGCTGGTTTGCTTCTACTTTGGCCAGAATGTCAGCCTTCTGATTATCATGGGTGTCTAAGTGAGACAAAGTTTATTGAAAGTGAATTTTCCTAAAAGATGGTAGAAATTTCAATTTGTTAAGAATTGCCAGGGCTGTGTTATCTTTTACCCTGTAGAAATAATCCTAGTTTAGATCACAACTTTGGGGACTAAGAAAAATAATGAGACCAAATCACGCCACCAGAAGTTCCTTTCTTATTGAGATCTATCCAAGATGGTGGCAAAATTACTGACGTTGGCAATGAACAAAGTTTTATATTAAAATAGGATCTAATGCCAACTAAGTTTCACGCAAATTTTCCTTTTATTTAAACCAGATAATTTATACATCTCATATCTAGCAATAAAAAACTAACATTCCATGATTTTTAAAGGAAAAAAGCATATATATATACTTAAATTTCTTAAAATCTATTAATGTATATATTTGTTTTAGAAATAAAAAAAATATAATCAAAGAACCCCTCCTTTTAGTACTTTGACTTTATTTGAAACTTTATCCTTTACTTACCAGATGACCCTAAAGACCGTTAATATTTGAAAGTTCAATAATTCATGTAATAATGTAATTACGAAAAGATGTTACTTTATATATCTAAAATAATAATTAGTACAACAATTAATTTTTAGCAATAAACGATGTTCGTTATAACAAATGTCCAATATGTTGGTAATCCTTTATCAGCAAAATCTGTAGTCGGACCATGTTGTGAACAGTACTGTACAGCATAGTTGTAAGTATGGTAAGAAATTAGTCTTTTAGCATCCCCAATGTGATGATCATGGATAGATTTTGGACTCTAGGTAACTCTACAGCCAATAATTACGATTGAGATCTAGGGATCAGGAGGTCAGCGCACGACCTGGTGGCTCAGCGCATGATTCTCAACAGAAGATGTGAACAATAGATATTCCACATAATATTTTAATGACAATAGGATCGTAAAGCTGCAATGCAGTTTAAAGTACAGCTTTACTAACAATGACTCCTCTAAAGCTAACATGCCACAATTGCTGGTGCATTTGTTCTCTATAAAGTTCAGATAATTTTATACACGATTTTCAAACTGACTTCACTGACGTTTTGTTGTCCATCTGTTGGCCTGTTTTGCACCTTTTTTTAGTTTTAATCGAACCCCATGTCATTTCAAACATGTGTGTGTCAATTTTTAACTCTCTACCTTCATTATTCCGTAAATTGTAATTTTCAGATGTTAATGGACTTTGGGGCACCTGGTGTATGCATTAATTACTCAAGTCAGGAGTGGCAAACCTTTATGGATCAACTTGACATTTTTTCTAAAGAAGTGCTTAGTGAGGTATAGACGTGCCGTCAAATAATTTTGGGATAAAAATATAACTAAATACTATCAACAGAAAACTCTATTTACTACGAAAAAATACCTTTGGTTCTGTATATTTATAAATGTTTTATTTATACATGTAAGTCAAATTAAAGTAACATTAATGTGACTTTGTTGTAGCAGATTGGATGACAAGATTCTAAGATGTTACTGTTTGTAGAATACATACTGAATTTGAGTCGTCTGAGAAACAGCTTCTAAGCAATTAATTATTTTTGCTGTGGTTCACAATTTTTGATAAGAGGGTTTGTTTCATAATACCATTTTATAGACGATGTTCTGTATACCACACTATTAAAAAACAAAAAAACACACAATTTTTATCCCCTTTTTTACTAATAATCCCTGTTTTTGGGTCACTAAATTTGAAATTTCTGTTCCCTTTACCATGGTGCACTTTTGTTTTTTTTCTAAAACCAGCCATGTTTAATTAATATTTAAAAAATTGTAAATATAAGGGTAGATAAATTTTTAAAATACAGTTGTGTCAATGAAAATTTTGCCCCAATGCAAATTCAACCCAAACTTTACATCCGGAATTGTAAGTTTACGACGTAATTATCCCAAGACAATAACAAAAAAAGTGTGCCCTTTGGGGCCCGATCGCTTAGTTTTGATTTTTAATATTTCATAGTAAACTTTGAAATAAAATGCAAAACTATTTGATAAACTGGGGGGATAAAAATTTTTAATGTCGCGTGTCATAAAGGCCCCTAGGGTTCCCGCCATCTCTGACCAAAGAAAAAAAATAGTAATATAAATAAAATGAAGTCAATTCTTTTATGTCAACAAAAAAAAATTTTTTTATTTTGGGGTACATTTTTTAAAAAATTTGCAATTAATGTAAATATGTATATACATGGGGCCAGAATCGCAATATTAAGTGGAAAAATTTTTTTAATTTTTTTTTTCCTTTTTTTCATTTTCCTTTTTGTTCCCTTGACTCAGACTAGAACCCCAGAAGGGAAAAAAAGAATCTGAAAAAAATTTTTTAGAGATGTAAATGTTTCCCTTGTGAGGGGTATTTATTCCTAAAAATTTTAATGCCTAAATATCTTATATAAGAAAATTTTTTTCCCCCCTTAAAAAATTTAAAAATTAAATTAAAAAAAATTTAAATTTAAACCGTTTAATATTTGAAAAACTGTATTAGCATGGGTTTTTCCACTACAAGTTTAAAGAAATTTGTTTTAACTTGAATAGATGAATGAAAAGTATTTTATTAAGGATTTAAAAATTTTAACAAAAAAAAATATATATAAAAAGTGTGGGCTAATAGTTGAAAAAATTTGAAAAAAATTTGTTTTTAAATTTTTAAAGAAAATATAAATTTATAGATATTTTCATTGTTTTATCAAATGCGATAAATAGTTTCGTAAAACTGCACTTTAATTACATTTTTATGAACCTTTTAAGACGAAGTACAAATACTTTTTCGGAATATACAGTAATAAATCAAGCTGATATAGCTCTGGATGGAAAATGTTTGGCCATTTTAAGTTTAAATCACTTTAAAAAGAATATTTCAGATACGAAAAACTTGGATTAAATTTTGAAATAAATGTATATATTTCTTTTTTAAAAGCATTTCTTGAAATGGTTTATTAATTTCAAATACATTTCACCCACTCAAATATTGTAGGAAATTTAAAAACTTCAACTATTCACGTAAAAAAAAAAAAGAAGTGAGTAAAGAATTATCGTGCAAAGAAGATTTCAAACATGTACTTCAATAAATTTTTGTGTATTTTCTATTTTTCATCGGAATTTTTAATGCACTTATTTAGAAATGGAACTGTTTTACATTTTTTAATGTGTAGATTACTGAATTCACATGCTAATTCTTAAGTCATATTAATGAACTACATGCATATTCAAACATTCTACATATACAAATATACATTTCATCATCTATTTAAAATGTAAATTTAAGTATGAAAATCTTAAAAATATGGTTTGAATTATTTATGAGAGTAAATATAGCTGAAAAAATGTCCCTTAAGTACAAATAATTATTTTGCATGCCTTTTGAAATTAGCTTAGATATTTTTCTAGTTGAAAACATTTTTCTACTTGAATAAAGAGTATTTTTTTACATTACTGGTTCTGTTAATGATATAATTTTTGAATTTAAATTTTTAAAAAATCCCTTTCATTTATTTTTGGTATTGGAAAAAATTTATAAAAGGAAACCAGCTTTAAAAATTTTGGGGGCGGTATGGATAAAGTCACAAAAATATAACCCACATAAACGGAATATTCCCGCTGGTAACCATTTAAACAAATTTTAAACGATATTAAAATATTTATGCCTCCGAAGTAAAAACTATTTGAACCAATGCTAATACACATTTTTTAATGCGCATGTTTTGTTTGTCGTTGATTAAGTTAATTTGTCGATATTTGTGCTCGGGAAATGGAAAAGAACCGAAACCTTTTTAATTATTTTACAAATAAATAATGTTTCATTTTCTACACTTACTGGTGTTATCAGTGAATAAGAGACAAATAATAGTAGTCTTTAATGTTTAAAGTGCAACTTTTTTGGTTACATCTCAATCGAAACACAAGATTTGGTAACAGAAATTGTGTGCTAATTTTTTTCGATTTTTGCACCAAGATAGCAAACCTTGCAGCAGTTGCACGTGCAGGACTAAACCAAGCTCACCATTTTGAAAAACGTTATATTTTCTTTATAGCAAATAGAAAAAAATATGTGGGTTCAATTAGGACGTTACTTAACATTTTAAGCAATAAAAAAAAATGACGCAAAAAAAACAATTCTTAAAAATGAACTAAATTAGAGTTTATCAGACTTTGAAGATGCCGTGAAAATACTATGCTTAACTTAATTTCTTTGATTGAATTCGAATAAACCTATGAAATTACTAAAAAAAAAAAATAAATAAAAAAATCAAATAAAATAATTTATTTCTTACCTCTTTTTTTGTGTAAAATTGTGCAATTTTCTCTACAATTGGCTTCTTTTGTATATTATACTAAATCAGCTAAAATAGGATTCATCAGGGAAAACAATTAGAACACAATTTTGCTAAGTCTTTTTTATAAAAGTAATTACAGCAGTAACTATAAATGGTAAACATAAAAAAGAGTTTTTATTACAGCCAAACGACAAACGACATATCATTATTAAAACTACGAGTTCGTTCGTACGTGACGTTATTTTAATGACGTCACGTATGAACATATATATATATAATCAAATCAGATATAATATCGTTTTCCTTTTCTTTTAAGTATTCTAAATTGAGAGCTTCTTGCCAAGAGTTTTCCTAAAATTCGTATGAAACATAATATGAGTATGAAACGTTTTGTAGGAGCAATGTCTTATGTTCCTTTTCATTCAAAATGTGTTATTTATTCGTATTTTTTAAAATATTTATGCCAGAGATTTTCCTGGAAGTACAAATATTTCTTTTGTTCAAGATTTTTGAGTGATAGATAGTATTTAGTTCTGATGGATGTTTGACAAGCAGTTAAGTGTTTTTGGATGAGGCTAAATGTAAAAGTATACATCGTGTTGCCGAATTCAACCGACAAATTCATAAGGGTGATAGTAGGCAGCATGGATACGACAAACCAACATTAAACATAGGATCGCAAACCACGTTTAGTCGGAGTAATTTGCCAAACATTTATGAAGGGAGTGATGCAAAGCGGAATGAAAATGGGGAATACGAGGTAAGAAATACGTTCATTAAACAAAGAGCATGTTAAATGTATGAACAATGCATCTCAGCTTGATGTCAGAAATGCAACGACCAATGATTGCTTCAGGAATTGTTCAAAGTTGAGGTTTCGTAGGTTATGACCTACGTGGCTGACACCGACGGACAAGGATTGTTGGATGCATACAAGCAAATCCGGTTGCAATTCTGATGTGAAGTTGTGATGTATTGCTCGTATTGTAGACCTGCGATAATAAATATATTGCTTACATATTGTTGCCCATCACACCCTTCGTTACAGTTTTTGCGAACTACTCTTACTAAAAGTGTTTTACAATCCCATGCTCTATGAGGACTTGTACTTCCCATGCTGAATACTATCACAGCTCTGAATTTGTCGGTGAAATTTAGCAGTTATAACTTCTGTATAATTATTACTTCTCTTTAACGATAATATGTAATGATAAGCTGTTATTAAAAATACTTTTATGAATGTAATGAAAAAACTAAAAAATGTACGAAACATAGATTTCACCAAGAATAATTTTAAGGTATCCGACTGCGTTCGGAACCGTGGTTTTTCTAAAGCGTGTAAATGGATAATATTTATGATATTTAGCGTCACTTAGATTAGAAAACTTATATAAAATTGGGTTAAGAATATTATTACAATAAAACTTATTTAAGTACAATATTTTGACAAAAATTAACCTTAGAATAACTTTTTCCAAAGCCTATTTTTGTAAAAATACTTCTATTATAATAATATTTTGCCTCGTATTCAGCTCAGACTTCTGTACAGAGGCTCAACTAGAATTTTGAAACGCAAAACTTGGAAATCGGTTTATCCATGTTTTAGGGACAACAGAGGAGAAATTTTAAATAAATACGCCGATAATTATTTCAAGTGGTTGTAACTCTGAAAATAATGTGAATTTTTCAAAATTCATAGTTGAGCCTCTGTACAAGGT
Source organism: Trichonephila inaurata madagascariensis (assembly GCA_019973955.1). Lineage (NCBI taxonomy): Eukaryota > Metazoa > Arthropoda > Arachnida > Araneae > Nephilidae > Trichonephila > Trichonephila inaurata. The sequence goes on along the minus strand of BMAV01012269.1, from coordinate 140,719 downwards.
CCGAGCTATATGGCAAAATATTATCTACACTGAAGCATTTTTACAAAAGGAACTTGGAAAAAGGTATTCTAAGTTATTTTGCAAAATATTGCATTTATAATTGTTTTGTCATAATTTCCTTAAAACAATTTTATACATGTATTCTAATCAAGCGACACTAAATATAATGAAAATTATACATTTATGCGCTTTTTAAATCTATGGTTCGAACGTATCGATACTAAGAATAATATCTCTCATTTGATGTACGGTTTTTTATTTGTTGTAAATATCAGAATTCATCAAATATTATTGAAAAAGTTTCCAGCTTTTTTAAGAAACTGAAAAATATCGATTTCAATGCTTTCAGTTCTGAGTGGATAGAAAAAGTGCCAAATTCAAATGACAGACGTTTGAAATGCGTGTCACAATGTTAAGAAATTAATGTCAGGTAAGTGTTCTCTAAAACTAGTGACAGGAAATGACGTGCTATGTTTTTTTGAAAGTAGCCTTGACAGGTTAGGATGTTTATCACACATTTTCTTATAGTGTGAAAGCAACTAAAAAGTCAGTAGTTACTCTTTTCTACAGAATATAGCATTCTTCACTACAAAATGTACTGACATGGAAATTTATTTCAGTTTCCTGTTCATTGTTTAATGGTTTATAAGCTTACTTTTCAACAGATGATGTATTTATTTTTCATAAGATAAGTATTATTTCTATATTAACAAGGAGGGAGTTGAGTATTGATAAAATTTCAGTTCTTTCTTTACACACTGTTTTTACTCTGTCACTAAATGAAATAATAAAAAAATCAATAAAGATATTCGTTTAGAAACTCTGGTTTTTGTTTTGTGTAAGGTAAGAAAAATCAACAAGAAATTTAGTTAGTTATGTGTAACATATTTTTTACGTGTTTTTTTTAAATCTTATTTAAGAGTACCCGATGACTGAAGCTTGTACTTGATTTTACTTTCATGCTTGAAAGAAGAACCAGGTAAAAAAAAACTGTGTTTTTTTCTTATTTTTATATTTTTCTACTACAATTTTATTCAATTCCGCTTTTTCCAACAGTCTTCATATTCTTTTTTTTTTCTCGAATTTATTTATTTTCAAAAGAGCAAATGAAATACAACTTAAGGTAAATGTAATAATATTTCACCATGTTTTTATTAACTCGCTTTCTTATTTTTACGGGTGGGATTTTGTAATTGATTTTAAACTGAGCTAGATGCTTGAATTTGAACCATAGATCAGAAGTGGAAGACAATGCAAGAAAATGTGAAAAAAGAAGTTACTCTTTAAAGAAGTTACTAAAAAGAAGAAAATTTTCATGCACCTGAGGGCCAAGGTCATGTATTCTGAGATGGGGCAGTAGTCCTTAGCCTTCATGAGCTGTTGCCGTCACTCAGTTAAGTTAAAATACACTCTATAAAAAAAAACACGCATAACAAGAAGGAGTTGCCCGTTAAAATGAGACATCTGTACCGAACATAAAAATGATTCAAATTTGGTGTCCAATGAATGAATAACGGGAGCTACAGCGCATAGGAAGTATGCACTCAGCAAATCTTTATAAGAAGGATCTCAATCTGATGGTCAAAGTTTCTGTTGTTTTCGATTTAGGATACCTTTCAAAGACTGAAAATATAAATCGTCGCAGAATTCAAGCTCATTTAAACAACTGTCAGACTTTGAAAAGGTCGTATCATTGGATTGAAAGCGGCAGGTTTAGCCAATCGGAGAATAGCTCATCATATGGGTCGAAACGATTCAAGCGATTAGAAGAAGCTGGCAAGAATGGTTGAACAATGCAGATTTCAGCGTCATGATGGTAGCGGTCCACCTAGGGACACAGTAGATAGGAAGGATAGATTGATTACCAAATCTGCTGTCACAACACCTGATTAATCGTTATCAACCATCAGACGTGTAACCCGCATACGAGTGTCCACCATATCCAATCACAGACGGCTCGTACCGACCATACGACACCTGTCACTCTCGTCAGCACACTGTCAAGCCAGATTAAAGTTGTTTACTCAATCAGGTTGGAATCATGCTGATCTCGAACGTATAGTGTTTAGAGACGAATCCCACTTCCAATTGTATCCTGACGATCATCGGAGATGTGTCTGGAGATTCCCAGGGTAGATTTCCGATTCTGCTTTTACTATTGCATGCCACAAGTTGATTGGCCCTCAACTAGGAGTTATGGACCGTGGTGCCATTTCTTTTGACAGCCAGACCCTTTGGTTGTCATTAGAGGTACACTTAAAGCATAGTGGTACGTCGACGACATTCTTAGAACTGTTTTGCTACCGTTTCTTTTGCAGTACCCTGGCCTTATTTTTCAGAAATTAAGGTCAGATCACATGTGGCACGTTTTGCTATAAACTGTCTTACAGCTTGTCAAACATTTCCTTGGCAAGCCCATCGAGCATGTCTGGGATATGACGGGAAAACGACTGCATCTACTGGGGAATGTTGATGACCTGGCCCGACAAATGGAATTTGGCAGGAAATACCGCAGAAGAGTCTAAGGTGCTTTATTACTTTTGCCACGTCGTGTGGAGGCTTGCAACAAGGCTAGGTCTACACTTTATTGAGATCATTACTTTGTAACTATGTAACTTAGAAATAAATCATTCAATTTTTCTGAAATTTTAATCATTTTCTATTTTTACATAATAGTTCTACCCACCAATTTTTGTCTCTGTTGGACAACTTGTTCTTGGTACGTCGTTTCTTTTTTTTTTTGTTATAGATTGTATATTAGTGAGTTTTCGTTTCTTCAGAATAGAATCGATGTAGCATTTAGAGTTATGTCATAATTTATTTTAGTTGTAATTCGTTATTATTTTTCATTTTTAAACTGAACGTATTTTTGTGCTTTATGTAAGTCTTACTTTACTTATACCTTTTAAGCTAATATAGTTTTAATTAATTAGTTAATACCGAAATATTTAAATTGTAATCCATGTGCTGTAAAGGTTTTATTTTTCAGATACGGAACTACAAGAAAGAGAAAATCAGTTAAGTTAATCAATAAAAATTTTTATTAAATCAAATAAAGTAAATTTGTTAAAATCTTTTTGAGGTAAATTGGAGAAATTTTTATGATCTTAATAAAGTATCTATAAAAAATCATTGAAGTAAGTAGAAAATAGATGAAATAAAATAAAATAAGTTCTCAAAATTTAATCATTTTATTATTTTAAGTACCATTAGCTAATGAAAATTTGAGGTACATTCATTCTTCTATCTTTTTACATTTTCTACCTAACTGCAAGCTAATTTGTAAATTGTTTTATTTTACAAGAGATGTTTCTGAATTTGTTTCCAACGCTAAGAGAACTATTTTCCTGTCTTCTCTGTGACATTCATTACTGTTTCCTGTAGTTCAACTTATGTGTAACGAAATGACAGATCAATATATTAAAGCTTATACTTTATTTGGTTATTTAATAGCTAAATTATTTCCCATAATTCAAGCTAAATCGTAATTGTTATAGAAGCATCTCTAGTCAGTGGCGTAATGTATAAAACCCCTGATCCCTCACATTGTGGAAGGAGGGCCAGGATTTTTGGGTGCTTAAAGCCTGATTGATGCCAAGTAAGTAATCCTTTTAAGATCCAGCTTTCGGAAAAAACTTGACTTTGCAGGGTGGGTCTATAATTTCCCGCGTTACTCCACTGTCTCTAATATAACTAAAATCCATTCTAAAAAGCTTAATGCATTCCTTAAAAAATAATTGTTTCGAAATAAGAAACAATTTTTAATTGAATGCATGCCATCAGAAAAAAAGCGTTATGAGACAAATAAGATCATTGCTACGTAAAATTGTAATTTTTAAAATGAATAATGATGATAAGGTTGAAGAATAATATGTATTCTTTATGAATGAGTTACTTAATGAATAAACCCTTTTTCTTTTTTTTAAAAAAATATACATCCATTTTTCGTGAGAAAAAAGGAGACAAATGCGATAATAAACGAGACTTCTAAATCGAAGTATTTAAACTCATTGCAAATTTCCCTGTAAAAATCAAAGTTATTACCTCTAGATGGGATGTGTTCCATTTTGGAAGTTACAATGTCGATAAATACGGTTTATAGTTAATTTTTCACGGCATCGTAATTTAAAGTATCGAGAGAGTATAAATTTTAGCTTACGAGTTGAATTTTGAAAATGTATATAAAAATAACAAAATGATAATTCAAAAACTATAAAATGCTTGTGTAATAGAAAATATTGATGAGTTACAAGTATTTTTGGGTAGTTTTCCAATTCACGTCGCAGGTGATAAATTCGCCAAACGGAATATTACCACTGGTAATCTTTTCCCACATTATTTACAAAAGAAGTCGCGGTCTTTTCTCATCAGTAAGGTATCTTTCATAATACATAAAAGATGGATGAAAATCCAATAAAAATAATATTTTTAACAGTTTTTAATTTGTTTTTTGTATGCCAATGAAGCCTGCTTGGTGAATCATAAGCAATTTTATTATAGTAAAATGTTTTTGTGATAGAAAGGTAAAGATATATTTTTCCTATCAGTTTTATATACGAGAATTAGATATTCCTTTGACACAAACGTTAAATATCCACATTTCTTAATCCCTAAATTTCTCGCAGAAGCCTTATTAAATTACGCAGTGTCATAAACGAAAACAAAACAAAATCACTAAATCCAAAGAAAATGCTTCAAAACGTTATGCAAATACTATAGAGATAAGGGGAGGGAGAGGGCTTATTGGCTCGAAAGCAACTCTGCAAATGCGGAGGCTAACAAAGGGCCGCATAAATGATTGCGTTCATTAGGTAACTTTGCATCTCAGAAAAGGTATGGATTGTAAATAAATGAATATATGTAAAATAGTGGCAGTTTAATTGTATTTATTTGCTATGCTAATTCATACAATCAATTTCATACAATTTATAGCTACGTCAATTTAATTTTAGAATTAGTTTGATGAAACACATGTATCCTATCCCACTTTTCCAGATTTTTTAAAAATCAAGAATGAGATTGCTTGTTGAAATTTCCCATCACAGCCTGCAAGTTAATCATAGCTAATTTGCATTTTTATTTACTCTTGTTGATTTTCATACAAAAAACTTAACTTACAAATATCTATTGATGAAATATAGAGAACATTTTTGTTTATTTGGTTTCTGATTGTATTCGTGGGCCGCGCAACAGAACTCTTCTTTAGCCGATGCTCACTCCGGGTATGATAAATATAGAATAATTATTTTTAAATTTATTAAAAATATACAATTAAGTATAAGAGACGTAGAAGCTCTTTTCAAATAATTGTTATCAATTTGAAGAAATTTTCAAAGATTAAATCCCTGCACCTTCTTTTATGAAACAATACAGTGATTTTTTGTTTTTATTGTATTACAATTTGTTTTCAAACTAATTAAAAGATAAAATAAGTCAGACTAAATCATGTATAGTTATTTCATAATTATGGCGTGTTCTATGCAGAAAATATACCCGCTGTTACAATAAATATAACAAAAATGAAGCAATGAAGACGTTAACTTTGAGGGCACAATAAAACTAATAAAATATCTTAAAGTGAAGGACTAAAAGCTGTCAAAACCTCCATCCAGTATTTTCAACAAGGTGCGTCGGTAATGAACTAACTGGTCCTTCGTCGTCTTCATGATGAAGCAGCAAAACTCAGAGTGCAGTGTGGAAAATTACAGGATATCACGCAATTCTTACAAAAAAAGTAGCCACATTATAGACAACTTTATGCATTCGTAAAGTACTTTTCTGAGGTGTGACTGGTGAGGAAAATTATTGCATACTATGTATTCCTTAATTTCCCTTCTCATGTTGTAAATGCTCTATGCCTTCATAAAGTACGTGCTTTTTCTTTGTTTAATGATATTTGGGCAGTTTATTTTCTCTTGTATTCTCAATACATACAATTGCAGCTCAACATTTTCTGAAGAAATCCTCGAACTTATTGTCGATAATCCTGTATTTCCATTTCGGTTACAGTTTGGTCCACATTAAGCCGAGTTTGCGGGACTTTACTGAATGTAGAAGTGAAATGTATTAAATTTCGAAAGCATGATTGTAATTTTTACTGTACATTTTCGATTTACTTATGCTAGAAAGAAATTTTTAGAGGTATGTAATTTTTTTATAATTTTTTTTTACCTTATTAGATTAACTGAGATCAGTTTCACTCGTAGATTTTAATTTTCTTAAGTTTTACACATCTACTAATTTTTAATTAAGGAATTAACTAATTAAAATGCTTCATGTATTACTTACTTCTAATTCATTAGAAAATGTCCTACAGATGTTGAATTTGCATATACAAATCAAATTATCACATTTTCAATGAAAAATCAAAAAGTTAAGATTTTTTTTTCTATGTTTGCATAATAGAATATTTTTTGAAAGGTAAAATATAAAAGTGTTAATTACTTAATAAATATGTAAATTTAAAAGTATTGAAAAAAACTTTAAATGACATTTTTATTTAAAAAAGACATTTAACTACAGTTAACCATTATATAATTTATGAACGTATTTTTTTTATCTTGTGCCAAAAAATATTCTTAAGCAATTCATTCAAGTACAATCCTTTTTTTTTAAAAAATAATAATGAAGTTTTTATTTGTACTTCAAATTGAATTAGGAAACAATTGCATTATTTTTTACTTTCCATTTTCCAATGTCTACATGCCGTAAAAATAAATTTCAATTTTTTCTGACATTTTCCGATTAAAAAATTTATGCAAATACTATGTATATCTTTGAAATCAATTTTTTTTCCTGGTCATTTCTTAGAAGTTCTGAGAAAGGAAAAAAATGCCCAGAAAACTAAAAATATGTGTAATGTTATGCAATAACTGATAACTAGAATTGCAAAAATATTTTTACTTATAATAAAAACTATTTAAAAAATTTTTTTCGGAAAATTTTGTAAAAAAAAATGTTAAACTAAATTTTTTTGTATCTGGGGATCCGTATGTAAGCCGACCCTTGTATTTCCACTTTAAAAAAGTTCCCGGACTTTTGCACAGAAGTATGTGATATTTAAGACGATGCACAATCTTAATTTTCGTAAATAGTTTAGATACGATTTAATTAAACGAAGACTTTCTTAGCCTTCATAAAATCAATGAGATGACGGTTCAAATAGCCATCAAAGAGGCTAGAACTTAATATAAAATGAAAGGAATAAAGATGCTTCAGAAGAATTCATAAAAGTTGAATACAAATGTGGAATATTTTAAAAACCAAATTTAGTAAGCTATACCATTTTGTTTTTTTTTTTTTTTTTGTCATATTACTCAAAATGTGTTTTCTAGTTTTTAGGTACATCCGTAGAAAAGTCTATCTATTATATTTTAGTGAAACTTGATATGAGCTTTTATATAGTAATAATGCATTTAATGCTACTAATTGAATTTCTAAAATTTTAGTATTTTTATTTTTACTACCAATTTTCAAAATAAATAAATTACCATTTTATCAAAATTTCCAAAAGTCAAGATTCAATTTTTTTTAAAAAAATTTCTAAGCAATGAAATATATATATATATATATATAAACTAGGGCATTTAAATAAAGATACGTTTTTGTAACTAAAAAGCATATTTTGTTGTTTTATGTGTTATAAAAGGAAAAATACAGATATCTGATGAAAACCATGTATATGAAAGCATCTTTTGAAGTGTACTTTTAAAAATCCTTTTAATTCTAAAAATGTTACCCACATTTAAAATTTTTGTGTTATAGTATATTAAGAAAGTATTTAGATTGTATGACACAATTTTTTTATTTATGAATTCTTTTTGTTTTTGAAAATAATGTTCTTTCGAAGATCGAAATATTGCTCGTTTTGCGTTATCGATAACGTCCCGGTTCCCTTACCATTAATGAAATGAATTTTTAAAAAAGTTATATAAAGGGGCTTTTTTTAAGCCTTATGAATGTCAAGTGCTTCTTGAAACACATTTTGGAAATTTGGCCGTACACAATATATAATATATCTTTCTTTTAATTGTGTAAATCTGAGACTGTCAACAAAAACGGCATGCAATATCTTTTTAACGGGTAAAAGAAAACTGTTATATCTTATTACTTTGTACTGAAGTTCCTGAAAAACCATATTTATTTCCCATCAAAGAAACGTAAAGCAATCTGTGTGAGCTAAATATCTTTTCATAGAGAAAAAAGCTGGCCCTTCTTCAGTGAAACCAATCGAATAATCCAAGAATTCGACAATAGGAGATAAAAATGTCTTTCCAGCAGCAATAAATTAATAGATTTTTCGTAGGACATTCTGTCATTAGATTTCTTTTCTATATAAAATTGAGTGTAATATAATTTATAAGACTTTTGCTTTTCAAAGGATGCTGTAAGTAGGGTTTTAGTTCTGATATTTTATTTGTAGGTTTAAAATAAAAACAAATTTTTCCTAACTCGATTATCGAAAAGGAATTTCGCAGAAGTTTCTAATTACTAAAGCAAGATTAGTTTGGCTGTTTTTAAAATTAAATCACGGAGTTTAAATTGCATTTAGTTTTCTGGCTTCAGAAGATATTGAAAATTAATATAATTTTTTCCATGCTTCCCACGGTATTTTATGTCTTATTAACTGTATTTATTATTTCTCGTCACAATGGTACTGAACTATTTAATTTTTTTAAACAATAAAATGTTGACCACTTAGAAAAGCTCTTAATTGCCTCCATATTTTTTGTTGTTGTTATTGTATAAAATTTAATTTTTTTTCACGAATAATGGCAACGTGAAACTGTCATTGACCTGTTCCTAGTCATTTTATGGTTCTATAACGTACTTCTGCCAACAAATGTCTCGTTAAGCTCCTTTTTACTCCTTAATTATCTCAAAGTTGTTTATTAAATCTCAATTCTTTGACGCAGACTTTTCATTAATATTTTGATTTTAAGACGAATCGGATTTACTCAAAGATTTCATAGAGTCAATCGTTTGCATAATGTAACTTGAGGAAAATGACTTATGAAAAACTCAAAGGATTTAATTAATACTTGGATCACAAAAAAAATTAAATATGCATTAAATAATTAAATCCGAGGCTTTAAGTATTTAATACATCAATAACAATAAGAGACATTCATGAATTTGCATACTAATATTTAAATTAGAAGAATATTTAAATTAGAAGTTAAATCATAGAGCAAAGAAGTATTCTACGGTGAAAATGTCTTCAGCTTTTTTTCTTCAAATTAATTCTGTTTTTCTTAGATGATAACGTTGTATGAAAATATATTGTTTATATATATAAAGCGGTGGGGATCGAATCACACACTCACCTCGATATCTCCGGCAACTATTAAACCTGCAGACTTGAAATTTGGTATGTTCTTTTCGTGGAGTAGAATCCGATAAGAACAGAATTGCGAAAATAGACCCCAAGGGACGTTACAGGGGCTTAAAGGGCGTTATAGATAATTATTTCCGATTTTTAAACTATTAGACAAATATACTTGAAATTTGGCATGCATGTTCCTTTCATAGTGTGCACATCCGATCCGCTATATAAAAGAGATTTTGCAAAATTCGACTCCCATAGGGAAGAATAGGTACCCACATATGGACTAAAGGGGCATTATAGATAAGTATTTACGTTTTTGAAAATTTACATGTACATACTAGAAACTTTAGAAATATGCAGATTCCTTTTATTAAGTAGAGATCAGCTACAAGATGGATTTTGTGTAAATCGATAGCCTAAGAGGCGTTAGGGTGGCTTAAGAGGCATCAGAGATAAACATTCCCGTATTTGAATTAGGCCTACCGACATATATATATATAATATATATATATATATACATATGTAAGTCGGTAGGATTTAATTAGGAATTTCTCTCTCTAAAGATATTAGTAATTTCATTACAAAATTAGCTATTAAATACAGTCTTCCTATTGTCCTATTGTAGCTTTTAATGAATTTAAATGCAAAGTATTAAATGAGCTATTGAACATTAACTATAAAACTGATAATGATATAACTTGGAATAATATTAAGAACCAAATTGCAGACCTACAAAAGAACTTTATTATTGTTTATGTCGATAAAGTACCGGGTAATTATGCAATTATTTGCAAATGGCTTTATACTAATATGCTAAACAAACATTTTCAAAATAATTCTGCTTTTATAAAATCTAATTCAAGCAAAAGAGAAATTTTTAATCGAATCTCTGCTTTTAATAAAAAAATAGATTTACGTATATATGGATATTAAATTCCCTCATATTTTCCTAACTCCTAAATTTCATAAAATTCCTGTTAAATTTAGAACTATTACGAATGGTTTTAAAACTTATATTACACTTCCGGGCAAAAAGCTACATAATATTATTAAATCTACATTAGACAAAATTGATAATTCTATTATTGTTAAGAATAGTATGGACATTATATTAAGTATATGCAAGGAAAAAAAATTATTTCTATGTATACCTATGATTTTTAAGATTTATTTAATTCCATAAATATATATATAGAAGATATGTTTAAGATTCTTAAAATATCGTATAGCAAATATTTTTTAAATAAAATATTAAAATATGATAATTATATTCCTATTATTGAATTAGTATTAAAAGAAAATTATATTTTCCATAATAACGCTTATTATCAGCTAATTAAAGGTTTACCCTAAGGGGGACCAGCTAGCAGCTGCCTAGCAAATATCTACTTGCATTTTTATGAAAATGAAAATATTAGTTATGAATCTTGTTACTTTTTTAGATACATAGATGACTTAATTATATTTAGTTATATATTAGACTTTGTTCCTAACCTTAATTATTATCTCCACTATTTAAAATTAGTAAAAACTAATTATAATAATGTGTCAGCTAACTTTTTGGACCTTCAATTAAAAGTTAAGAATAATTTCCTATTAAGTAATATTTTTGATAAAAGAGACTCATTTGATTTTAACATTATAAAAATGCATTTTTAGGGTAGTAACCTGCACATATCAATATTTAGAAATATTATCTTAAATTTTATAAAAAGAACCAATGATTTAGCTACTGATAACATTATAAAACAAAGTAATTTTGTAAATTTTTTGCAATAATTGTTGGGAAATTATCAAATAAATTTATTTATAAGTATATTTCTATTTAATTAAATATTTTTTTTTGACTTAGTTCATTTTTTTTTATTTAAAATTCCTTCTATTTTGTTTTTTTAAAAAAAAATATTTTTTAAAATTTTTAAAGTGTTTTTTTTTTGTATATATCTATTGGTATATAATCACCCAAGTATATTTTTTTGTAATATATTTCTATTTAATTTTATCTTTTCAACTTTTTTCATTATCGTATTTAAAACTTCCTTTTTTAGTTTTTTTTTAAAAAATCGGGGGGGTTTTTGTTTAACTGCAAAATGAATATCAGGTGGCGCCATGGCCCTTTCCCGAATATCTTTTTCCGTCATTTTGCGTTGGGTGTTTAGGGAAGGTTAAATTTTTTTCGTTTTCCCAGTAATTTTTTTCCCGTAATTTTTTTTTTTTGTTTTGTTTTCTATTTTTTTTTATTTTTTCGATTGGACTTCATGATTTTTTTTTTCTTAGCTTCTTTTTAATATATTATCGGTTTTCTTCAACGTTTTTTGTATTAGGCAACTTTTCACCGGTTTCCACCCATTATTGAAAAATTTTTGCTGTACGGGGGGGTTGGATTGCATTCTAAACCTAATTCCTGGCCTAATTCAGCGACAGCTTTAGAAATCATAATAGGTCTCCAGTTTAGTCAAAAAATTTATTATATCTACTTTTTTGTGTTTGGTGAATTAATTTTTCCTGCCTTAGCACTGTAGGTTCTAGTACTTCTTCACTTTTATTTTATATTACTATATATATATACATATATATATATATACATACATAAAAATAGCCGTTACCGCTTCACTGAGTATTTGATAACGTTGTATGAATAAAACTATATATTTATTCATACTGTATATACTATATATATATTCATACAACATATATTATAAACATATTTATACCACATGTATTATATACATATTCATACAGGATATATTATTTGTATATTCATACAACATATATATATTGATACAACATATACTATATACATATTCATTCAACATACATTATATACATATTCATACAACATATTATATATATATATATATATTCATACAAAATATACTATATATATATTCATACAACTTATATTATACATATTCATATCCCTTTGGCTGTTGATTTACTGAAAACACCATTAGTAGCGCATCTCTACTCCATGAAAGGCACATGTCTGCCAAATTTCAAGTACGTCTAATGATTTAAAAATCGAAATATTTATCTATAACATCCATGAAGACCCCGAGACGACCGTTGGAGGTCGAGTTTCTCAAAACCCATTTCGTAATGGATCTTTACATCATCAAAAGAACCTGTCTATTAAATTTCAAGCATTTAGGTCTAATTGTTCAAAAACGGGAATATATTTATCTTCAGGTTCACTTAACCCTTCAGAACCCCCTTTAGATTTCAATTTTCGTAAAACTCATTTTGCAACACAGCTCTACTCTGTGAAAATAATGTGTGTATTAAATTTCAAGACTGTGCGTGATAGTTTAAAAACGGAAATAATTATCTATCTCACCTCTTAATATCCACAACGCCGTTTGGAAATCTATTTTCACAAAGTCCATTTTGTAGCGTATCTATACTCGATGAAAGGAATATGCTTATCAAATTTTAAGATTGTATGTCTAATAGCTTATAAACGAAATTTTTTTTCCCATAACCCCCCCCCCTCCTCTAGTCCCTATGTGGGTGCCGTATGCTTTCCTATGGGTGTCGAGTTTTTCAAAACTTATTTTGTAGCAGATCTCTTCTTCAAGGAACGGGTCTGTAAATTTTAAGTATATATGTCTAATAGTTTAAGAACGAAGTATTTATCTATAACACCCCTTAAGGCATGTTGAAAAGCTGAAATATTATTTTTTTTGACAACCTGAAGTTTTTACATTTCCAAATTGTATAGATTTAAACCTTTCTAAAAATACCTTACTTTTACGTCTCGTTTTAAACTAAAGGGCCCCTCCCCTTTTTAATGGCGAAAATTTTTAAACAAAAATTTCTTCGTTTTTGCTTAAAAGCTACCCCCCGTCTGATATAAACCCAAAAAACGTATCTTTTTTTTGTAAATTGGGCCCTTTATTTTTTTTTACAAGCCGATTAGAAGCCTCACCCCTATACTTAAAAACCCAAATTTTTCTCAAAATGTAAATTTTTATGTTCGAAAGAACCCTTTTTTGAGAAACTTTCTGTTCACAGGTATGTAAATTTTTATGAATATATTTATAATGTTTGGGTTATATACTGAATTGAGCATTTTGTAAAAAAATTTAAAACTTTTTTTTTAAAAAAAATTTTTTGGAAAAAAAGGGTCAAATTTTGCTTTTTGTTTGATAAAATATTTCATAAATTATTAAAAAATTTAAAAAATTTGCTAAAAGGGTCACAGTTAAAAATGAAAAAATTTTCCCTTTGATTGTATGAAAAATTTTTTAAACATTTTACATATAACGGGTTTTGGGAAAAAGGGACATCGGGAAACAGCCAATTTAACATTGTCAGTATATATATATAGAGAGAGTCAGTATATATAGAAACTCCCTTTAAGCCCTTTGGGGGTCTAGTTTCGTAAATTTTGTTCTTGCCGGATCTCTACTTCATGATAAGAACATGCTCACCAAATTTCAAGTCTACAGGTCTACTGGTTGCTGAGATATCACGTTGAGTGAGTATGTATGAGTCTTTTTTTCTCCTTTATATACATAGATTATTAGTTTTATGAAATATATATATATATATATATAAATCAATTATAATTTCACAATTAATTAAAAAGTTGAAATTATATGAATTTTATAATTCTAAATCTCATTTCATAGTATCAATGGCGAATATAGAAAATAAAATACGGACGTTTTCAAACAAAATTAATTTTTTAAAAAAAATTTATAAAATAAAAATTTATAAAATATCCAAGTGCAACCTTGGATTTGGGGCCGGTAAAGTTGGGTTTTAAAAATTTTGTTTGATGGTCCAACATTCCCTGTTGCCACTTGGAAAAATTATATATAATATATATATATATATATATATATATATATATATATATATATATAAAATTATATATATATATATATATATATATATATGACGTAAATATTTTTTTTACAGGTTTTTTAAAAAAAAAATTAAGTTTTTCTTTGTGGTATCTGATTACTTTGAAGTCATCTTATTTTACATTTAGAATCATAGGAACCAATTTCGAAATTATAAAAGACATACGTTGAAATAAATAAAAATGTGGATTCCCTTTTCTGTTTTGAAACTATGGGGTTTTATAATTTAATTAATTTGTATCATGCCTCCTTCCCTTTCAAATATCACAAAGCCCCGCCGTGTAGGGCGGCGATGCACGTTAAATCTGTCGAAGTGAAACGTCCCCCCGTTGGTGGGTGGGGTAGTTGGGAGGGGGGGGTCCCGCTCAGGTGTCGTCCACGTCCTTGACCATGGTTCAAAATTACGTGGTCCGTCGCCAAACCCCTCGTGTAGTTTTGAACAGTGCGACGTTAATAAATAAATCAATCAATCAATCTTCCATTCAAGCTACTACATGCTTTAAATATTTTTGTTGTTGATATTTTGTGTTTAAAAATATTTTTGTTTGCTTAAAAAATTAAGCTTAACTCTAAGTATATAATCATCATTTCAAACCTGATGCAATTTGTTATTTTTACGCTAAAAGTATAGGTGTAATATAGTGATTCGCAAACTATCAGTATTTTCGTCCCAATATTCAATCATAATTGGCATCGCCCCCTCCATTAAATAACAATGAATTAGATTCAATAATACTTTACTTTGACGCTAAAGCTACAATAGATGTCAACTTCTTAAGTGCCACTTGCAGTTATAAACTTCTCTCTCAGCCAAAGTGTTAATTACCCCAGACGTATAAATCCGTTTTTTTGAAGTACGATCTTTTTTGTGCCCTGCTATCCATAAAATTATTCTGTAGACTTAGGAATGCAATAAAAAGACTTTGACAGAGTTTGCAAAGGATTTACTTATTTCAGAGGTTTTACTAATTTATTGCTTACCTCCCCCCAACGTTCAATACACTACACTGGTGTGCAAAACTTAAGCAACAGGTGGGTTTATTGCCATAACTTCACGAAAAATCATCTGAGAGACATGAAATTTAAAATGAGGGAGAGTATATGTACGTAAGGATGACGAAAGCATCGGAGCTGAAAAGGAATACAACACACGGTATGGAATCAAACAAAACAAGCTTTATTGAACGCATAGTATCGTGACTCATGATTGTCTACCCAACAGGAAGAACAACAAGCAGATGTTCCTTAATATGGTATATGCCCTCCCCTTACTACAATGGTTGCTTTGCACCGTCTCCGCATACTCAGAACCAGCTGGTGAAACTTTTTCTTGAGATAGGGTGCCCATTCCTCAATCAACATCTGTTTGAGTTGTTGGTTGTACCCCGGATGATGTGAGCGTGTGGCAATACGTCTTCCCAAAGCACCCAACCCATGTTCGATGGGGTTTAAATCTGGGACACGCTGGCCAATCCATTCAGTGATATCTTCACTTTCCTGCAGCTCCTCAACAGCAAGAGTGCGATGTGGCCGTGCATTGTCATCCATAAAATGAAGTCTGGGCCAATGGCACCTCGGAAAAGATGCCATGGGGAAGAAGTACCTCATCACAATAGCGATCCCCGGTTAAAGACCCTCTGTCGAAAATGTGAAGCTCAGTTCCGCCGTTCAGCATAATGCCAACGACAAGAACCCCAGGACCACCGTAACGATGTCTTTCCTTGATGTTACTGGAATAAAACCGGGTCCCGATCTCTCTCCAAATCAAAACGCGTTGAGAATCGCTTCTGGTACTGAATCGACTCTCATCCGTAAAGAGGACAGGACACCATTGATCAGTTGCCCAGTTTTTGTGCTCTCTGGCCCACTGTAAACGGTGGCTTCGTTGGCCATCTTTCAAGGAGGCAGCGTTCAGGACGGCGGTGCACAGGCCCTTGTGGAAGGCGTCTGGGCCACAGTAAACCTCTACACTTGTCGACCTGTTCCCGTACAGAGTTTCTGAGCAATGGCGCTTGCTGACTGTTGTCGAACTTTTTTGCCTGCAGGATGATATATCGGTCATCCCCCGCAGTTGTCGTCCTCGGGCGGCCCACCAAACTTTCTAAAAAGCTGTACCTGTGGTTTGGAACGGGTTTCCCAAACGCACGAAACGACACTTTTGTTGATTCCGAACTCTGCAGCTACACTGGTGACAGTACGCCCCCCCTCCAGCTTTCCGATCATTCTTTCCGTGTGGTCATCGATGATTTCTTCTAGCCATATTTCACGAACGACTCACTGGTATATGGTGAATTGCGTCTCCGTCCTTCATTTCATTCTACTGTTGAGCAGCGCGCGACATACGCGTTTTGCGTACGCTGCATCGCTTCTGACGTTTTGTTCCTGATATTTGCATACGCATGACGTTTCTACTGACTTACGTGTTCCCTCTACTGATCTCCAGACCTCTTTTTCTGCAATTTCACGGCTATCTGCTAAATTTTTACATTGCTGCTTAAGTTTTGCACACCAGTGTACATACGCACGCCTACATGGAAAATGGTGGGTGACATTGGGGAGCAAATCAGATATCTTTCAATCGGCTGTTAAGAAATTAATAACAAACCACACAAATTATCATGATAAGTGTTAATGTTTGTATATAATTTTATATATAACAAAGGCCATGGGGTCACTGGTAATTTTATTAAACTTGTCCATAACACAATATTGCTAAATTAATTATAGAATACATTGTGCAGTACTGATAAGTTTATAAGTGTAAATGTGTAATTTTTTATTATGTCAGAACTTTTTATTTGTTTAATCTCAGTAAATTAATAAAATTTTTAAATAATCTTTTGTTTCAGACTTTTTAATATACTCAAGCCCTCCTCGTAGAGACAGAGTAGTAGGGGCGCACCCTACAGTTTGAGAAACGCTGGTCTATACAATCTTCAAACAGTGATGCTGCCAGTGAAGATAATTGAAATTTGTTGAAATTTTCAGAAATTTGTTGAATATAGTTGAAATAGCAAGCGTACCCCACAGTTTGAGAAACGCTGGTCTATACCCCCTTCAAAGAACGATGCTGCCAGTGAAGATAGTTGAAATTTGCTGAAATTTGTTGAATATAGTTGAAATAGGAAGCGTGTCCCACAGTTTGAGAAACGCTGGTCTATACTCGCTTCAAAGAGCAATGCTGCCAGTGAAGATAGTTGAAATTTGCTGAAATTTGTTGAATATAGTTGAAATAGGAAGCGCCCACAGTTTGAGAAATGATTGTCTATACTCACTTCAAAGAGCAATGCTGCCAGTGAAGATAGTTGAAATTTGCTGAAATTTGTTGAATACAGTTGAAATAGGAAACGTGCCCCACAGTTTGAGAAACGCTGGTCTACACTCGCTTCAAAGAGCAATGCTGCCAGTGAAGATAGTTGAAATTTGCAGAAATTTGTCGAATATAGTTGAAATAGGAAGCGTGCCCCACAGTTTGACAAACGTTTTGTAGTATATTCCTTTAAACATGTTATAATCTTTATGGAAAACTTAGGTCGTTCTAGTGTAGTATATTCCTTAAAAAAATCTTTTATGTTATAAATTTTAAGGAAACGTAGTTGAAGCTATTCTACCAAAATCTGTATTCAAGAAGGTTATTGCTGAAATTTATCGAGAGAGGAAAACATTTCTCTAATCCTCAAAGGGTTAGTTTGAGTGCTGACAACTAAATAATGTCTGACACATACAATGTTTTTTGTCTTTTTAACTCTGCCCAATGGTAGAAAACAAGATAAAAGAGGACACATATAAAAATACCTGAAACAACTTCAGAAAGTAAGAAAAGACAAATCCAGACATTTTATAGAAGCATTAAATAAGTTAGAGTTGTATTAAGCTACAGTACCATTACTGAAGCTTTAGCAAACAGCAACAAAACAACATTAAAACAAGTAATATGAAAACAAATTTTCAAGTCAATTCCTATTTAGGTCAAAAAAGAAAAATTTTTTTTTTTTACTTTTTATCAAATAATTAAAATTAATATTAATATGTACATGCATATGACCGAATCACAATATTAAGTGGCAATTGATTTTTATTAATTATCATTAAAGTATCGTATTGCATCCAAAACAATCATGCATAGCAAATTTCAGCTCAACTAAATTTTTAAAACATTAGGGAAAAGAAATACTTTAAAGTGTTCATCCAAATCGCTAAAAAGGAAGCCAACGTGAATCTGTAACTGTAATTCCTTAAATAACTAGTCCCAGTCTCGATTAACTTTAATCAATTATAATTAAATTATCGTACTGTTATCCAAAACAATAACGTATAAAAAAATTCAGTTCTAATAAGTGCTTTAAAATGTGAGAAAAAAACCTTTTAAAGTTTTGACACAAGTAGCCCAAATGGTCACCAAGTAACCAAAAATGATGCCAACGTGGCTGTATTTGTAATTCTTTAAATAATTAGTTTTAATCGATTACTTTTTATCAGTTATAATTAAATTACCGTATTGTTATTCAAAACAATCGTGCTTATAAAATTTAAACTTTATTGAGTGCTTTAAAATGTATTTTATAAACGATTCAAAATTTAAACAAGATATATATATATATATATATATATGAAAGAAATCCATATAATATATCCAAAACAAGAAATAATAGATAATGAACATAACAAGAAAAAAACGTAATAAAAATATAAAAGCTAAACATGAAGATGGAATTTAGAGAAAAATACAAAAAAGGAACTACAAAAAAAGAACCTAGTGAGTCAGAAAGCAATTTCGGACTTAGGACCGAATAAGTAGTGTTAAACTGGTTTAAAGTCGCCAACTTTCTCCTTTGCAAATCGGTAGGAAAAACCAAATAAAATTAAAAAAAAAATTCAAAATGTATAAAAACTCACAGAATGTATGAATAAACCAAAGACTACTATTCTGCAACAAATTCTCCCAGAATCTTAAAGCAGAAAAATCCTAAAACAATTACGCAAGAAAAGTAGAAAAATTCTAAAAAATCAGTAAGGAAATTATTTATCAAAAATGTAACAAAAATTTTTTACTCACAAAGCTTTTTCAAGAGAATCAATTCACGTTTACGAAAACAATTCCCAAACCACACAGACAGTTGTCCGAAGGCCCGTAGGTGGTCGCCCAATGATTACAAACCCCGCGGAAGATCGATATATATATATAGCTATTGTAGCCAAGCGGAATCGCAGAGCGACCTCCACACGTGTGACATTTATGGTTACAGCGTCCATTGGTAGATATCTGCGCTACTGTACGCCGAAGATTACATGTGAATGGACTGTATGCCCGGGTACCTCGAGTTTGTGTTCCTCTATTCGTCCAATCAAGAGGGGCACGATTGAAGTGGTGCCGGGAACATGGCAATTGGACTGTGTCTGACTGTTGCAATGTCATGTTTACTGATGAATCAAGATTTGCTCTTGAGCCAGATGACAAGCGTATAAGAATATGGCGAAAACAAGGAACACGCAAGCAGATCCAAAATATCACCGAGCATCACGCATTCCGAGGCGGAAGCATTATGGTATGGGCGGGGAATTACACAATTAGGATACCACACCGATCATTAAGATACCTCACCGACCTGCACATCCTTAAACGGGCTTCAGTGACGGCTGCCCGGTATCGAAATGAAGTCCTAGAACCCATTGTGAGATTGTACGCTGCAGCGTTGGGCCCTATTTTTTGTTTTAATGTACGATAACGCACGTTCCATAGAGCACACGTCAAACCCTGGAGGGAAGGGAGGCTTTGGGGGGGGCCACATATTCGCCCAAACTTAATCCTATTGAAAATCTTTGGAATTTCGGCCGGATGTATCTTCACTTTTCCCCACCCCAGCCACTCTTATTGAGCTGGAAACCCTCAAGAAGAATGGCGTTGCTCATTCTGTGGTGGTTTACCACCAATTAAAGCGTCAGAAGGTTAAACTTTGCATAAGATAAGGAGGGATCACATACCCTATTAATGTCCTTTATTTTCATTTCATGCTGTTTATTTTCACTTTATACATTATTCTGTTTAAGTCTCCAGTATGACATTATCTGATAACTTACAAAAATTTAATATTATTTTTATTTCTGTATATAATTATTGACTTTGTTTTATGTATAAATATATATTTTTGTCAATCAAAGCAGTATTTGTAATTTTTTTGCATTTTGCATCTTCGTGCTTAACTTTTGGAAGTGAGTATATATATATATATATATATAGGGTGTTTGTGAACTTATCGTAGGAATTGAAAAATAGAAACTTCGAAATTTTTATTAGAAGCAATGGTATTGCCAAAAGACTCATTTTTTTGTATTGTTTTTGTTGACGTCTGCGTGCACCACCTTCCTAGGACTGCAGTAGCCTAGTGGTCAAGGTATTGGATCATGACAGGCATGTCATGAGTTCGAGCCCAGTACCACTAAAGACCCGCCGTGTAGGGTAGCGATGTACGTTAAATCTGTCGAGAGCTGAAACGTCCTCCCGTTGGTGTGGTGTGGTAGTTAGGAGAGGGGGTGCCAGCTCAGGTGTCATTCGCGTCACTTGATCATGATTCAAAATTACGTGGTCCGTCGCCAGAAGCCCTCGTGTAGCTGAACAGTGCGACGTTAATATTCATTCACTTCACTTTGCACCACCTTCCGTCCGTATGTAGCATTCGGCAGAAGCTGAATGACTGTCGGCAATCACTGACGTGGGTAACAACTGCTCTTACTACGAAACCCACAATAATTTACTTTACCTATTTGTTAAGGTTCATAAAAAATTGTAGTCGAAAGACTTGGTCCGTCTTATTATTTAAAACTCGTGACACATAAGTAACAACAAGCCATTTTCTGTAAGTACCTGGGAAAAGTTTTGTTCGTTTTGAAGTATAAAAATGAACCGCACTTTCAGTTATAGAACATCATCGTTCATTTCTTGTAAATAGTAAAGTAATTCGCTTATATTTAGAATACTGCTGATGCTTATATATGCAACTGCTGATGAATTATTATCTACGATAGTATATATATATATACGTATATAAGTAATTTTGATAAAAAGTGAAAATTCAATATTTAATCAATAAATCTCTGCAAATTAAAATGACATAAAGAACATATATTTTGGATGAAAAATTAGAGAGTTATGGCAGTTTATGCAAGTTTAGAATCGCTGAGTGGCGCTGTTAAAGATAATTTTATAAATTGTTCTAGCAACATTTCTCAAGTGATGAATGTTCTTAAAATGGCCATATAGTCTTGTTATATAGGTGAGCACACAAAGTATATAAGGACTAGTCACCTACACTAGCAGCCAAAAGAGATATATGCTATTATGTACGAGTAAAATATTTCTAAAATGTGGTCAGGTTTAGAATTAATGTAATATCTATTTCATTTTTTTTCCTAAATCGTAAGAAACATAAAAAATAGATCAATCCATTTTTTAAATCCTGTAACGTTTTTGAACATAATATAATACGTGTTTTCACATTAATAAAAAATTAAATCAATAAACTATGTCAATGAATTGATAATAAAATTTTGTCTTACTCTAGACAATTTGAATTCATATACCCTGCATTTTACCTTGCAATTTATAAACGTAACATCTCGTCTGAAATGATTTATTGACTTTCTTATAAAAATGAGCGAGTACAAATATTTATTTCAAAGCTTTCCATCCTTCAGAGATTTGTTCGTAAGTGAAAGATGACAAACACCCACGAGTAAATGTTTGTAGAAGTAAACCAGTGAGACATGTCTAACTTATGACTTGCAAGTTACCCGAGCAAGTTTTTAAATAGAATATATATATATATATATATTCTATTATCTTTATATATATATATAAAGTTTCTGCTGTACGGGGAAGGTTGGATCCATAAAGCATTGCTAACCCTATTTCACTGGCCTAATTCAGCGACACCTTTAGAAATCATAATAGGTCTCCAGTTTAGTCCAAAGACTTTTTTGTATCTACATATACGTTACCGTTAAAAGTCCATAATTCAGTTATTTCATAGAACAACTAGGTATGTCTTGAAATAATTAGACCAGTTAGTTGAAGTATATAATAGATGAAACATTTCATACTTTACCTAGTTATTCTATGAAATAACTAGTTATTTTGTAAAGCCACAAATAATAATACCATTATAGAGAAAAATTCACAATTTCAAAGTCTCATTTTATAAAATTATTGATCATAAATAGCTAAATTCTCTCGAAAAATACATTTTACCCTGTTGCGAAGGATTAATTGATAAATAATAAGGAAAAACAGATGATATAATTAATTATAGCTCATATTGCTAATATTAGTTAAAGATATAGAAAGAAAAGCTATTTTGCAGAAAAAGTTATATTTAAATATCAAAAATACAGCTGGGAAGCAAAAATTATTGCTCATAAAATATTGTGTAAACTGTTTTAAACAAAAATGTAAGTGAATATTAATTTAAAATTTATGAAATACCTTTATTTTGCATTTCATTGTTTATGAAAGTAAGGATTCCTGTGATGTCACTTTGAATTGAATTGCATATTATTTTTTAAACAAGCATACTTTATACTATCACACAACTTTTTGCACGATCTCTTTTTAAATCACTGTCCAGTGCCGCGACTTTGAGATGTTGCTTCAGGTTGAAGCGCCGTTGTGTCAATATTCGGAACTCCTTCAATGGAAATTAATTTTCGTTCACATATACTGAACTGAGATCTAGAGTATAATTGTTTTATTTGGCCAACTCTTGTTCATAATCAGAAAAACCTTTCTCTGGTAGTTTCCGTAACGACGGCTAAAATTATTTTAGCGTCCTTACTTCTTTTTATCAACTTCAGGAACTAAAATACGATCTGTAGTGGATACAGATGCCCCAGAACAAGATTTTTCAGACAATAATTACATTTTCGTAGCTTGAATCTCCGAATACATACTTTAGCTCCTTGTCTTTATATCTCGATATTTCATCCTTTAACGATCAAGTAGTCGTTATTCCATGGAATACCTAGTTAAATCGTAGGATTCAATAATTTTATATACTTAAACGTACTTGTCTAGTTATTTCAAGAAATACATAGTTATTCTACGAAGTAACGGATTTCCCATTTTAACAGTAACAATACGCAAAATACTATAGGAGTATATATGAGGATCCACAATAAGTGTTTCGAAATGGATATATAAGAACCTATTATTTTCAGAAATGAAACGGGCTTTTAGAGTTACATCGGGAGAAAACTCATCACTTCTATTTTCACAGTTAATTAATTAAAAGTTGTATTTCTATCTAACATAAGTGAATGTTTAATTTTAACTGTAGCAATTCTTGTATAATTGATGTGTTAGCAATCTATCGTTTTTTAAATACACAATTTTCAATTTTCTCTACATAAAAATCATTTTTTGTTGTTGTTTTTGGATGAAAAAAAATAATAGAAATTGGTCCCATCAAAAATAAATAACAGCAACATTCACATTCGAAAGGAATTTCGACACTTAAATTGAGCTTTTTTTCAATAAGTATTTTTGGGAATTAGTATAATTAATGTGTGATTGTAATTATTAACTGTATATAAATAGCTTTTTTAATGCTAACAGCTGTTAAATTCTAATTCTTTGAAATAATGTGCATTCTTACAATAGGATTTGATAACGCATGGTAAAAGCATACTATCTTTATCTCATAATAATAGTAGCAGTTGATGAATCCCATTATAGTACCAGTTGATAAATCCCATAACAGGAGCAGTTGATGAATCCCATTATAGTACCAGTTGATAAATCCCATAACAGGAGCAGTTGAAGAATCTTATAATATAATAATAAAAGCAGTTCATGAATCTTATAATATAATAATAAAAGCAGTTCATGAATCTTAAAATATAATAATAAAAGCAGTTCATGAATCTTATAATATAATAATAAAAGCAGTTCATGAATCTTATAATATAATAATAAAAGCAGTTCATGAATCTTATAATAGTAGCAGCTCATGAATCTTATAATAGTAGTAGTTCATGAATCTTATAATAGTAGCAGTTCATGAATCTTATAATAGTAGCAGTTGATGAATATCGTAATAAAAACAGTTCCTGAATCTTATAATAGTAGCAGTTGATGAATCTGTATTAATATTACCATCTGGATGAATCCCTAATTTTAGTAGGAATTGAAGAATTTCATAATAAAATAATTGCAGCAAAAGAAAAAAATTATAAAACCCAACATTTATAAAATTCTAGATTGAATTAAATATTAAAACAAACATATTGCTCATAATTTTTACTTTGAATGTTAGGGTAGTTTGTGAATAGTTTCTCCTTTCACTGCAAAACTTTGCTTTCTTTATAAGCATTATTCATTTTTGTAAGAAATTGGTTGATGGTACTTGGAATTCTCTTTACTGTTTTTCAAATTTCGAATATAGCAGACTTGGGAATTTAAATACGTGGAATTCGGAACATATGGTGCTTTGCCTCTAAGAAGAACGTGTCCTAGTTTTAAAATATTTCCATTTTAAGGTATCCGACTACGTTCGGAGCCGTCGTTTTGAAAAAGAGTATAAATGGGTAATATTTATGATATTTAGTGTCACTTAGACTAGAAAATATATATAAAACTATTTTAAGAATAGTATTTTCAATAAAAATTATTTAAGTACAATATTTTGACAAAATGAACAGAAATGACCCTTTTTCAAAAATTTTTTTTTAAAATTCTTATTTTGGGCCAAAAAATTTTTGCCTGTTATAGCCAGCCCCTCTGTCCAGAAACCAAATTTTAAATTTTTGAAATATATAACTTAAAAGTGGGTTTTTTTTTCCAAAAAATGTTTTTAAAAAAAAACCAAAATTTATTTTAATTGGTTTGTAATTCTGAAAAAAAAAGTGAATTTTTAAAAAATTAAAAGGGGAACTTTTTCCCGGAGCTATATAAAAGGGAAAATATTATTATAATAGAAGTACTTTTCAGAAAAGGGAGAACAAAATTTTAAAAAAAGGTTACCCCAATTTAAATTTTTTTTGCCGAAATAGTGTATTTAAATACTTTTTTTCGTCAAAATGTCCTTAAAACATTTTTATACATGTATTCGAATCTAAGTAAAACTAAAAATCATGAAAATTATCCATTTATGCGCTTTTTTAAAATCACGGTGCCGATCGTAGTCAGACACCTAAGTTCATTTTTCCCCAAAGGAATCCTTTTTTAGCGTAAATTTCACCTGGAAAAAGTTGGTTTCCAAATACTTGATATAATCATTCCGCTGCACTTAAATTGCTTTATAGATGACGTAATAGCACTTTTCTACAGTTCTTCGTTTTTCTATTGATGCATCAAGAAGCATCATCCTTTTTTCTCCATCTTGATTTTACAATGCGTCGGTATTCAACTAAAATAAAACAATTTTTTTCTATCAGTAGATTAAATTGGAAAAATAATTTTAATTCATAATATGAAAGTTTACCAAAAAATTGGAAATTGTGTCAAAATAAACGACAGACGTCATGCAACTTTGATTTTGATTCGTAATTTTACCTTACAACATGACTTACATCTGCATTACATTTCATTTTAAATTTCGATTGCATGTATTATTATAGGACAAAACTAGTATATTTTAAATCATAGAAATTCGAAAAGTTTAGAAAAAAATTTTAAAAACCTAGATTGTATGACTATTTTTATATGATGTAATGCTTTATAAATGCAACTACCTCAATTCATTGTCTTTTTCATTTCTCGTAGATATGATACAATGTTGTTACAAATTTTGTTTAAAAAGAATTTTTGGGGAAAATAGTGTAAAAAAATTTTAAAATTTTTGGGAATGTGAAATAACCTTTTTTAGTCTATGTTGTATTTAATTTTGTTAAAATTGTAATATTCGCAATCAACGCTGTTCCTTACATTATAAAAAGGATTCGATGGAAATTTGAAGAAATCTTGGGATGGAGCCCAATTTGCATCATTTTTGGTGACTATTTGGGCAGTTTGACACCATGTTCGCGATCATTTTTTGATGAATTCATGACATGGATTCTTATGGAAATTAGTGAAGAAATCTACTAATATCACGATCTGTGACGCAAGCATATTTTTCTCGAAAGGTCATTGAGGCGTATAAATACAGAAACTGAGTTAGTCTTGTTTTGAACGTTGATGAGTAGTATTGATTTGACCAAGAAGAGTCAACCAGCGATCAGGTATTACTTTGGCTTGTGTAGGACGAGCGAGTTCTTGTGAAAAATATTTCACATTCTAGTACTTTAGACACTGATGGTTGTGTCTGAGTTCCATGGAAGTTGTGAAGGCCTTCTAATATTTGTTCGGCGAAATTGAGCACTGTATCTTATATTTCAAGGTTTGTTTTTTCAGCAATAAACTTCCCTAGCTGCCGAAGAAATGCCTTGCTCTTTGCGAGACTGATTGCATAAAATCCTCGAAACCCGACCTACTTAAGAGTATTATTTTAGATCAACGCTATTGAGATTTTGATTTATTAGGCAAATATAGTTTTTAAAGGTTGTCCCCAAAACCAAAGGGTTCATATGAGAAAGAGCCTATGACTTTCACTTTAATGGTAAGGAGATCTATAGAGGTAGAGAGGATTAAAAAAAACCCTTCTTCTAAAAGTATTTCTTTAGAAAAAATAATTGTGCTACAATTGCTTAAGGAAAAAGAATACCTATTGCTTAACAATTGCAAAGATCTTGCCAAACAAACAATTTAGTTTAAATAGAGCTGAAATGTAAAATAAACCAAAATTTCAATTGCGGTTATTGAAGTGTAAGTGAATAATCTAAATCGGTATTATCTTTAGATTGAATAGTCTTATTTTCAAATTCATTTCACACATTTGATTAGGAAAAGAAATAGCTAAGTTGTTCAATACAATGCTCAGGCTTTCTGTTCCTTTGTTTTTAATCTAGAAAACGATAATTCAATTAAAATGAAGGGAGAGTCATAAAATAAATGAATTGTTGGACAAAGGGGTTTAATCGAAACATTAAATATTTAATTGGCTATAAAATACAATCTAGAGGGAGTGGAAATTTCTAAATTTGCTAATTTGCTTCAGGGAATGAAAATTAATTATTCTTTTTGTGCATTTAAGGCAGTACGCATTTGTTTTTAGATTTTTAATATCTTTTAGTATATCTGAGTAAAGATTTAAAAGAATAACCTTAAAAGGATTTCGCAGATTAATTAAGCAAATATGCAGTTTTATGAAGATGCTAATATTATATCAGTAAGAATGAAAATTAAAGGTTGAAAAATAACAAATTCAATTTCAGTAAATTTTTTTAAAATTTTTTAATATTTAAAACTAAACTTTCTTAAAGCATTATAATTATACTTTTTGAAGTAAGAATTATTTCGGAAATTAACACTAGCAGCAATATTTTTAAAATTAAATTTCATGAATGGATTACTTTGTAAAATTAAGTTTTATGCTTATATGGAATTATGCTTACCAAAAAGAAGGTGCTTTTGTGGAGTTTATATTTGTTGCAAGTTTTGAAATATAATTCGTGTTGTAAAATTGAAAAATGAGTACTTCTTAAAACAAAAAAAAATTATTCTATCTCCCGGAATTTCTGATTCTTTCGCAAAAGAATAATTTATTATTTTCCACAATAATTTTGTTCAAAACTTTATTTTTTTTTCTAAACTGTATTTTCACTGCACTAAAAACTACGTTTAAAGGAATGTGAAAATAGAATATGTTTTTACATTATCACAAACTTATTTGCAGATTTATAACATAAATACTTTCTTCATAGTTCAAAAGTGATGTTTTTGTGTAAAAAATTCTAGAATATTATAAAGAGCATAAAAAACAATGAAAAACATTCGAGTAAACAGTTTTGTAAATTTAAATATGTACTAGTTCTAACAATATTCGAATGAAAAAAAAAGTTTTATAAGGTAGAAATAAAATACGTCTGTCACGTATTTTTCTTACTAAAGTTTGTGAAAACTTATAAAGAACATTTATTATGTAAATAAAAATATTAGCATTCTAAGTTGTAGTTTTATAGAAAAAATTCGTCCAAATTTTTGGAAATTTTACATAATTATAATTTCATGTAACTTATAAAATAAAAAAATTAAAAAATTTTATTTTTATCAACGTCACACTTTTTGGGAAAAAAAGTTATAAAAAATTCTTTTAAAAAGGACATGGTTTTTATTTAGCAAAATTTTTTTAAAAAATTTTTTTTTGCCTCATATTTATGATACTATGTTAAAAAAAGATTTTTTTGCTCAAAATTTCATAAAAAACTAGCCAGAATTTTTTTAAGGAAAAAATTTAAAAATTTTGAGGTGATTTTTTTAAAAGCTACCTTTCCACAAAATTTTTACGTACAAAACATAAAAATTTTTTTTTCAAGTACTTTACACATGTATAAAAAAAAGTTGAATTTTGGGTTTTGCGTTAAAAATAATTGGGATTCATTTCTACTTTTTTATGAATGTTTATTGAAATTTTCCCTTTTAAAAAAATTATAAATTTTTTAATTCAATTATTTTTTTAAAAAAAAAATATTGCTTTGATTTAAAATTTCATAAACATTTCATGTACTATTTGCAATAGGGAAAAAAATTCAAAGCATTAGGGCAATAGAAAAAAGCCCTTTCATTTTAAAAAAAAGACAAACTAGTTATTTTATCTTTCTGAGATAAGTCAGTTTAAAATTTTATTTTCTTTAAAAATTAATAAAACGAACGTTAAATTTTTCATAATTTGCGTTTTTTAAATTTTGAGCTTTTAAATTTTGGAGGTTATAGAAAAATATATAAAAAAAAAATTTAGGGGTAAAAAAATTTAAAATTTTATTTTTTGACCGATTTTGGTCAATTGAATCGACTGTTTCCCTTTTAAAAAAAAAGTCTATGACGAAGAATCTCTTTAAATACCTTTTTAAAGGTTTTTAACAATCAGATGCAATGGGGATGAAAACAAGACGCAAGATGCGTGATGGTCGCATGATAAAAAGGGGTTCTCCCCTTGAATTAAAAACAGACATCAAAACTAAAAGGGGCGAACCTCTATATTGCGGGAATTTTTTATAAAGCGAACTTTTTCCCCGGAACCTTGAACATTTCCCATTTTCTTCGAAAAAAACCTTTCTTAGCGGGAAATGATTTTCTTTTTATAAGAACTTTTTTTTTTTTTGTGATTCAATTTTTGTTTTCCCTTTTTTTTAAAAAATTTTTTGAAAAAAAATTTTGTTATTTCTCTGAAAAACATTTTTGGGTGGTCATAAATCTTGAACTGGTTTTATTAGATCCCCGACCCCACAAAAACAATTTGTGTTCTTTGGGCCCTTCCCCTCCCAAAAAGTGCAACCTTCCCCTTTCCCCTTCACTAGAAAACTTCCATATTTTTTTTTTTCACACTCCCGTGGGGGTTGTTTTCCTTTGTGCCCCTTTTTTTTAATTTTAAAATAATGTATGTTTTAAAATTTTTTTGTATGCTTTAAATTATAAAATGTCATTAAAAACTCCTTTAATTTTTTTTATAAAAAATTTTTTTCTTTTTTTATTGAAAATCCCAAACATTCTTCGACATTCATTTTCTTGTTTTCCTTGCAGTGTTTCTTTTTTCTATTGAATAATTACTTTTTTAATATATAGTGTTTATGAATTTAAAATTTGTTTTATGTTGCTCACATAAAATATATAAAAAGATGAACCTCTATATAATGAATTTTCCATATAACGAATTTTTTCCCGGGATTCAGCGACTTCGTTATAAAGATGTCCGACTGTAATTGTACGGTTGTTCTATTGGTAAAATTTGGAAAAAAATTTAAATTTTATAATTGAGTAAAAATGTTTGAATATTATAAAAATAAATTTCTGTAAAACATTTTAAAATTTTAAAAAAAAAATCTTATTTTTGCATATTTTTTTTTAAATAAAAGGCATTTTGTCTAACTATATGCATTATTGTTGTCAAATTTTAATTTTTTGAGAGAAAGTTTCTGAAAAGATTAAAATTTGGCAACAAAAAAGCGCATTAACTGATTAGCTGGAAACACGATTGTTTTTGTCGTGCGACTATGACCTCACATGAGATTTTTTTAACTGATTCAAAACACGGGGTTTTTCATTATCATGTGACTATGTGCCGTGCATCATGTAACAGTTGTTAGAAATACGTGTTTAAATTTTGGGAAATTTTGCCCCAAACAAAGGATTTTTTTTTCAAATTTTTTAAAAAAAGAGCTTTTTTTAAAAAATAATTTTTTTTTTTTATTATAAAAAAATTGTATTGATAGTGAAATTGCTAAAATATTAATAACATTAAAAACTCAACTTAAAGTAATATTTTAATCTCTAACTCCTCTTATCCAAATTTTTATTTATATTTTCGCTCTTAATGTTTATTTTCTCTAAATAGCAATTTCAAAAATTTTATCTACGGTTCATGGACTTCCTTTTTGGGGATTGTCGAAGGGCAAATTTTTTAAAAATTTTTCCCCCAACAATTTCTTTTTTTCCAACCCCCATCCCCATTTTCCTTTCCCCCAAGGGTTTTACCCTAATGGTTTTCTTTGGGTTTTTACGAGTAGGTAAAACCCCCATGTTTTTCCCCCCCTTAGTTCCCTCTTGTAAAAATTTTTCCCCCAAAAAGCAATTTCCTTGGGGTTTTTTTTTTAAAACCTTTTTTAAATTTAATATTATTTTTAAAAAAATAGTTTTAAAGTTTCAATTTTTCCAACTTCTGGACAGGAAATTTTCCCCTTTGTCATTTAATATTTTTAAATTATTTTTCCCCTTTTTTTTTTTTTTTTTTTTGATTTTTTCTGTTTTTTTTAAAGGGCAGGGGTTTTTTAAACCCTCTGGGGGGGAAATCAAAATCTGGAAAAAATATAACACCACCGCACAAACCATGGTGTCGAAAATAACCGTATTTCTTGATGGGTTTGACAAAGTTGGCGCGAAAAAAAAACGGAAAAAGATAGAAACTACGCCCAATAGTGAAAAGTATAATTTTTTTATGCTTATTTCAAAATAAACATATATTTTAATCATAATAGAACTACATTAGCATACAAAAAATTTTAAAAATTAAATTTTAAAACCCAACCTTTTTTAAAAAAAAAAAGGTTTTTTTACTTGTAAATTTAATTTTTTTGTATTTCAGAAATAAAACCTTTGATCAATTTCACACTTACTAAAAATATATAACAGAATATTAGATTTATCTTTTAATTATAAAGTTTTATTTTACATCTTTTTCATTTACTTAAATGATTATGAAATTATTAATCAAAATTTAATCATGTAGGAAAATTCGAAAACACGGTATGTACATAACCCGACATCACACTCTGGAAAGTAGAATACTGTTTCTATTATTACATTATTCTCTATATTGTCTCCTTTGAGCAGTAAATAACACACTGCCATGTTCGATTAGCTTTCTTCACTGTTGAGGAAATGTAGTCAACAATTTGTCTTTCAGACAAACGTGAAGGGGCTTGCTGAACAGAGGGACGTCCTCTTTTTGCAGAAAACCCCAAAGAGTGGTACTTTTCAATTATTTGAAACTTAGAAAAGCACATGCGTAATAATTCAGGAAAGACCTATTGCACAGTGTAAATATTCACAGTGCTCGGGCTACACCGAGATGTGTCCAGGCTGGTAAGTTTCTCCTGCCCAGCTCAGCTCGGAAATGCAGGAAGAGTTAAAAGAGAATGTTATTTTTAGCTGTTTGTTTGATACTTAATAAATCATATGGTATAAACCATGTTCCACAAGGATTAGTTTGGCATTTACTTTTCTTAACCCACGATCACTCGCCGGGGTGTTCCGTACACCCCAGCAATAAGAAAATCCTCCCAGGATTCTAAAAAGAATGCTCAGAACCACAATTTTTTCTGTAGATGCACATTTTAGGTCATTGAACCTTCAGGCCTGATGCAATCCTTCTTTCTCAGAATGATTGGAATGTAATGACCTTCAAAAGTTTATCTGGGGAGCTGAGAACTCCCTCGAGAAGTTCAGCATATGTTTACAGTCTGCTCTGAATGTTTGGAAAATGATTGAAGTATTATTTTTCTACTTTCTACAATCATTATCTCATTAATTATAAAGTATATTTATTACTGGTATATACGTTTTATATATACTGGTTTATGAAAAAATATAAAATTATGTGTTTTAAAATGAAAATTTTGTATGTTTAGTTTAAATTAATGTTAGTGTCCTTTGTATGCAATAAATTTAATAATTTTATGTGCATAATACAAAAAACAGCTTGTACTTTATAAATATGTATCACAATGGCTTAATTTTATTTTCATAATTAAATACACGTGTTAAAAGTTTGGGGTGTTCTCTACACCCTACGCGAGTAACGACGGAAGAAAAACAGGTGCGAGTGACCGCGGGTTAAATACATTTGAATATTACATGACAGGTAAAAGAAAAAATTTTGTTAAGTTGGATGATTTTATTTTCAGATACCAGGTGTATGCATAAGTATTTTTCGGTTTAACTAAGAATTGGCACCAGCGAAAAGTATACTGCGTATTAATTTGACACATACGTCATTTTGTTCGCCTGACACTAAGCTACAAACACACACAAGTTAAGGCAGCTAAAATTTAATGTCTTTATTTTATCGTTCCGTGATCATGTCGAATTTTGTGTCTGAAATAGAACATTTTAAGCACTTATAGCTTTTCTTACTTAATCAACAAACGGCAGTTAAAAGTGATCGTTTGCTGGTAGAAACATATGGTGAGCACGCTTCATCGATTAGAACATGAGAGACATAGTTTCGACAGTTTAAAAGTGGTGATTTCAATGTGAAAGATAAAGATC
The DNA here is from genome assembly GCA_019973955.1 of Trichonephila inaurata madagascariensis. NCBI lineage: Eukaryota > Metazoa > Arthropoda > Arachnida > Araneae > Nephilidae > Trichonephila > Trichonephila inaurata. Next base: position 107,667 of record BMAV01012269.1, on the reverse strand, counting down.
TCTGGTAGGTCACAAAAGAGAAAACGAGCAATTAAAGCAGTTATTGCATGATCACCGAACTCAAGCTAAGCAGGAATTGGCAAAAGCATTAAATGTATCACAAGAAACAATCAGCAGACGTTTACGAGCAACGGGTAAAATCAATAAATTAGGTAATTCATTCATTCAAATTAATTCAAATTCATTTGCAAAATTCTGCATCAGCGTCATGAAAGAAAATCATTTTTGTATTGAATTGTGATGGATGACGAAAAATAGACTTATTTTAAAACCCAAAAGGGAAAAAATTGTGGTTTTCACCTGGAGAACCCCAAGGTCAAATCTCTTCAGCAAGAAGACCATGCTTTGTGTCTGGAGGGACTAGAGCGGTATTGTGTATTTTGAACTCTTGAAGCCCGGCGAGACCACACACTTGACCGAAAGATAACCAGAATAGGCTAGAATAGTGGCAAAGTTATCTTATTACACCACAATGCACCATCTCACACAGCAAAACTAGTAAAATACACCTTGAAATCGCTTGGATGGGACTTCCTTTCGCACCCGCCGTACTTCCTAGACCTAGCACCATCTGCCTAAAATCTTTTCGCATCAATGGGGCACGTGATCGCAGGGCAGCCCTTCAGCAATTTCGACAAAATGGTTTGCCTTAAAAGACAAGCAGTTTTTCTGGCATGGTATTCATAATTTACATGAAAGATGGACGAAATGTGTAGAGGCCGATGGCCAGCATTTTGAATAAAAAAAATCAATTTCCCTAAAAAATTACGTGTTTTCTTCACCAAAAATAAATCCGTTAAAAAAACGTAAGCATACACCTAATAAAACGATCTTCATTTCACTGGAATAAGAATAACCAAAAAATAAGTAGATAGAGAATTCTAACGTAAAAATACGAAATGAGGACTTAAATTGAACTTTGAAAATCAATGAGGTTTTGCCACTAAATTAAATTGAGTTTTACCAACTTTGATATGTATGAATTGTGTGATGGATAAACAGTCAGGACACAAAGCTTTTGACTTTTGAAAAAAGTAATCAAATAATGCACCTGATAAAAAAAGGAAGCAAAATTTAAATACTGTGAAAGCAGTTTTCACTCTGAGACATTTAAATCTAAATGAAAAAGAAGAAGTACTCGTATGCCCTGCTTAATTGTTACAGCGAAAATGTTAGACCTATGACTTTTGTAGTTGTTTTCAATAGTAAGAAAAAAGATTCGGATGCATATTTATTTTCTTTCGGAAAAATAGATTTAATTTGATTTTGGTTCTCATGCTTGTTCTTGTAAGAAAAGAAAAATATTGCATTTGAAACGTTTTTTTTAAAGGAAAAATGTGAGGAAATATTTGTAAAAAAGAATTTTAATAGTTTTTAAGTTTGACAAAACTGAATTAAATATATATGACGATAAACAGAGGTATTGTTTTCAATAAAGTTTAAAAATTATATATTTGTACTATATTAATTGAGTCAGTGCTTCTCAAAGTTGCAAAATTCGCGACTCAATAATCAATCATAATTTTCATCGCGCCCCCTCCCGTACGATAACAATGTACTGAGTTCAATAATACTATACTTTGACGCTAAGACTACGATACGACTTTAACCTCTAGCCCCGTGTATATAAACGTCTCGCTAAGCCAAAGCCTTTATTTATGCAGACGTATATATACGTCTGTCCGAAGTACGATCTTTTCTGTGCGCCGCTATCCGTAAAATTATTCCGAAGATTTTGGAATGCAATAAAAGGACCTTGACAATGTTTGCAAAGGATTTACTTATTCAAGATTATTTTTGCTTCCTTATTCCTCCCCCCTCCCCCAATACTTCACGTACGCGTGCCTACGTGGAAAACGGTTGGCATTTGGAAGCGAATTGTAAAACTTTTATCGACAGTCAAGGTTTAGTTACAAACCGTACAAAAATTATCAAGTTAAGTGTTAATTTTTGTTTTAAATTATATATATGACAAGCCTATAGGGTCATCGGTAATTAATAAACTTGTTTTTAATTTAGTATTGTTAAATTATTTATAAAATGCATTGTGTAGCACTCATATATCTATAATTGTAATATATCAGTGTAAATATGTATTTTATTTTTTATTATGTCAGAATGTATTTTATTTGTTTACCTTCAGTGAATTAATAATTTTTTTAAATAATCTTTTGTTCTCAACTATTCAGCATGCTCGCGCCCCCTTGTAAAAGTTGTCACGCCCCCCCCCCAGTTTGAGAAACGCTGAATTGAGTAATGAAAAGTTTTGACTTTTAATTTATTAAATCTCACAAACAAAAATATGAAGTAAATTTTTAATAGAGTATAATATTTATGTGTACGAAAGAAGTACGATAGTATATAATTTAGGAAGAGCTTCACTATATAAAATAGTAATTAAAAATGTATATTGTTCATGTAGAGCAGTGTTTCTCAAACTTTAAATACTTTTCAATCACAATTTTTATCGCGCCTCCCTTATACATTAATAATATACTGAATGCAATAGTAATGCACTTTGACGCTAAAGCTACAATAAGCCATCTTTTAATTATAAACCATACAAATTAATAACATAAGTATTAAATTTTGTATACGTTACTTTTAAGAAAAAAAAAATTAAGTATTAGGATAATTATTATGTTATTTTCCCTTTCTCTCATTTTTAAATTGAACATATTGCAAAGTGCGGTGGCTGCTTAGAAGACAAAATATAGATATCCGCTAAATATAGAAAAAGAACTGGGAGAGTCAATTTCTAATCATAAGCAGTTCTTATAAAAACTTAGCTTTGCAAGACAAGCCGAATTCTTAATTTAGCATTAATTAATTAGCTATAAAATACTCTGTGCAGCACACACACACACATACATTAAAAGTATACCGGCTGAAGTGCCCACTCTTTGCACGAGTTCATTTATAAGAAAATAAAACATTATTGATATAATAGCTGAATTGTAAGGAGTGTAAAGCCAAGTGCGCGACAATGTTTACAAAAATGTAAAATATTTTTTTTTAAAATGATTGCTCAAATTATAATTATAGTTTTAAGCGAATTGTAATTTTAAGCCTCACAGAATTAGCATTTATAATTGACGTTATAAGTAATGAACAATAATATAAAATTCCGATGAAGAATAATTGTATTATTTTTAATATTTAAAGCGAAAAGACTTTTACCCGGGAGCAGGCGCGCACTCGATACGGTCGAGCGGGCTTATTGAGTCACCCCAATCCTTTTTTTTATAATTATTTTACTGTACACGATACAAATCGTGATTACAATGAATAATTTAACTAAGAGAAAGTAAACTTACCTACTTTCAAGGACTTTTCAATTTTTCTTTAGTAACAAATAAACAGTTTTGCCAGAATTAACTATTTCGTGATCTGTGTGTCCCGCGCGACCACTTCTGGGAAAAAAGTGTATTCATTATGTATGTTACTGCTAAAAAACGTTTTTCGTTATGCTTTATATGTTTGAGAATTCTCATAAAAATATGTCTAGACCAAGTAATCCTTCAAAGTGCTCTCCGTGGTTTTCCAAATATCATAAAACTCTTTTGCATGGAAAAGAGTGCAACAGAGAAATACATTACTTACAACTTCCTTGAATGAGAAACAAACACATAAGAGAGGGTCATAATTAACTGTACCAATAACTTAGAAGGTCAAACAGATTATCAGCAAAAACAGATTACAGCTATAATGTGCAGTATTTCAAAAATAATCACAGTGATGAATTTTTTATGTTCATAAATTTTTTCGATTCTGGGTCTGGGATTTGTTTTTTCTCTGAAAGAGTAGTATGTTAGATTTAAAAAGAAAACTTAATAAAAAATCTCTCATCATGGGATTATAGCAAATCAAATAAAAAATTTTTTATTTGGTTATAGGATCAAAGATAGTTAACTAGGTATTGAAGAAGTTTTTATTTTTGAGAGAGAGATGACTTATATCGTCTATAAATTATATCAGAGTAAAAGTGCATTTTTTATTTTGTCTGAAAGTATTTTGTTTTAATTCATTCCAGTGAATTAATTATTTTTTAAATCTTTTATTTTCTATATGCTCGCGCCCCCTCGTAAGGCTATCGCGCCCCCCCAGGGGGGCGCGCCCCACAGTTTGAGAAACACTGATGTAGAGGCAAAAAAATATCTTGCTATATCTAATTTTAAAGTAGAATGGTTCTATTCGTAACTACTTTTTATCCAAAACAAAGTTACGTTTAAAAACATTTTATAACCATGTATATCTATGGTAATTATTTCTTACATTTATTAGACTAAATAAAAATTTACTCAGTATTTAGGATACATTTTTTGCTTCAATTACTTAAATTGATATGCAGTAATATGGTCTTTAAATAATTGAAAATATATATCAATTATATAAAATTTAAAGTTATTTGTACTGTCAACGTATTTAACTCCTCGAGTAAATTAAACTAACTCTTCCTAATTTCCTTATTGCGCTAGGTTTTCAAACTAAACGATTTTATAACAATAATATTAGTATAAAAAGTATAAAAATTAATTAATCCAAAAAAAAAAAATGGCTGCACTCGTTTTTGTAATGTATTACTAAAAATATATTTTTAAAAGTAATACCTAAGATTTTTTTATTATTTGGTTTATTTTTGCGGATAAATCGTTATATAACTAACAAACCTTCAAGTTACATGATTTACTCATCGATTAAAAAAAAAAGATTCGAGAAAGTTTCACAAAATATCAGTTTCCGTTCAACTCTATGCATCTCATTTAGATTCCTAATAAAAGAACGTCACTGATCATGATAGTTTATTATTTCATCACCTCACACAAAATTAGTGAAAATTAGCTCAAAATCATTCCCCATTACAAAGAAAACATTACAAAATCTATTAACACATAAAATAAACATTCATTTTACATCTCTTGAATATAATTACAGATGTGGAAGCTGCGTTGCGTAATGGATTATCTTAGAATATCTTCCAAAGGACTCTTTTAAAATTAATAAAATCTCAAGAAACTCTATTGTGATTAGGATTTATTACTTTTTCGAAAATTCCATTATCTTTAAATGACTACTTCCAGAAGATAACATTTCAAAAACCACTGTACGAAGGAAAACGGTTGCTACATCTATTATAAAAATAGCTGTAACTTTATAGTTACCAATCTTCTGTAATGGTGTCTGACTAATTGAGTCAGCACTGTAGCAATGTATTAGATGACTACCTAACAGTCTTCATGGAATATTTTTGGAGCTAACGGTAAGATCCGAATAAAAATTCGAATCCAGGGTAATTGGAATGTTTTCTATTAAACTCTGCAGTGCAATTGAATTTCATGATTGAAAAAAAAATTAGAAAATAATTAATTCATTAGGGATGTTACATTTCTTGATGACTCTTTTTCTATAGACAAAGTCGCCCTAGGTGGACACATTCCTCAAGAACCCTCTTCTAACCCGATATCCACCTAGCAACAGTTATATTAGTCACTCTTAAGACTTTAAAATCGCCCTCCATACAATCAGCCCATCTCAATTTGGGCTTACCCTTATTTTCAACAGGTTTGTAATTGACCATTCTGAATGTCAAAGATTTAGGGTCCACATGGCAGATGTGCCCTCAAAAAGTCCGGTTTCTTGTTCCTTGGATTTCGAGACAGGGAGAATTTTACAGGGTGGAGTGGTCAGCCCCACACACAATCTTCAACCTGAAGATCGAGGGTGTACCTCTTCGACTGGTGTCTCCCCTCCAACCTGTCCGGCTCTGGTGACCCTCTCAGTAGCTAAGCCACAGCCTGCATAGCTCTGGGAATCGACAATACACGCAAGCATAAGGTATCCGACTACGTTCGGAACCTTGATTTTGCAAAAGCGTATAAATGGATAATATTTATGATATTTAGTGTCTCTTAGATTAGAAAATGTATATAAAATTGTTTTAAGAATATTATTACAAAAAAAAATTATTTAATTACAATATTTTAATAAAAAATGAACATAGAATGACCCATTTTCAAAATAGTCTCCTTTTGTGAAAAAAATGCTTTTATTATAATATCTTGCCTGAATATAGCTCAGACTTCTATACAGAGGCTAAATTTTTGAAATATATAACTTAGAAGGGGATTTTTTCATGTTTTACGTAGAAATTGTAACAAAAAAACGCCGATAATTATTTTAATTGGTTGTAACTCTGAAAATAATGTAAATTTAAAAAAAAAATAGTTCTGACTCTCTGGAGAAGTCTTTACTTTATATAAGCACACACACACACACAAAATATTATTATTTTATAAGCATCTGTTATAAAAGGAGACCATTTTGAAAAAAAAGGTTATTCTAAGTTAATTTTTTGCCAAAATATTGTACTTAAATAAATTTTTTTTGTCAAAATGTCCTTAAAACAATTTAATACATGTATTCTAATCCAAGTGACACTTAATATCATGAAAATGATCCATCTATACGCTTTTTTAAAATCATGGTTCCGAACCTAGTCGGATACCTTAAGTACCCCGACAAGATGGGAACACAATCACTGAGATTTGATGACACTATGTTAAAAATTCGTTATAGGTCTATATTATGTATAGAACTCACGAATTGTTTATTGTGAAGCTGTGATAAGTATACTTACCACCAATGGCAGTGCTTCTCAAACTTTCAAGACTGGCGCCCCCCTTTTCAATCACAATTTTTATCGCGCCCCCCTATACATTAATAAATTACTGAATGCAATAATAATGCACTTTGACGCTAAAGCTTCAATACACGATCTTAATTATAAACCGTACAAATTAATAGCATAAGTATTAAATTTTGTATTGTTATTTTTAAAAAAAAATTATCTTGCTATACCTAAATTTAAAGTAGAATATTTCGATTCGTTACTACTTTTTATCCAAAACAAACTTACGTTAAAAACATTTTATAACCATCTATATCTATGGTAATTATTTCTTACATTTACTAGACTAAATAAAAAATTTACTCAGTTCTTAGGACACATTTTTTGTATTCAATTACTTAAATTGATATGCAGTAATATGGTCTTGAAATGATTGAAAATATATATCAATTATGTAAAATTTAAAGACATTTATATTGTCAACGTATTTGACTCCTCAAGTAAATTAAACTAACTGTTCCTAATTTCCTTATTGCGCTAGGTGTTGAAACTAAACGATTTTGTAACAATAATATTAGTATGAAAATTAATTAATCCAAAAAACAATGGCTACATTCGTTTTTGTAATGTATTATTAAAAGTATATTTTTAAAAGTAATATCTAAGATTTTTTTATTGTTTTATTTATTTTTGTGGATAAATGGTTATATAACTAACAAATCTTCGGGGAATTTTGATTTACCCACGAGAAAAAAAAGATTGATAAAGTTTCACAAAATACCCATTTCCCCCTAATTTTTATGCATCTCATTTTAAATTCAAAAAAAAGAACTTCACTGTTCATGATAGTTTATTATTTCATCACCCAAAAAAAGAAAGGGGAAAATGAGCTCAAAATCACCCCCCATTCAAAAAAAACTTTAAAAATCAAATTAACGGGAAAAAATAAACATTATTTTAAACTTTTGAATATAATTACAGATGGGGGCTGCGGGAAAGGGATTATCTAAGAATATCTTCCAAAGAACTCTTTTGAAATTAATAACATCTCAAGAAGCTTTATTGTGATTAGGATTTATTACTTACTTTCCAAAATTCCATTATCTTTAAATGACTACTTCCAGAATATAACATTTCAAAAACCATTGTACGAAAGAAAACGGATGCGACACCTATTATAAAAATGGCTGTAATTTTATAGTTACCAATCTTCTGTAATGGTGTCTAGCTAATTGAGTCAGCGCTGTAGCAATGTATTATAAGACTACCTAACAGTCTTCATGGATCTTTTTTGGAGCTAATAGTAAGATTCGAATAAAAATTCGAACGAAAGGTAATCGGATTGTTTTCTACTAAACTCTGCAATGCAATTGAATTCCATGATTGAAAAAAATTTAGAAGTTAATTAATTCATAAGGGGTGTTACATTTCTTCATGACTCTTTTTCTATTGACAAAGTAGCCCTACGGGGCACAATCCTCGAGAACCATCTTTTCTTCTTAGCAACAGTTCAATTAGTCACTCTTAAAAATTTAAAATCCCCTCCATTTCAATCAGCCCATCTCAATTTTGGCCTACCCCTTTTTTCCAATAGGTTTTTTAAATTTACCATTCTGAACGTCAAAAAATTTTGGGGCCATATGGCAGATGTTTCCAAAAAGTCCGGTTTCTTGTTCCTTGGGTTTCCGAAACATGGAGAATTTTACGGGGGGGGGTGGTTCCACCCCCCAACCCTTCAACCTGAAGGTCCCGAGTGTACCCCTTCGTCTGGTGTCTCCCCCTCCAACCTTTTCCGGCGGGGGACCCTCTCAGTAACTGGGCCCCAGCCAGCATAGCCTGGGGATCGACAATACACCCAAGCTTAATGTATTTTGACTACGTTCCAAAAACCGTATTTTTTAAAAAAGGGATAAATGGATAAAATTTATGATATTTATGTCCCTTTTGGGTTTGAAAAAGTATATAAAATTGTTTTAAGAATATCATTACAAAAAAAAATTTTTTAAATTTCAATATTTTGACAAAAATGAATATATAATGACCAATTTTCAAAAAAGTCTCATTTTATGAATAAAACTTTTATTATAATAATATTTTGCCTGTATATATATCTCAGACCTCTATACAGAGGCTAAATTTTAAAAATATATAACTTCGAAGTGGGTTTATTCATATTTTACGACAACAGAGGGGAGAAATTTCAAGAAAAAAAATCCAATAATTATTTCAATTGGTGGTAACTCTGAAATAAATGTGAATTTTTCCAAAATCCTAGTTCAGTCTCTCTGGAGAAGTCTTTACTTTATATAAGCACACACACACACAATATTATTATTTTAGAAGCATTTTTCACAAAAGTAGAACATTTTGAAAAAAGGTTATTCTAAGCTAATTTTCTGCCAAAATATTGTATTTAAATAAATTTTTTTGTCACAAAATGTGTCCTTAAAACCATTTTATAGATGTATTCTAATCTAAGTGACATTAAATATCATGAAAATTATCTATTTATACGCTTTTTTAAAATTATGGTTCCGAACGTAGACGGATACCTTAAGTACTCCGACAAGGTGGAAACACCATCACTGAGACTTGATGACACTATGTTAAAAATTCCTTATGCGTCTATATTAGGTATAGAAATCATGAATTACTTATTTAACTTGTGATAAGTATACTTACAACCAATTTCCTTAATTTTTAAATGTCCACGGTAATCCATCTTACCATTTTGTTTTATGCTACCATCTATTAAAAACTTAAGAACCTATTTTTTTTAAATTATAAACCTTTTCACACCTGGTTATCAACCCTCCTCCCACATATTAACAGGATAAAGAAGAAATGTCAATATTCTGAAACTATTTTTTCAAAGAGTTCTACTCTTCATTCCTTTGTTTATATCAGCGTTTCTCAAACTGTGGAAAGCTCCTCCTAGGGGGGCGTGGTAACTTTACTAGGGGGGCGCGAGGATATTAAAAAGTCGAAAACAAGATTATTTTTAAAAAATTATTAATTTGCTGTAAGTACACAAACAAAATATATTCTGGCATAATAAAAAATAAAATTCACATTTATACTACTATAATACAATTATAAATGTATCAGTACTTCACAATGTGTTTTATAAGTAATTGAACAATATTAAGTTAATAGCAAGTTTAATAATTACCAGTGACTCCATGTGTGTGTGAGCTTGTTATATATACAATTATATATAAAAACTAACACTTATCTTGATAATTTGTACGGTTTATAATAAATTCCTTAACTGCCGAAATTAAAAGTTATACGGTTCAATCCCCAATGCCACTGTTTTTTCATGTAGGCACGCGTATGAGATATATTGGAAGAGGGGGGGGGCGTATAAAACAGGAATAAAGAAACAAATCCTCTAAAATACGTAAGTCCTTCGCAAACACTGCCAAGTTAATTTTATTGCATTACGAAGCTTTCGGAATAATTTTATGGATAGAAGTTCACAGAAAAGATTGTACTTCAGAAAGAGGTATATATACGTCCGGACCAATTAACATATTGGCTGACCAAGACGTTTATATACGTTGGTGGAACTTAAGAGGTTAAAGTTGTATTGTAGTTTTAGCATCAAAGCATGGTATTACTGAAATCAATATAGTGTTGTTGTATGAATAAAGGGGGCGCAATGGAAATTATGACTGAAAATTGGGTCACAAGAATCGAAAGTTTGAGAAGCACTGGTTTATATGATTATTTTTGTAAGGTTCTAAGTGAGATAACTTTGATGAATTTTAAAACCTTCAGCAATTGGACGAACTGTCCTTTTAATTCCTTATTCATCTGCCAGTTGTCAATTATTTTATTTTGTAGAAATTATGTAGAAGTCATATAAGTTTTCAAACCAAAAAAATTAATAGAAAAAAAATTACGTCAATTTCTACTAGGTCATCAAAAAATTTGTTATTTTTTTTTATAGCTACTTTTTATTAAATAGTTACAAATAATATAATTATGCATATATATATGACAGAATCACAATATTAAGTGCCAAAATAGAAATTGATTTTCCTTGCAATTTTCTATTTTCCTTTCTTTTTTGTTTGTTACTATTTATTCATTAATTAAATTTAATTGTTCTAATAAAATAGTACACAGTAAACAATCACATTCTCAGAAAGTAGGCCATCTCAGGTGGGTTTCGAATCCACAACCTTTGGATTAGGAGTCCAACGCGCTATCCATTGCGATACAGGGGCGCAAAGAAGAATTGTCCTTTCTATATATCATGTTGGGCAATTACTTTTGTTTGTTACTATTTATTCATTTTATAATTTAATGAATGATGTAATACTTGAAAACACTGTATTAGCTTTAAGTTTCATCCACTACAAGTTTTTAAGAAAAATGTATTTGAACTTGAAGGGATGAATAGAAAGTATTTTACTAACAAATGAAAATTTGAATAAGATATATATATATATATATATATATATATATATATATATATATGACGAGAGTGAACTGTTGTGGCTAATTCCACCTGTCGTTGGCCTTGGCCATCATACATGTGACAGTACGAATTAGTTCGGTAAAATTCCCCGAAGGTACGATAAAGGGCGATACCACCTATTTCCACCTCCACAATTTAAACATGGAAATGAAGGGGAGGAAAATATTCTTCGGTCCCCTGCACTCGTGATTCAGCTCAAAAGATTTTTGGACCCACTAATTTAACGTGCACGTACTCCGTGTGTACTCGGAGGCATCGGGTATGGAACCCAGACGTTCCATTCTGGAGTGCGATGCTCTAACCACTAGGCTACCTACGGCCAGAGAGTGAACTAATAATAGGAATTGAAAAATGTGCAGGTTTTTGATTGCTTCACCAATTGATTTCACGGATTTTTAAGTCAGAAACGAAAAGAAGAACCCATAAGTCTATAAGGCCATGTTTCTCAAACTGTGGGGCGCGCCCCCCTTGAGGGGCATGTTAACTCTACAAGGGGGGCGCGAGCCGATTGAAAAGTTGAAATCTTAAGAGTATTCAAAACATTATCAATTTACTGAAAGTAAGCAAACAAAATATTTTCTGACATAATAAAATATAAAATACACATTTACACTGATATAGTACACTTACATAAGTATCTTTACTGTACAATGTATTTTATTATTTATTAATTTAACAATACCAAGTTAAGAACAAGTTTGATAATTACCAGCAATCCCATGGGCTTATATTAACACTTATCTTGATGATTTGTACTGTTTATAATTAATTCCTTAACTGCGCATTAAAAGTTACGCGTTTCGGTCCTCAATTCCACAATTTTCCACGTAGACGCGAGTATTTTGATGGTTTTTGGGGAGGAAGGAGAAAAGGAATAAATAAGCAAAATTCTCTGAAATAAGTAAATCCTTTGTAAACACTGTCAAGGTCCTTTTATTGTATTCCAAAGCCTTAGGAATAATTTTATGGATAGCAGTGCACAGAAAAGATCGTACTTCGGAAAGACGTATATATACGTCCAGAAGATTAATTCTTTGACTGAGAGAGACGTTTATATGCGTCGGTGGCAAAGAGGTTAAAGTCGTACTGTAGCGTTAGTGTAAAAGTATAGTATTATTGAATTCAATGCAATGTTATTGTATGGAGACGAGGGGGCGTAAGGTAAATGATGATTGTGTGAATATTGGGTCGCGAGTATTGAAAGTTTCATAAGCACCGCTCTAAGGCAATAAAACTGACCATAGACTAGATCAGAATGAATGAAGGTAACTATATACCAATTTGAATGAATATATACATGCGCTGTCGTTTGTGTCATAAGTCTCATAAGAAAAGAGCACACCGAAATAGCATAGATCCCTCTATGTGTATTTCCATATTTTACAAAAAATTTTATGAAAAATAATATTATCATCAATGAATATAAGAGCTATAATATATATTTTTTTCTGCAGAGTTTGTTCTATTTATAAAATGTATTTTATAACAACAAAGAAAAAGAAAAAGAAATAAAATTATTAAATTTTCTACATTTTAATATCTCTCAATGAGTGGTGGTAAGTATACTTACCACCTAAAAATTGTGTTCAAAATCATAATATTTTCATCTAATAATTTAAATCAGTTTCAAAAGTATTTTAATATAGCTTTTACTAGAAATTAATGGTCCAGAGTTAAGCTCTAAAGATAAAATGAAAGTATTAATTTATGTTTATTACTTAGAAAAGTATACGTATTTCGAAGAAATGTCTGTAACATCAATTCGCATAGAGACACAATTACCAATGGAAGGGACTTTTACTTTTCTTTAACTGTTTAGCTGTATACAGATCAATAGTCTTGTACGCATTTGACACTGATAAATATAACACACATAACATGAAGTGGTGAACGTGCTGCTTGCTTGAAGAAGAAATAACTGACATAAATGAAATAGCTTAATCTCTTCTTAGTTGAAAAATAAAACTGCAGTAGCATTTTATTTTTTAAAAAAATAGGTCTTATAATCTTGTATAAAGTGATTTCCTTCAGATCAGATTTGTCTGAGCTAATAAAAATAAATACATCCCGATTCCGAATGAAAAAAGTCTTAATCTTAAATATCCTATTTGTCTGGATTGCCAAAACTGGTTTTTTTGGGCTAAGAATACAAGACTTAGTAGTTTAATTTTTTAAAAAATCATTTGTACTATTTCGTGTGTTAAACGGCCTATAGATATATTATTATTTTCTTAGATTAAAATAAAATACAGGGCCCACATCGGATTTAGTTATTATTTTGTTGAATAAAGGATTCCTTTCGGTAAATCTATGTAGTATCTCTGTTGAGGTATCCGACTGCGTTCGGAACCGTGATTTTAAAAAAGCGCATAAATGGATAATTTTCATGATATTTAGTGTCATTTAGATTAGAATTCATGTGTAAAATTGTTTTAAGGAGATTTTTGAAAAAAAAAAATATTTAAATACAATTTTTCGGCAAAAAATTAACTTAGAATGACCTTTTTTTCCAAATTTTCTTCTTTTGTGAAAAATGCTTCTGTTATAATAATATTTTGCCTGTATATAGCTCAGACATGTAAATGGATTTCTCGTCTAGTATTACGGTTTAGGTAAAAATGCGAGACACATTTTATAAAAGAAAAAATGTGTGAACTTAGATACAAATGATTAGTATGATAAAATAAGTGATTCTCTACAGGATGGTGAAGTGAAGTCACAGAATATAATATTAATGTTTGAGTATATGTTTATATCTGAAAACATGTTTCGAATTTGGTCCCTATTCTTTAACATTAGACGAAGAAATTCTTAAAAATTCCTCTTTTAATTAATAAATTTTTATTTATTCATGAATCCCATTTTTACTATAATGGTTTTTCTGGGATTTAGTTGTATCCATGGTAAAATAGTTGGCCATTTACATGAAGAAAGACTGTCGTTTATTCCATGAATAAAAACAAAATACAGTTGAACTTGTTTTTGTGTGGTAGATAGGGACCGCATTAGAAAATTGCACAAAATAATTCAAAAATTTCATAAATTCTTACATATAACAAACTAATTCGCGGAATTACTACAAAAAACTTTTTTCATGCGGTGGAGAGGGACTGCATAAAAAAAGTCGCATTTATAAAATATGTCAATTATTTACGAAATTTATTTAAGAGTACTTCCATAACAAAGTACATGATTTAATATTACACATGAAAACATTTTTAAAACATATAGTTTCTCATTGTTTATCCGGATAAGTCTTTAAAATGCACATACATAATTCATCGCTACTCATCGTAATCCAAAGTCCTGTAATGAATAAGTTCAAATTTGCTTTCGTGTCACTTGAAGGTGCAATTTCAATTGATTCATTTTTTGGCAACATAAAGTAAGAGATAAATTTTTGTGATGAAGGACGGGTGGTAAAAGTTGCTTGTAAATGTCACGATAACCAGCTATACATGATTGAAGTCATTTTTGGAATTTTATGCTCCTTTCTTAACTGGTATCTATTTTAAGAAAATGCTTTTCCAATATGTTGGAAAGCTAGATCTCTGCATATTTTTATCCACTCTCAAAGAATCTGGCTTCTTGTCCGTCTTCATAATTTATCAAATTATTGACAATGTCACTGTCGTTGAAAGTTTCGTCTTCAATCAAACGCGGGCTGTTGGTGCGTTGACAGAAAGCCACTGAATGTGCATTGTCGGGAGACTGTTTATAACAAACGAACAGAGCGCCTTGAAGTCTCTACATTTCAGTGGCGTAACGTACACCCCCGCATCAAGAAGGCGGGGCAGGACTCTAGGGGCCGAAGTCCTGACTTACGCTAAATACGTATTTACCCAATTTATAAAATATTAAAGGCAAAACCTGACTTTCAGGGGGGAGGGGGATCCTAACATTCTCCGTTACGCCACTAGTAAACTGATAGAAAACATTAAAGTGTCGCCAAAGCCATTGAAATTCATACACGACATAAAAAAATATCGCACATAAAATGTCGCACAAAATGAAAATCGCATAGGCAAAGACCTCACAAAAACAGGTTCAACTGTACTAATTTACCCTCGAAATTTGGTCTTCAGCGAACAAACATAAATTGAATTGTACTTCAAACAGGCATTCCCATTCAGTTGATCGTTATTTCACATCTCAACTCAACATCACACAAACAATATGTTTGCTAAGAATGAAACACGTCTTCAACATAAAAATCGATGTCTTCGACTCCATAAAATATCTAGTAATGGAAAAGGATTTATACCAAAGAACTCATAATAGCCACATAATTTGTTGTATGAAGTCTAGAAATGTCACAAACCATCCAATCCCTTACATAGTTTTATCATCCATGTCTAGATAAAAAGAGCCAAGCAAAAATATTGATTCGAAAGCTTTTAAATCCCTGAGGATAGATATATATGAGAGATCAAGATGACAGGCATTTCGCCCGATACTCTGTCGATGTGTTCAGAAAGCCACGTTGAGTAAGTGTTTACTGAACACGATGACAAAATGCGATATGTAGCTGCGTTTTGAAAGCTGTTTTGACAGGCTTTAGGAAGGGTTATGTTATTCTTTTATTGGAAATAAAAAGTTGAAAATATTTTGTTGTTTATTTTCTTTGAGGTTTTGACACAGTTTACTGGCATTTACTAAATATTTTATTTCAACTTTAATGCATTTTGTATATTGTTTTGTTCAATTTGTGAACTTATTTATATAAGGTCATACCATTCTCTTTTTTCCCCTCTTATACACCATTTTCAATACTTTAGACTAAATTTAAATTTTTCTAGAGTTTTTGCAAGAATTTTAAAAAGTCTTAGCATGCAATATAGTAATCTAAGCAATCAACTGAATACAACAGTAATATGCAAAAGTCAATTTCATAAAGTAATGAATATTAAACAATAAATATGAGGCTTTACTTTAGTTAGTCCACCATTAATTTGAGTTGAAACGATAGAATAGGTCTTGCTTTGATGAAATTTACCATAAACCAGTGCTTCTTAAACTTTTAATATTTGTGACCCAATTTTCAACCAAAATTTTCATCTCGCCCCCCCCTTCCCCATGCAATAACAATGTATTAATTTCAATACTAAAGTGCAATGATGCTAAAGCCACAATATGACATTATAATTACGTAGTAGAATTCAAAAGTTCCCGGACTGAGTCTATAACCTAAGAAATATAACCAATTAAGTTGCTGAAACACATCATCTTTAAAAATAAGACTCTTGAGCCACAGAACACTTTTACCATCGTTTGTAAAGTTAATCGAAACATTTCTGGAACACAGTTTTAGCCATTTGTTTTTAATTCAGCCTCTGATACACTTTAAAATTCATTTGCAGATTGAAATCGACAATCCTATAAGTGACGTAACAGTTCAAGAAATATTTTGAAGTTTCAGGGGATGAAATCAGGGGAGTAAGGAGGATGAGGCAGAACCTTTGTTTTATTTTCACCCTGCCCCGTTGTTGTTTGAAGCATGTTCTTCCGTTCCACCGCATAAACCGTTTCAGTTTTTTCAGTGGTGCGGGGAGTTTGTGGATGTCCAGAGCTTTCGTCTTCTTTGACACTTTCCCTGCCTTCTTCGAAACGTCAATGAAACTCAAATTCTTGCATTTGCGATAATGTATCACTTCTTTAAGCAATGCATGAACATTTCTTAATTCTCCACATCACTCGTTTCCAAGCCAACACAAAATCGGATATTGTTCTCTGCTCAACAAACGCAATTTCTGTCAATCGTCAGATACTAAATGCCTCCACTTACAAAATACAACACCGTAGCAAGCCACAGATCACGTGATTTGGGAGAATCCTTTTTAGAAAAGGGAATGAATGCAATGACACACAAATGCTATCGCAGCCACTCTAATACAAAAAGTTTTCACATTACAGGCTCTGTTAGGGAACTTTTCAATCCAACCTAGTATAAACGGTGAAAATTATTAAAATAAGTATTAAATTTCGCAATTGTTACTTTTAAGTAATAGATATTTTAAGTAATAAACTTTTAAATAATAGAATAAGTATTATGTTATTTTTCTTGTCTAAATTTTAAAATGGAACAGATTGCAATAAACATATCGTGCATTTTTATTATGTCAGCACGTATTTTGCACTTCTTCCCTTCAATTAACTGATAATTTCTGAAATAATTTTTTTTCAACTTTTTAATATGCTTTTACCCCAACATAGGGTTATCACGGCATCCTAGGGGAACGCACCTCACAGTTTGAGAATCACTGCCATAAACTGTTTAGAAAAAATTCCTAGTTTAATACTAACTTCTAGTGATAGTGAAAAAAATATCACCAACCTACAGATGGGTGACAAAATAATACGAACACCGCGAAAATGGCATGGCCCATTTCAAAGACGCACAGCGCGCATGTCATTTTGCGTTGCAGTCCGCCGCCTAGCGGATTCGAAAGGTAATGTATCAGTCGCTCAACAGCTGCAATAGGTGTTGCACGCGTCTATTGTAATTTCTGAAAAACGCAATAATGACGGACCTGTCAGAGTTTGAAAAAGGTATGATTGTTGGAATGAGGTGCGCTGGTTGCTCGGTGACGGAAACAGCAAGAAGTACTGTATCTGCCGTTAGGACAGCATACAAGAAGTGCGGGAATGTGGCGTCTGGAAAGCACAACAGTGGACGGAAAAGAAAGCTTACCGAGAGGTATAAAAGAGTCTTAACCCGCATAGTGGCCCGAAAGCGCAAGCAATCGCTATCCCAAATAACGTCTGAGGTGAATAGTCATCTTCGTTACCCTATTTCAGCAAGAACCGTCCAAAGGGAACTGCAAGCTTCGAACTTGTATGGAAGAGTTGCAATTCGTAAGCCTTTGGTAACAGCACGTCATGCTTTACAGCGACGCCAGTGGTGTAGAACACACAGACAGTGGACCCCACAACAGTGGCAACAAGTCATCTGGTCGGATGAATCAACGTTCCCCCTATTCCAGACCACCGGACGAGTTTATGTGTGGAGAACACCCAAAGAAGCATTTGCTTCTGAATGCATCATGCCGACTGTGAAGCATGGAGGTGGGTCCCTTATGGTATGGGGGCGATATCTTGATGAGGTCTTGGGCCACTTGTTACCTGCATGGCAAGGTTCGCTGCCCACTATGTTGATATCCTGGGGATCAGGTGCATCCATTTGTCCAGACTTTATTTCCCGGAGAATGCCCATTTTATCAAGACGACAACGCTCCTATCCACAGAGCTAAAATCGTGCAAGAATGGTTTGCAGAGCATGAGGGGACGTAGGTCATCTTTCTTTGGCCCCTCAGTCACCTGATTTAAATATTATTGAATATTTGTGGGGATATTTGGAGTCAAAACTCCGTGCTCGATTCCCCACCATCTACGATTTCGGCATTAGAGACCGCTCCCACGAAGAAAGGCTTCATATTCCATTAAAAGTTGTTCATGACCTCTATGCGTCCATCCCACGTCGCATACAGTCTGTAATTCAGTCAAAGGGGGTCCAACTCCCTATTAATAAAGCATTTCTCCTCTTTCATAGGTGTTCGTATTATTTTGTCACCCATGTGTACGTGTTTAGTCTGTTCAGTAACACGGAAGTAAATTGTCAATTTTGCAACAGAAACAGGAGTGTAGTATAGGTAGGATCCAAACATACAAAATGGCAATCTTTTTTTGTGTAGCACACATTATCTTTACTCATTAGTGCTTCAGTGAACCAAATTTCTCTCGTCTGAGTTTTACCGCTTCTTTGTTATATGGCAGCGTTTCTCAAACTGTGGGGAGCGCCTCCCTTGGGGGGCATGACAACTCTTCGAGGGGAGCGCGAGCATATTGGTGAGTCGAAAACAAAAGATTATTTAAAAATTATTAATTTACTGAAAGTAAACAAACAAAATACATTCTGATATAATAAAAAATGAAATACACAGTTACACTGATATATTACACTAATAAATGCATCAGTGCTACACAATGTATTTTAGAATTAATTTAACAATACTAAGTTAAGAACAAGTTATTACCAGTGATCCCATGAGCTTATCATATATATAATTAAAACAAAAATTAACATTTATCTTGATAATTTGTACGGTTTATACCTTTCGCTTTCCAATGTCAATCGTTTTCCACGCAGGCGTGCGTATGTAATGTATTGGGGGTGGGATTATTATTAGATTATTGTATTGTCATCCAAAATAATCCTGTGTAAAAAATTTCAGTTCACTTGAGCGCTTTAAAATGTATTTTATTATCGATTGAAAATTCCACCAAGATAAATAAATAAATATATAGAGATTGTGAACTAATAGTAGGAATTGAAAAATCTATTCTAATTACTAGAGAATTCTAGATAAAATTATGATTTATTTCAAAATGATTTGCCTTTCATAAGAATGGAAATTTCGACACATTTGAAAGACGATTAACCATCTAATAATATATAATTTTCTTGTTTTACATTTTCAGTAGTGTTAATACATCAACAGTAAATTTTAATATTGATTACTTCATAAAGTTATGCATCTTAGTTCAAAATAGATCAATTTTTTAGGTTATAATTTTTTTTTACCAGAGTGAAATGTTTTATATGAAAACTTCTATTCTTATATTTTAAAATATATTCTATTAAATTTCAACATAACTATAATTTTTTTTACATTGATTAAACTTCCAGACATCTCTATTATCCGGAGTATTCAAGTTTGAAAATAAATTTCCTGAGATACAATGTTAAATTTCTCTCTATCTATTATCTTCACATATAAGTCCCATATTTACATTAGAATACGGAAATAGCAATTTTCTGGATAAAATTACTTCATTTTTCATTATAAAATTCTCGAAAGAAAATGTAAATATTTACTTCATAGAGTATTAGTTGGAACAATCATAAAATGCAAGGGATATTAAAATATTTTAATTACGTCTAATGTTCATGGATAAACTGTTCTTTTCGTAAAGAAAACATACTCTAATCAACATTTTATTTCATAATTTTGTGCTTTAAACTTATTTTTTCATTTTAAAATAATTTTTAAGTCCAAAAAAATCTTGCAGGTGTGGTATACCCGATATTAAAAAATACCTATGATAATTTTTTCTTACGTTTTATCCTTACAAAAGAAATTTATGAAAAAATTAAATTTTGTCATTAATAATTGAACGTGAACTAGAGTGGATTAATTTTTTTTCGGAATTCAAAATTCTACCTATGCAAAAAAGACGTTCTCTGGTATACAGATAAAAGAAAAAATAAAAGAAAAAATTAATTTTCATGTTAAAAGTAATTTTCATGTTCATCCATTAATTTTCATGTTCACTACCGAAACGGGAGTGAAATTTAGGTATTTGAACTTCTTGTGGTAAAAAATAGAAGTATTTTTTTAAAAAAACAAACAGGCATTTTAGTACTTTTTAACATTTACTTCAATGAGAGGACAAGAGTTAGTTACAAGGTGAAAAAACGCATCATTTACATTTAACAGTTTCTTTAGTATTGAATTTTTTTTTAAAAAAACTTTCTGTCGAAATTATAGTGCATGGTTAAGTTGAAGATGGGATAAAATCTTGGACTGGACTGATTTGACGGTTTGGGGAGACAATGCTGATTGATTGATTGAATATTAACGTCGCACTGTTCAGCTACACGAGGGCTTTTGGCGACGGACCACGTAATTTTGAACCATGGTCAAGTGACGTGGACGACACCTGAGCTGGCATCCCCCTCTCCTAACTACCACACCACACCAACGGGAGGACGTTTCAGCTCTCCACAGATTTAACGTGCATCGCTGCCCTACACGGCGGGTCTTTAGTGGTACTGGGCTCGAACTCGTGACAAGGCAAGCCACGATCCGATACCTAAACCACTAGGCTACCGCGGCCACGAGACAATGCTGAAGTTAGGAAATGTTGTAATGTACATAGTACTATTCACTAATCAGTACTAGTTTATCAATAATTATCTCGTTTGTGGTTGCTTTCATTGAAGAAAAATAATTTTATTTTGAGTCTAAAATCATGGAACTAAAATAGATACTTTTTCTATTTTTTTTTCGAAAATTCTATTTCTTTGTGGCACTAATAAATTATGAAATGATTTTTTATTAAAATTATTTTTCTCCTAGTCTGCAAACACAGAACATATTTTCCTCGTATATACGTTCCAATTAATTATTATAACTTAACCTTATTAAACCTTATATAACCTTATATATAAACATGGTCCTCTCTTCCTAATCCGCACGTTCTAATGTACAAAACGATCTAGAAATGAAAAATATACAAAATATGCGACACGTGAATGAAACATTATAAAAACATGAAAGAATAAATGCTACTACAATAAATAAACAACAAATCTGGAAAAATTATTTGTACCTAACTGACATAAGAAAATATTTCATTCCATAAATCCATTTTATATTTATCGATCAACAATAGATGAAAAATTCCTGCCTGTGATTTTCAGCTAAGCCAAATTGTACGAATTCTTACAAATATATAATCTAAGAAAACACCTGATTGAAAAGTTATGGCTCACAATAAACAATCATCTGGAAAAGTTCATGAATGCTTAAAGGTGTATTGTGTGTTTATTCCAATATATCAATAAATAAACCCAGTATTTCTTATTTTATGCATGTATTTTAGTGAGGTAATTTTGGAATTAGCGTAAAGAAATTGCTGGTCTTCCTTCTTTTTGAGAGCGTGATATTCTTTCATCAACTATTCTCCCCCAATTTGAAAAGAAAATTCTTCGGAGAACGCTGAGGCAAACATTTATCTAGCTTTTGTTTAAATTTAAAATAAGATACTTTAGATCTTTAAGCATTTGCGTTTAATCTAATGAATACTTAGAAAAGATTTCTTTGTATGGAATAGCTGGAAAAAGGTCTTTTTTTGAAAAACTGGAAGTATTCTTTAAGTTGAATATAATATTCAATGCATTTGATTGTCTCTTAGATATATTCAAGATCTTAGATAGTTTATAAAGTATTATTAAAGTGCTTGTAAACTGAATTAATATCAATATCAAAATATATCACCGTTTTTATATAAAATGTAAAGTATTCGAAATAAATATTTCATTTTGCGTAGAATATTTATTTCTTTGTAATAGATATTTGTTGTTTTTTTTATTGAACAAGTACTTACTAAGGTTTGAACTTGAAAACAAATTCACAGTGCATTTGGTAAGAAAGTTCTAAGAAACCCAAATGTCTGAAAGGGAAGTTGGTACCTTCAGGCCAGATACAAATACAGAATATTCATATACATTTTTCTTGGATATTATTTGAGATTGAATCTCAAACATTTCTCGGTGGATTAAATTGGCGTTTGTCTTTAAACTGAAAGGAATTTTTTTTTTAAATAAAATGTAAAAAAAAAAGTTTTTTTTTTCTTTAAATAATTTTCAAAGAAATAAATTTATTGAAAATTGTCATTGTTTTGTTCATATTCTGTCTAGACAATTTTTTATAGAATGTTATGAAAATTTCTTTCAATATATAAAATATGTTTCTAGACTATACGGTAAAAGTTACATGTGCGTACGCGCAATAGGCTTAGAGAAAAAAAAAGTACTCGTAACTCTTTAAAATAGAAGTTTTTAGAAAACATAAATTTTAATATAACACCTGATTTCATTAAAAATATTCAGCTACATAAAGTGTATTTGTATTTTTTAAAAGATGATATCTTACCTTATTTTTATATTTCTTTTTAAATCTTTTTACTTAAACATTTTGTTTTAGATTATCTAAAAAGGAATACCTTAATTCAGTGTTTTTCAAACTGTGGGGCGCACTCTCCTTGATGGGCGTGACAACTCTAAGAGGGGGTCGCGAGCATATTGACAAGTCGAAAACAAAAGATTTTTTAAAAAAATTATTAAGTTACTGAAAGTAAATAAACAAAATACATTCTGACGTAATAAAAAAATAAAATATTAATTTTCACTGATATATTATACTTATAAATGTATCAGAGCTACACAATGTTTTTTATAATTAATTTAACAATACTAAGTTAAGAACAAGTTTAATAATTACCATTGACCCTATAGGACTGTCGAATATAAAATCACATACAAAAATCAACACTTATCTTGTTAATTTTTTTGTACGGTTTATAATAAAAACATCCCTTAACTGCCGATTAAAAGTTACTCGATTTGCTTCCCAATATCAACCGTTTTCCACGTAGGCGCGCGTATGTGATGTATTGAGTGTGAGGGAGGGGGGAAAGAAAAAAGAAGCAAATAACCTGAAATAAGTAAATCCTTCGCAAACATTGACAAGGCCCTTTTATTGCATTCTAAGCCCTTCGGAATAATTTTATGGAAAGCAGTGCACAGAAAAAGTTGAGAAGCACTGCCTTAATCTATTGGTTTGCTCCTATCTATGCATTTCATGGCATTAACAGCACAATCCCCACTGTTTCTTTCTGATATTTGAAGAATTCTCAGCATAGTTATCATTATTTGAACATGCTGCATCATAAATATTAGATGCATATACGTCAGAATATAAAACCTTTGATTTGGAAATATGTGATCACGCGACACATCATAAAAGTTATCCGTAGGATATTGTGTATTTCCATGGAACCATTTTTTTTAAAAAATATCAGGATGCTAAAAGCTAGAAGTGGGAAAAACACTGCTTAAAGGCCGTTTGTGGCCTCCGTGAGTTTCATATGTTTAGCACATTTATTAATTAATATTTAATTATATAGATAACATCAGTTTGAAAATCAATGGAATTCCATAACGAATGGCATGAATGTATGTATGCTTCAATGACAGCTTGCGGGAATAGCCAATTGTGCATTTAAAATGTTAGAACGATTCCTTGTGCAACATGGCAAAAATGCCAGACATACTCATTTAGAGGATTAATTAAGGCTGTCTTCGGTTAATGTTAGAGAATAGGACCAGAATTCGTAACATTTCTTTCAGACATAAAAGAAATGAAACATTCACTATATATTCTGGCTTCAATATCCTTTAGAGAGCAGAAATTTTTATTATACTTCCCATTTTTAACCGAGTTTATTCATTTTTTTTCTGGTATAAAATGTGTTTCGCGCTTTTTCTCCTATACCGTAATGTTAAATGGGCTATGCCTTCACGTATTATTACAAAAAAGAAAGTATTCATGGAATATTTTGGCATTTTTAAAAACACTTTATTATTAACAGAGGTATGAGTTATAATATTACGAATTTCCACAGAAATTGAAGCCTTTTTTCTGTCTGAAAATGTGCTTCGCGTTTAGTTCAAGCTCTCGTACTTTTACCGAAGACAGCCTTAAGGATTCCCCTTATGAAGTATGATGTATATATCATATTTGCTTACATAAATAAAAATACCAACAATGAAGTATAAAAAGTTACATCAGTATCTTTGAATTTTTAATAATGTAAAAAAAATAACAATCAATGATTAATTTTATATCCAAATTTTACTCTTATGTGAATACAAAAATATTTTATATTGTAAACTTTACTTCAAATAATAAATAAATAAGAATTATAAATTTTTAAATAATATTTATATATAATGTACCAAATTATTAAATCTATACAAAAACCATACTAGTTTAATAAAAGTCGCATTAATAGGTACATCAACCCAGGCGACCTTCTTTATTGCTACTTAATTTACATGTGGCCTCTAATGGTAAAGCGGTTGCCCACCTATTGTAAAGTCCTTATTGGACATCAATCCGTCCTAATAATAATTTCAGTGTTTATATCATTTGTTTGTCCATGAACAATGCTGAAGTTAGGAAATGTTGTAATGTACACAGTACTATTCACTAATCAGTACTAGTTTATCAATAATTATCTCATTTGCGGTTGCTTTCATTGAAGAAAATTAATTTTATTTTGAGTCTAAAATCATGGAACTAAAATAAATACTTTTTCTATTTTTTTTCGAAAATTCTATCTCTTTGTGGCAATAATAAATTTTGAAATGATTTTTTATTAAAATTATTTTTCTCCTAGTCTGCAAACACAGAACATATTTTCCTCGTACATACGTTCCAATGAATTATTATAACTTAACCTTATAAAACCTTATATAATCTTATAAACATGATCCTTCCTAATGCGCACGTTCTAATGTACAAAACGATCTAGAAATGAAAAATATACAAAATATGCGACACGTGAATGAAACATTATAAAAACATGAAAGAATAAATGCTACTACAATAAATAAACAACAAATCTGGAAAAATAATTTGTACCTAACTGACATAAGAAAATATTTCATTCCATAAATCCATTTGATGTTTATCGATCAACAACAGATGAAAAACTTCTGCCTGATTTTCAGCTAAGCCAAATTGTACGAATTCTTACAAATATCATCTAAGAAAACACCTGATTGAAAAGTTACGCTCCATGATAAACATTCCTCCAGAAAAGTTCATGGCAGGCTTAAAGGTGTATTGTATTCCAATATATCAATAAATAAACCCAGTATTTCTTATTTTATGTATGTATTTTAGTGAGATAATTTTTGAATTAGTGTAAAGAAAATGTGTTGGTCTTCCTTCTTTGAGAGTGTGATATTCTTTCATCAACTATTCTCCTCCACCCCCCAATTTGAAAAGAAAATTCTTTGGAGAACGCTGGGACAAACATTTATCTAGCTTTTGTTTAAATTTAAAATAAGATACTTTAGATCTTTAAGTATTTGCGTTTAATCTAATGAATATTTAGATAGATTTCTTCGTATGTAATAGCTGGAAAAAGGCCTTTTTTTGTAAAGCTGGAAGAATTATTAAAGATGAATGTAATATTCAATGCATTTGATTGTCTCTCTTAGATATTTTCAAGATCTTAGATAGTTTATAAAGTATTATTAAAGTACTTGTGAACTGAATTATATCAATATCAAAATATATCACCGTTTTTATAAAATGTAAAGTATTCGAAATAAATATTTCATTTTGCGTAAAATATTTATTTCTTTGTAATAGATATTTGTTTTTTCATTGAACAAGTACTTTCTGAGTTTTGAACTTGAAAACAAATTCGAAGTGCATTTGGTAAGAAAGTTTTAAGAAACCCAAATGTCTGAAAGGGAAGTTGGTACCCTCAGGGCAACAATGTCAAATACAGAATATTCATATACATTTTTCTTGGATACTATTGGAGATTGAATCTTAAACTTTTCACGGTGGATTAAATTGGCGTTTGTCTTTAAACTGAAAGGAATTTTTTTTTAAAATAAGTTGTTAAAAAATATATTTTTTCCTTTAAATAATTTCCAAAGAAATAAATTTATTCAAAATTGCCATTGTTTTGTTCATATTCTGTCTAGACAATTTTTTAAAGAATGTTATGAAAATTTCCTTCAATATATAAAATATGTTTCCAGATTATATGTTAGAAGTTAGATGTGCGTGCGTGCAATAGACTTAGAGAAAAAAAAAGTACATGTAACTCTTTAAAATAGTAATTTTTAGAAAAAGTATTATATATATACTAAATATTTTATATATATTGTAACCTTTACTTCAAATTAATAAATAAATAAGGATTCAATTTTTAAATAATATTTCTATAAAAGTTACCAAATTATTAAATCTATACAAAAACCATACTAGTTTAATAAAAGTCGCATTTATAGGTGATTTTTGCATCAACCTAGGCGACCTAACATTGCTACTTAACCCGCGGTCACTTTCGCGCCTGTTTTTTACTACCAAATTAAATTTACTCGCGGTGTGAGGAACACCTCAAACTTTTAACACGTGTATTTAATTATGAAACTGAGATCACCTTATGATACATATTTATAAAGAATTACAAGATATATTTTGTATTATACAAAATAATATTATTAAATTGTGCATACAAATGAGACTCACATTAATTTAAACTAAACATACAAAAATTTTTTCATTTTGAAGCACACTTGTTTTTATATTTTTTCATAAAACCGTAAAACGTATATACCAGTAATACATATACTTTATAGTGTGGGATAATGATAGTAGAATGTAGAAAAATAATATTTTTAATAATTTTCCAAACATTCAAGAGCAGACTGTATACAAATGCTCAAACTTCTGCGGGGAGTTCTCAGCCCCCCAGATAAACTTTTGAAGGTCATTACTTTCAATCGTTCGAGAAAGAGGGATTGCATCAGGCCTGAAGGCTCAATGACCTAAAATGTGTAGCTACAGAAAAAATCGTGGTTCTGCGCATTCTTTTTAGAATCCTGGGAGGATTTTCTTCTTGTTGGGGTGTACCGAACACCCCGCGCGAGTGATCGCGGGTTAATTTACATGTGGCCTCTAATGGTAAAGCGATTGCCCACCTATTGTAATGTCCTTATTGGACATCAGTCCGTCCTAATAATAATTTCAGTGTTTATATCATTTGTTTGTCCGTATATTTAAAAAAACAGTTTTACTACTAAAAGCCATTTAAAAAGCAGATCTTCATTCCAGAACAAACACGAAGACTCCATTTTTAACTTAAGAAGAACAAATGATTTTGCTTCGTGGCTATCGCAACCAACATTGTAATAACCATAAGAAAAAAAAACGGAAATACTAATGTGATATTGTGAAAGCTTAAAGTAACATAACGATTAATTAAAGATAAAAAAAATGATGTTATATCTGTTGTTTAAAAACCTTGTATCTGTTCAAGTCACAACATTTTTATAAATACAAAACTATAAGCTGCGAAATAGCTACTGGAATTCTATTTTTATACTTGTAAGCATCTCATAATTGTTTTTTATCATTATACCAATGATTATGAAATTGTATTTTTGATACATTTGTTTTAAGTCAACAGTTTTTGCAGACAGAAATTGAAAATTAATAATTAAGTTGAATCCATATACACTGGTGTGCAAAACTTAAGCAACAGGTGGGTTTATTGCCATAACTTCCACGAAAAAATCATCTGAGAGACATGAAATTCTGAAATGAGGGGAGTATTATGTACGTAAAAAGGACGACGAAAGCATGGCGCTGAAAGAGGAATACAACGCATACGGTATGGAATCAAAGCAAAAACAAGAAGCTTTTATTGAACGCGCCAATATCTGACTCATGATTGTCTATCCAACAGGAAGAACAACAAGCGAATGTTCGCAATATGGTATATGCCCTCCCCTTACTACAATGGTTGCTGCACCGTCTCCCGCATACTCAGAACCAGCTGGTGCAGCATTTTCTTGAGGTAAAGTGCCCATTCACTCAATCAACATCTGTTTGAGTTGTTGGTTGTACTTTCGAATGATGTGAGCGATGTGGCCAATAGCATTCCTCACTGAAAATGGGCTGGACTGAGGGCAGGGTGATGGTAATTTTAAAGGCTTTCATTTCAAACGTTTGTGCATTGTTATCCATAAAGATGAAGTCTGGGTAATGGCACCTCGGAAAGATGCAGATGGGAAGGAAGTACCTCCTCACAATAGCGATCCCCGGTTACAGACCCTCTGTCGAAAATGGGAAGCTCAGTTCCGCCGTTCAACATAATGCCAGCAGACAAGAACTCAGGACCACCGAAACGATGTCTTTCCTTGATGTTACTTTGGGATAAACCGGTCCCGATCTCTATCCAAATCAAAAACGCGTTTGAGAATCGCTTCTGGTACTGGTGCTTCGGCTCTCATCCGTAAAGAACACGACTCCCATTTCCGGTTGTCCAGTTTTTGTGCTCTCTGTCCCACTGTAAACGGTGTTAGCTTCGGTGAAATACCATCTTGCAACGGGAGGCAGCGTTTCAGGACTTGGCTGAGCGAACAGGCCCCTTTGTGAAGGCGTCTGGCCACAGTAAACCGCTACGCTGTCGACCTGTTACTGTACAGAGTTTCTGAGCAATGGCGCTTTCTGACTGCTGTCGGGCTCTTTTCGCCTTCAGGGATGATATTATATCCGGTCATCCCCTGCATTTCAATCGACCCTCGGGCGGCCACACCAACAACTTTCTAACAGCTGTACCTGTGGTTTTGGAACGCGCTTTTCAAAGCGCGCCGAAACGACACTTTTGTTGATTCGAACTCTGCCGCTACACTGGTGACAGTACGCCCCTCACTCCAGCTTTTCGATCATTCTTCCACGTGTGAAGTCATCCAGATGATTTCTTCCTAGCCATATTTCACAGACTGCTCACTGGCGCTTTGAAATAGCGGTGAATTGCGTCTCCGTCCTTCATTTCATTCTACTGTTGACGGCGCGCGCCGACATCACGCGTTTTGCGTACGGCTTTACATCGCTTCACAGCGTTTTGTTCTGATATTTGCATACGCATGACGTTTCTACTGACTTGCATTGTTCCTCTACTGATCTCAGACCTCTTTTTTCTGCAATTTCATGGCTATCTGCTAAATTTTTACATTGTTGCTTAAGTTTTGCACACCAGTGTAGTTTCCTCAGTGGACAGAGCAGTCTCTCACTGCTACTTGCTTCAATAGCGACGCCGAGTATTCGAATTCCTACTATTGAAACACACTATATCTATATATTTATTTATTTATTTATCTTGTGGTGGAATTTCAATCGTTAATAAATACTTTTTAAAAGCGCTCAGTGGTACAAATTTTAAGATATATACATGATTATTTTTGGATGACAATACAGTAATTTAATTAGAATTAATAAAAAATATTTGATTAAAACTAATTATTCAAATAATTACAAAAACAGCCACGTTGACATTATTTTTGGCCACCCTTTGGGCGACTTTTGTCAAAACATAAAAATGGTTTTCTCTCATATTTTAAGGCACTCGTATGAGCTGCATATTTCTATATATTATTGTTTGGGGTAAAAATACGATCATTTAATTATAATTAATTAAAATGTATTGTCTGAAACTAATTATTTAAAGAATTACAGTTACAGCCACGTTGAGGACAAATTTTTGTAACCCAGTTGAAATCTTTAAAAGATTTGTTTTTCTCACGTTTTAAAGCAATCAATTGAACTGAAATTTTATACACATGATTGTTTTGGATGACAATACGATACTTTAACGATATTTAATAAAAATTAATTACCACTTCACGTTGTGATTCTGTCATGCGTATATACATATTTATATTAATCGTAACTATTTAATAAAAAGTAGATAAAGTAAAATTTTTCTTTTCGGTTATCTAAGTAGGAATTGACTTAATTTTTTTTATATTACAGGTGAAGAATGATAAGTCAAGTATTTGATTTTCAACACCATATTTGTTTATGAAATGTTGGTGCTTTGGAATATGCAATAAACATATGTTTGTTTTTAACGAATTAAATGAGATATACGAGGCGTGTCACGAAGTTGAATAACGTTTTGTTCTACCACAACCACAGATGCAGAATCGGAGTTAGCCCTTGAGCATACGTGCATCTGGTTGATAGTCAATTCAGTGAGGCCATTATAATCGGAATATATTATTTTAGCACGCCTTTGTGAGCGTTAAAAATGTTTAAGACGATTGCAGAATCCCGCCGACTGGCAAGTGTGTTCTATAATTCATTTTTTGAACACAAGCCAGTTCAAAATCGGGTACAACAATGTTCATGAGAAAGCACGGAGTGGGCAACCTGTTTTGGTTAATGAGGATTTGTTTGAAGAAGGTAATGAGAAAGTTCGTGAATATAGGAGCTTCACAATAGTATTGATTCGTGATGTGTTTCCACAAAGTGTTCTGCAGCAGTGGCTCTCTTCACTGACAATATCTTTCATTGAAGAGGGTATAGATAAGGTGATTTTTTTCCCCCCAATATGGCAAATATCTGAACAATGGTGGTAAATACATACTAACATCATGTAGGAACATGTGTAATGTATCCGACAAGCTCATTCACACACAAAAAAAAATAATAAATAAAATTGTTTGGAAAAAAGATTTTTTATACCAGATTTTGTAAAATGATACTTAGTTCCCAAACACACCTCATATCAAAATAGGAAATTTTCACTAATCGATGCTTTCAACAAACATTCCGGCCGTGGTAGCCGAGTGGTAAAGGTATCGGACCGTGGCTTACCTTGTCACGAGTTCAAGCTGAATACCACTAAAGACCCGTCATGTAGGGCAGCGATGCACGTTAAATCTATCGAGAGCTGAAGCGTCCTACAGTTGGTGTGGTGTGGTAGTTAGGAGAGGGGGGTGCCAGCTCAGGTGTCGTTCATGTCACTTGACCATGGTTAAAAATTATGTGGTCCGTTGCCAAAAGCCCTCGTGTAGCTAAACAGTGCGACGTTAAAAATCAATCAATCAACAAACATTCGAAGTCTTCACAGCTTAAAGCAAATATCTATGCATTCCACTCAGATTTTTTTAGTGTACATCAACTCCATAACGTTGTTGGTTTTAGAAAGAAAATCCAAATCACACTGCTATCCTACAATAACAATTTAGGTGTCTATCGCATGCACGTCGCATTTTCAAGAAAATAACATTGAAGGAACATATTACCTAAGACAATATTTTCCTCAAAAATTTTCTATAATGTCTGTAAGGGGATTTTAGACCATATCCAGCTTCTAAAACTGTGAGCTCCTTTTCCATTATTCTTCACGAAAATCTTCGGTGGGCTTTTAGTTCAAACCACTATCGAATATGAATAAAACTTATAATTTAATTATATAAAATTGCGGTACTAAACATATAAATATGGAAGCATAAAACTTTATTTTCTTTTAATATTGCATAGTTTAAAATTTAACAAGTGTATCATTTTCAGAAGCTTCATTGCTGCATTAAGTATCAGATTAATAAGACTTTTTTGAATTAAGTTGACCATTGGTAGGTGCAATCCATTTTAATTGGAGATTAATGGAAGCCAATTTTACATTTTTATCCACAATTTTAGTTGGCAAGAGTTACGTCGTAGTTCACATATTTGTCTGTAGACTTCAATGTTAGGCGACTGGTAAGTTAAGGATTAAAATTAATCAATTAATTTCACATTCTTTAAGTAGATACTCATATCCCCATGTGTGTGTTGGTGGTGGCAGGCATACATGTGATTGAGTTCATAATTCATTCTAATGATACATCTGTATATGCACTTTGAGTGAAGAGAAAAAACTGAATTCACTCTTTAATATTCGAGATTTAATTTTAAAACATTCGGAAGAGTCGATTAATTCATTTTGGGTTAAAATTAGAGATGATTATGCCATAATAGCCAAAAAAGCTTTAAAATATTCTTCCAAATGTCTATAGTTTTTTTTGCGTGACACACACACACTCAGGCAAACACACGCACACACTCTCACGTGCGCGCACAGACATGGCCGAGGAAGGCTAATGGTCAAGGCATTGGATCATGACTGGCATGTCACGAGTTCGAGCCCAGTACGCCTTAAGAGCCGCCGTGTAGGGGAGCGGTTCTGGTTAAATATGTCGAGTGCTCCAACGTCCTCTTGTTCGTCTGGTGTGGTAATTAAGAGAGGGGATTCCAGCTCAGATGTCTTCCTAGTCACTTGACCATGTTTAAAAATTACGAGGTCCGCCACCAAAAGCCCACGTGAGACGTCAATATTCACTCACTCGCGCGCACACTCTCTCTCACACACGCATTCTTAAGTATATTTAACTTAAATACTTCTAACGTTCAAGTAAAGACCATTTTAAGTTTTTTTTAAAAAAAAGTGTACATTTGTAGCAGCTGGAGGAAGCAGCAATTCGTGGTTGCTTCAGTTTTTGTGAAGTATAAACTCGTTTATAAAAAGGGTTTTCGAAATATTTATGTTTGAAATACACTCTTTTTTCCGCGGGGTTTTCAGAGGCTTAAAAAATACACATATATATAGAAGGACGGAGCTTTAAGTTTTCTTAATTTTGAGTATTCTTTTCACTTAAATTTTTTTAATACTTACTACCTATTTGTCATGTTTTTTTTTCTAAAATACACTTTTAAAAATGGGAGTGAAAAATTGTTCAGAATGTTAAACAAACCACACATTTTTGAAAAGCGCATGATATTTCTTAGTTTGAATTTTCTTTTCACTAACTTTCAATCTTTTTAAAAAGTATTTTAACTTCATTAAAAAAGAATGACTGCCACTTTTTTTTATTCTTGTCTTTTTTTTTTTAGAAAGTAATTTCTTCGTTTAACAGAACAATCTCTCAAATGTGTAGCTAAATATATGTTTACTGTAAAAAAGCTTTTCTGTTTTACAAGGAAAATTTGGAACATTTCATTTCGAGTACAGTAATTTTCATATTAATTGCGTAAATACAATTTTGGTACATAACAAAGGAATGCGTCATAGCGCGGAAACTAAATTCTGCATATTAATAACCCAAAAGTATAATTAGCATTGAAATAATAAATAACAAGCGATTTATGCATAATTCAATTTCCAACCACTCAATCGCAGATTATATTAATGCATAGTCTTTGTGGGGAATAGACCATTCTCTCTGTATAATAGTGCACACGGATTGTATTTATGCATTCAACGTTTCCGACAAGTAAATTTGAGGGAAATGTTTCTTTTTACTGTTGTAATTTGTCTTGTTGTAACTTTGAGTTTATCTTATAATTTTTAAACACAGCATACGTCTTAGAGACATTATTTAAGGAGGTACATACAAAAAAACGTTAAGATTTTATATTTAAGAAAAAACTTGAAGTGTGGTGGTACAAAATATGTAAACACCCATTTTTTAAAACTTGAACACAGTTTATTTCAAAAACTGTTTATAATATTAATATGTATCAGCTTTTGATGAATAATTATATTTTTCTGAGCGTTATCTAACTTATTTGTAATTATTTCCCTCTGGCCATTATTTTTGCGTCAAAAACAATATTGGTTATCCGTTCTGGTATGTATCCTCTTAACCCGCGGTCACTCGCGCTGTTTTTGCTACCGTCATTACTCGCGGGATGTAGAGAACACCCCAAATTTTAACACGTGTATTTAAACATGACAAATTTTTTAAGACAATTATGATATATATTTATGAAGAACAAGATGTTTTTTGTATTATACAAATTAAATTATTCAATTTATTGCATACAAATGAGACTAACATTAATTTAAAGTAAACCAACAAAATTTTTATTCTAAAGTGTACACAATTTTATATTTTTACATAAGCAACATGTAAAAAAACAGTAACAGTAATAATTTACCTTTATAATTAATGATAAGGATAGTAAAAAGTAGAAAAATACAATTTTAATCCTTTTCCAAACATTCAGAGGAGACTGTATTCATATGCTTTAAGCATATATTTTTCTTACATTGAAGACAAAGAAAAGTAATTTTTACACCTTTTACCTGTAGACAAATAGTGTAACGTCCCTTTTTTGGTGGAGTAATGCTTTTTTTAATATCTTCTGTGTCAGTAAAACTTCTTTTTGAGTATTTTGTTAAGGTTTGAGAGTTCCAATCTCATATCGTGTGGCTGCACACGATCCATTCTAATCTCGTCTAATAATCTTGGACGTTTCATTTTCTTTTCAGGAAGAACCGAATGATTGACAGTGGAAGCATTAATTCATGCAGTATTAAGTAGATGATAAAATATTCTCAATGGCCAACGGTTACATGTTCACTTGTTGTCATATATATTGCACATTTCGTAAATTGATATATCAACACCGCCTGGTGCCAAAAAATTACAAATTTCAAGTTTCTATCTCTCAAAAATTTGGTTTCGGTACTGATCATCTAATTCACTTAAGTTCATCTTGGCGAAATGTTGATGTTGGTATCTTATAGACCAGAGGTGCGCAAACTAGGGTCGCGACCCCTGTGGATCCGCCAGAAGTTCACAGGGGTCCTTGAAACTTTTGCTGTGAAATGCATTATGCCTGCATGCTGCATACAGTGTACATATAAAGGTGAAACGCCGTCACTTACTGTTTGAGTACAATTTCCTGCTGTTCGCTCTTTCTTTGACCGTAATGCGTAATGTATGTAAAGTGTAAGAAACGCAAGTTTTCACTCCGGTGGAAATGAACGCCCACCTGCTTCGCTGACAATTCGCCAGTTTACTGAAAAGCGCTATTTGTCCAAGTATTGATGTTATATACGTACTGTGTCGAACGGTGCGCACTGAACATGCGTACCTTACGAGATGGAGTGGTATCAGGGCATGTGAACTTAACTTGTGAGCATGCGTGTCAAGCCAGAGGCTAACAAACGACCAAAAATTATCGCTGAATGTTTTACTGCGCGTTTCATGTAAAGTTAGCCAGCATGTAACGGTTGGCCTGCAATTCTTTTAGTTTCTCCCTCGAGTTTTATCATGTGACGTTGTGTAATTATGATTTTTTATATTTTTATCCGGGCTTTGCTGCTCTTTGTTATCAGGTATGTGCTATCATTACAAGAAAGATCTCCTGTTAATTTTATTAAATTTCTCCGAAATAAATAGTATAATTTTTTTTTTTTATTATTTGTTTTTACATAAAAAGATTTAACACCTATATTCATAATGTGGATAAATGGGTAATACGTACACATGTACATCTTCAGCTAACAAACGAACAAATACTGATGAAAGTCTCAAATTCTGAACTAAATGCCCACATCTAAAAAATAAGAAATACAATGAGGAATTTATTAAGTATGGTTTTACATTATGTGTTGTTGATGATGAAGAACGCCCGATATATTGCCATTTGCAACAAAATTAGCAAATGAGAGCAGCATGGAAACCGGATTAAATTAAAAGGCATCCTGGAAACTAAACATAAAAAATCATAGTTTTTCAAAGACGAGCTGAAAATTTGAAAATTCAAGGGTCTGGAAATCTAAAGAATTTACAACAATACCTCAGAAATCATTACGAGCTTCTTTAAAAATTTCTTATCTAATAGGAAAAACAATGAAACCCCATACAATTGGAGAAGTCCTTATCCTTCCGCAGCAACTAAAGATGACATCAATTATGCATGGCGATAAATATGGAGTGAACTAAAAACAATACCATTATCAAAATACCGTGTCTCGGCAGTTTCCGAAATGTCACGAAATATCGAGTCAAGTCATAAAGGCATACAAAATTCGTTTTGTATTTGCTTTACAACTATGGACGAGACTACTGATATTACTAGAAAATGTCACAACTAATTATTTACGTTAGATTTTTTTAATGAATATATAACAGAAATGTTTTATATTTGCAAAATTGGAAGGAAAAAACAACGAAGAAAAAAATATTCCGAAGTAATAAATGAATATTTTGAAACAAGTCCTCGCCTAGAGCAGAAGCTGTGTTGCGGTTTGTACTGATGGTGATACGAAAGCATTAACAGGTTCGAACAAAGGACTCCGAGGCTTAATCCAGAAAGTGGCCAGCTCAAGTGTCATCCACGTCGCGGCCATGTGGTTCCAAAATTACGTGGCCCGTCGCTTTGAAACCGCATTGGCCAGCTGAACAGTGCGACGTTAATACTCCTTACATCAGGGCTGAAGGTTTTAATGACCTAAAATGTGCAGCTACAAGAAAAATTGGCGGTTCTGCTGCGCACATTCTGTTTTAGTAGTATCCTAGGAGGCTTTTCTTGTTGCTGGGGTGTACAAGAACACGGAGTTAAGAGACCAATTTCCACCAAAATCTATTCTTTACGATGTCTACTCATCAAAAAAAGCATTTTTACCAAGTTTTATGTATTTTAATTGATGAAATAGTTCAAAAACCTAAATTTTTTTTTGTATCTAAAACTCTCCCATATTCGACCAGAACCCCAACATTTGGAGTCGATTAAGTCCGTTCTTAGCGGATCTCTACTCATCAAAAGAAACACGTCTACCAAATTTCAAGTTTGAATTTCTTATAGATTCAGAGACCTCATGATGAGGGAACGAGTGAGTGAGACACTTATATATATATATATACATATATATATATACAGATGGGTGACAAAATAATACGAACACCGCGAAAATGGCATGGCCCATTTCAAGAGACGCACAGCGCGCATGTCATTTTGCGTTGCAGTCCGCCGCCTAGCGGATTCGAAGGTAATGTATCAGTCGCTCAACTTGGCTGCAATAGGTTGTTGCACGCGTCTATTGTAATTTCTGAAAAACGCAATAATGACTGACCTGTCAGAGTTCGAAAAAAGGTATGATTGTTGGAATGGGGTGCGCTGGTTGCTCGGTATTTGACGGAAGCAGCTAATTATTTGGGGCGTGCAAGAAGTACTGTATCTGCCGTTATGACGGCATACAAGAAGTGCGGGAAGTCTGGCAAAGCACAACAGTGGACGGAAAGAAAGCTTACCGAGAGGGATAAAGAGCCTTAACCCGCATAGTGGCCCGAAAGCCTGAAAGCAATCGCTATCCCAAATAACGTCACAAGGTGAATAGTCATCTTGTAACAGCGAACCGTCCAAAGGGAACTGCATGCTTCGAACTTGTATGGAAGGTTGCAATTCGTAAACCTTTGGTAACGACGTCATGCTTTACAGCGACGCCGGTGGTGTAGAACCGCAGACAGTGGACCCACAACAGTGGCAACAAGTCATCTGGTCCGGATGAATCAACGTTCTCCTATTCAGACCACCGGACGAGTTTTATGTGTGAACACCCAAAGAAGCTTGCATTTGCTCCCTGAATGCATCGTACCGACTGTAATGAAGCATGGAGGTGGGTCCATATATGGTGCATGGGGGCGATATCTTGTAGCGTGGTCTTGGGCCACTTGTTACTCTGCATGGCAAGGGTTCAAGCTGCCCACTATGTCGATATCCTGGGGATCAGGTGCATCCATTTGTCCAGACTTTATTTTCCCGGAGAATGCCCATTTTATCAAGACGACAATGCTCTATCCACAGAGCTTTAAAATCGTGCAGAATGGTTTTACGCAGAGCATGAGGGGGACGTAAGGTCATCTTTTCTTGGCATCGCAGTCACCTGATTTAAATATTATTGAATATTTGTGGGGATATTTGGGTCAAAAACTCCGTGCTCGATTCCCCACCATCTACGATTTCGGCATTAGAGACCGCTCTCCACGAAGAATGGCTTCATATTCCATTAAGGTTGTTCCAAGCGACCTCTATGCGTCCATCCCACGTCGCCGCCCACAGTCTGTAATTCAGTCAAGGTCCAACTCTATTAATAAACATTTCTCCTCTTTCATAGGTGTTCGTATTATTTTTGTCACCCATGTGTTTATATATATATATATATATATATATATATATATATATATATATATATATATATATGTAGATACAGATTACAAACACCCTAATTTTTGGTTTTTAGGTATTTTTGTTGAATATGTTTTAAAAGTGCATCGATTTATTCAGTTCCATAATTTATATTGTAGTTAAGAATTTATATGATACACACTCTTCACACGCCATTACATTATATTTCTAGTAGCATAAACACATACTTTATATTTTCAATAATAATTTCCAAAAATTTCAAATTCTTTTGATGAAAATATTCATTTGACAATTCAATATATTATAGCATTCCATAATACTCTGGCATTTAAATACGGCCTATGAGTGATTTAAATTATTATCCAGCTCTGATTAAACACGCATTCACCTTTATTTTTACTTTTTATCTAAATATTCCAAAAGTTATTCAGAACTTTATCGAAGTATTTTTAACTAAGCCTTTTTGTTGTACAAGGATCTAAAAGACATTTACAGACTTTCTATGAATCATTACTTCAGTTGGAAAAATTATTTTTCTATTCCTTCTATTCTGTACAATGGAAATAGAACAAAAAAAGTTTATTTCTATTGTAGTAAATTCCATCTACTAAGACTACTGGTAGACTGAAAAATGTCATGGATTTTCATTTTAGCGAGATGATAGTAAAGAGTGAAAAATGGAGACATTGTATAACGGTCGTTACATGAAAGTGGCTGTTACATCGAAGAATCTTTTCAATATATAGCATCCCACACTTCCTTTTCATGTTTGACGTTTACTATACATTGTGGAAATCCTATTTCAAAGTGATGTAATTCATTTTTGGAATAAAGTGTTGTTTGGTCTTTGAAACTAGAACACTGTTGATTCTTTTTCTTTTGCAACTTTTGATATGCTTTGTTGTGAATAAATATTTATTCACGAATAGCATAAAAACAAAAATAACGAGTACAACTATAATTTAAGAGAAAGAATTTGATAATTAAAGAATTATTTGTCAATTCCAAACTTATCGTAAAATCCGACACAAACCACGTACAGACGTATAACGAGCACTCATACTTTCATACTGCATTTTTTAATTTTTAGGTATATTCACCGTATATCGCGCATCAATTTTTTTTAAAAAAGAAATATAAAAGATACATTTGCCATTAAAACATAAACTTTTGAAAACATAACGTACTTCTAGAAGTACAACCTCTTAAGTTAGCGCCGTTATGACATTTTAAGGCCTTGGAAGTGCAGATTTGAAAACTGCGAAAACAGTTCGAAAACATGTTGTGAAAAGTGCAATGGTTATTTATACTTTTCAAAAACATAACAAAACATTTTTAAAGTAAATAAATAATGAATTAATAAAAGAGTTAATTATATACATCAATAATTTCCTTATTTGTAACAATTTTAGTTGAATTAGGACTTTTTCTTTTATCAACGTAGAGCTAAAAAGGTATTACTCGTACATTTTCATAGGTGAATTGTTTCACAGATAACGCCCAACCAGCACGATTGTGCGGGTAACGTCTACGCTCCAGGTGGGGTGAGGGAATTTTTTTATTATTTTCCCCAATGCCATCGGGGTCCATAAAGTATTAATAACCAAAAGAATTTAATATTTGAAGATAAAAATAATTCGTGTCTTAAAGGGGTATACCATACGATTCCAATGAATGTTATGCGTGATCATCCCTGTATTATAATTGTAGAATGATTTTTCCCGATGTATCCAACCTATGTGCATATTTAAATTTTATTAAGTTTTTTCCCAGTAATCCCCAAACAAAACCTCTGAATTTTAAACCCAGAATATATAGTTTTTTGGAAAAGAAAAAAAATTTTTTTTTGGGGTTTAAATTTTTAAAAGTTTTTTTTTTTTCATTTTAAATTAAAAACCAAGGGATGTTTTTTATGGTTTAAAAATTTCTCCCCAAAGCGCAAAGGGTTGCACGGCTTTGTTTTCGCCGCCGCCTGCGATTCAAAAAAGGTAATTTTTAAATGGGTCGTTTTCCGGGTGCAAAAGAATTTTTTGGGGGCAAAACATTGGGGCATACAAGAAGTGGGGGAAGTCGGCGAAACAGTGGACAAAAGAAAGCTACCGAGGGGGAAAAAAAGACCCTTTAACCCGATAGGGGCCCCGAAAGCGCAAGCAAATCGCTATCCCAAATAACCCCCCGAGGTGAATAGTCATCTTCATAACTTTTTTCGCAAGAACCGTCCAAAGGGAACGCATGCTTCAACTTGTATGGAAGAGTTGAATTGAAAAACCTTGGTAACAGCACGTCATGCTTTACAGCGACGCCATTTTAGAAAACCGACAGTGGCCCCCACAACAGTGGAACAATATCTGGTCGGATGAATCAACGTTCTCCTATTCCAGACCACCGGACAGTTATGTGTGAACACCCAAAGAAGATTTGCCCTGAACATCAGCCGACTGTGAAGCATGGAGGTGGGGCCTTATGGTTTGGGGGGGAACTGGGGGGTCTTGGGCCACTTGTTACTCTGGGTAAGGTTCAAGCTCCCAATTTTTGTCGATATCCTGGGGATCAGGGGGATCCATTTGTCCAGACTTTATTTCCCGGAGAATGCCCATTTTATCGACGACAATGCTCCTATCCACAGAGCTAAAAACGTAAGAATGGTTTGCGAGCATGGGGGGACGTGGTCATCTTTCTTGGGATCCCAGTCACCTGAAAATATTATTGAATATTTGTGGGGATAGGGCAAACCCGTGCTCGATTCCCCACCATTTGATTTCGGCATTAGAGACCGTTCCCCGAAGAATGGCTTTATATTTAAAAGGTTCATGACCCTATGCGTCCATCCCACGTCGCATACAGTCTGTAAATTAGTCAAAGGGGTCCAACCCCCCTTAATAAAATTTCTCCTTTTCAAGGTGTTCGTATTTTTTGTCACCCATTGTTTTTTTTTTTTTTAAAAATATATATATATATATATATATATATATATATATATATATTTTGTAGATACAGTTTACAAAAAATTTTAAATTTTTTGGTTTTAGGTTTTTTTGTTGAATATTTTTTTAAAAAGTGCACGATTTATTCAAGTTCCATAATTTATATTGTGTTAAGAATTTATATGATACACCCCTTTTTCACCACGCCATTACATTATATTTTAGCATAAAAAATTTATTTTAAATTTTTCAAAAATTTTCCAAAATTTCAAATTCTTTTGATGAAAATATTCTTTTTGACAATTCAATATATTATAGCATTCCATAATACTTGGCATTTAAATACGGCCTATGAGTGTTTTTAAAATTATTATCCAGCTCTGATTAAAACACGCATTCACCTTTATTTTTATTTTTTATCTAAATTTTCCCAAAAAAGTTATTCAGAACTTTATCAAAGTTTTTTTTAACCCAACCCTTTTTTTTGTTGTACAAGGTTTCAAAAGACATTTACAGACTTTCTATGAATCATTACCCCATTTGGGAAAAAAATTTTTTTTCTTTTTCCCTTTCATTCTGAAAAAGGAAAAATAAAAAAAAAAAAGTTTATTTCATTGTAGAAAAATTCCATCTACTAAGCCCTATTGGTAGACTGAAAAAATGTCATGGATTTTCATTTTAGCGAGATGATATAAAGAGTGAAAATGGGGACATTGTTTTAACCTTTAAATTTGAAAGGGGCCCGGTTAAACGAAAAAATTTTTTTTTAATATATAGCATCCCACATTTCCCCTTTCATGTTTGACGCTTATTATACATTGTGGAAACCCCATTTAAAAAGTGATTTTAATTCTTTTTGGGAAAAAAAAGTGTTTTTTTGGTTTTTTGAAACTAGAACACTGTTGATTCTTTTTTTTTTGGAACCTTGATATTTGTTGTGAATAAATTTTTATTCACGAATAGCATAAAAAAAAAAATAACGAGTACAACTATAATTTAAGGGGAAAAAAATTTGATAATTAAAGAATTATTTGTCAATTCCAAACTTATCGAAAAAATCCGACAAAAAACCACTTTACAGACGTATAACAAAAGCACTCAAAACTTTCATACTGCATTTTTTTTAATTTTTAGGTATATTCACCGTATATCGCGCATAAATTTTTTTTAAAAAAAATATAAAAAAAAGATACATTTGCCATTAAAACATAAATTTTTGAAAACATTAACCCGTACTTTGTGGGGTACCAAACCTTTTTGGTTAGCGCCGAGACATTTTAAGGCCTTGAAGTGCAGATTTGAAAACTGCGAAAACAGTTCAAAAACATGGGGGCAATGGTTATTTATATTTTTCAAAAAACATAACAAAACTTTTTTTAAAAAGAAATAAATAATGAAAAAAAAAGAGTTAATTATATACATAATAATTTCCATTTGTAACAATTTTAGTTAAATTTAAAGGGATTTTTTCATCAACGTAGAGCTAAAAGGTATTACCCCGTACATTTTCATAGGTAAATTTTTTCCCACAGATAACGCCCAACCAGCACAAAGGCGGGTAACGCCCCAGCCCGGGGGGGTGGGGGAATTTTTTTATTTTCCCCAATGCCACCGGGGTCCATAAAGTAAAAAACCAAAAAGAATTTAATATTTTAAGATAAAAAAAAAATTGTGTCTTAAAGGGGTATACCATACGATTCCAATGAATGTTATGCGTGATCATCCCTGTATTATAATTGTAGAATGATTTTTTCCCATTGTATCAACCCTATGTGCATATAAATTTCATTAAGATTTGCCCAGTAATCCACCAAATCTAAAAATTCTCTGAATTTTGAAACCCAGAATATATAGTGTTACGAATTTTGTAAAATGTAAAAAAAAGTATTTGAAAGGTTTTAAAGCATTTATATTCCCCAATGTTATGTTTATTTTTATGTTAAAATTGTACCCTTCACAAGCAATGGGGCTTGGCGAAATCTTGGCGGTAGAGGCAAGTTTGGGATCATTTTTGGTGACCCGGGTTCACTTTTTTTACCATTTTTGGGGACTTTTGGGGGCCCTTTTTGGCGAGTTTGGAACCCTCTGGGAAACTTCCAGAAAAAGGGATTTCTCCACCAAAAGTCACGAGCGGCTATATTTCTGGGAAAAATTTGTCGTGCCCCATAAATAAGATGCTTGGGGCGGAGGGGCCCCGGATTAAACCAGCGAAAATAGTGAGGATTGTTTTTACTAGCGATTAGCTCGGGGGGTGCTTTTTTCTTTTTCTTTCGTTTTTTAAACACTGGTTATTGTGTTTGATTGCTGTTTAAGATGTGAAGACCTTGGGTATTTATCGTGAATATCGCCGGGAAACCTGGTTCTTAAAGGATTGATTTTTTTTATAATAAATTCGCATCGCTCTTAAAAAAACTGTTTACTTTTTTTTGTGATTTATTTTTTCATAAAAAACCACGAACCCCCGGGGATTTACGTAACAATATATATATATATATATATATATTGACACGAAAATTGTAGTTCTCCCTTTTTATCTGAAAAAGGGTATTTTTAAAAAAAGATAGTTTGCATATTGAGGAAAATATTTTTCGAATGATTTAAGGAATGACTTTGGAGACTTACTTGTTGACACATTTTATCACCAAATTTGGTGACAAAAATAGGTAACTCTAAATACCCTAGGAAGGTTATTTAAAGAGAGCCCCTTCGAAATTTTTCGAAAATTCTTCTCAGATTATATAAAGACAATAAAAATAAGCAACACTAAAATTAATAATTTGGTGGGGGTTATGTCTGAAAGTAGGTATTCTCGGCATAGCCATGCCATTGAGGATCTCGGAATGATGAATTGCCGAACAATATTTGAAGTGTAACGTTTTTGGGACTAGCTCTAAGTAACATTTCACGTTCAAAGGCTTCTTAGTCCCATTTTACAGCCATAATCCCATCGGAAACTTTTTCACGTAAATCACCTAAGTACAAAAGAAATCTTTGTCTATATATGCACTGCCCATTTATTACTTTTTTAAATGGAAAACCACGGGGAAATTTGAAATTTTAAAATATAAAAGTTTTATATAATATATATTTTTTTATATTTAAATTATATATATATATATATATATATATATATAT
This sequence comes from Trichonephila inaurata madagascariensis, assembly GCA_019973955.1. Classification (NCBI taxonomy): domain Eukaryota; kingdom Metazoa; phylum Arthropoda; class Arachnida; order Araneae; family Nephilidae; genus Trichonephila; species Trichonephila inaurata. Next base: position 63,351 of record BMAV01012269.1, on the reverse strand, counting down.
TCTACGACTTTTGCTTCTTCAGTGTATATTACATAACTTGATATTACATAGATAAATGTGAATGACGAGTGTAATCGCCACACATGCGTAAAAAGAAGTGACCCTTGGCTGTTTAGATTGTAATTTGTCAGCAAAACAAACCATATTCTCGAACTTCAAGATGATTAGAACATTTTGACGCCAGGGCGGAGTAAAACAAATAAATGATAAGTATGAAAATTTTAAGATGAATTCCTTCGCCTTCATATACTCCAGCTGAAATAGCGTATAAGTTTATATGAAGACTCTATTTATGTACGAAGATTTGTTTCTTAGATATTAGCCTAAAAGCTAAGGTCGTAAAGTTGATTTATACTAGGGTTCTTAAAGATATGGTCAAGCATGGTGACCTCAAACAGACGCTGAGCTCATTGGTAGCTGTTGGCTTAAAGTTACATAACTATTGAATGGTGTTGTGACGGGCTCACGCGTTTTTTCATTAACATATCCTTTTGGGTTGTTTGGGTAAGTATAAATGGCAATTCTTTTCCAATACAACCCGAGAAGTAAAATGTGATTGAAAGATGCAAATTAGGAAGCTTTTAAATAACAGAAGTTTAGAGTAAGTGATGTGGCATATGGGGAATGTTATGATAGTCCGTGTTGCAAGTGTGAAGAGTATTTCGAGAAGTTAAGTGACAGTCAAAAGAGATTACCCGTGACAGAGAGCCAATAGTCAAGGTGCATACAATTGCACGCCAGTGAACCGCAACTTCAGCTAGAATCAGATAGATTGCTGTTTCGTTGGACATTTAAGCTAAGAGTTACCATTTTAACATTCGGATCTGCATTTACATTGAAATTGAGCTTAGGCTAGTTAGTTGTTGATAGTGGTCCGGGTCACGTTATTTCGGTATTATATATTGTGTGTTTCGCCACCGTAGATTCTCTCACATATCATATTATTACCTAATCTGTTATTGGTTTAAGTTAAGATCTTAATAAAGTAATATTAAGATTATGGCAGCTTCTGGTTCTTCATTTATTCCTACACCTCTAGCTCACGCTGATAATCTAGGAGAAGGGCATCCAAGGGGTACGCCCTTACAGTGTAAATACAAATTGTTCGATGCAAGAGCCATATGTTAACACATTAGAGTAATGATCCAATCCCATTCTGCCTAAATAATAGTTTTTTTATTGGGTGAGAAAGACAAAGATTCTTTTAGGTAAGAGGACTGTGATCAACCCTGCTGCGACTATCCATAACTTCCTTAGTCTCAAGCCAGGTAGAACATATTTCGTCTGTAAAGAAGAAAGTAAATCAGCGTGTTCAGGTCTCTCAATCACGGAATTTTGAAGTCTCTAAAATTCATAGATATCCTTAAAAACTTAAGGTCGGAAGAACCGTCGGCCTCATGAAACCACGAACAAGCTTAATTACTTTATAGCTCGCGCATAGATCTCTTTGTACAAAAAGTTTTAATAATAATATTGGAAATTTTATAAAATAAACTCACATCATTTTGATCCAATATTTTAACAGCGACTCTTACTATGTGATTGATGAGTATACTCATCATCGTTCAATTTCTGTGACCCGCATAAAGGCGTGCTCTATAACAGGAACACCGTATAGTTAACTGGTTAAAAAAACATCTTAAAAACCAAACATATCTTCATAACTCACACATGCACTATTCTTTATATGTTTTTACAATTATTAGTTTTCTTATAAATCTCATTGTCCTCTTTTTCAATTCCCACTCTTATAGTTCACTTTCTCCCTATATATAAACATATATATATATATATATATATCTTGTTCAAATTTTCAATCGTTAATAAAATGTTCTCTATCATCCATTCCAGATGAAATATATTTTTTTAAACTTATAGAGGATTACACTTGATATTAATACAGTTCTTTGCAAATATTAATTAATTAATTAAGTTAAAAAATGAATAAATGGTTACAAACAAAAATAATAGTTTAATAGCATATATAAAAAGGAAAATCATTCGTTGTGTCCCTGTATCGCATTGGACTTCTCATTCAAATTTCGTGGGTTTGAATCCCGCCTGTGATGACCTTGTGACGGGCTCATTGCGATTTCTACTAAAACTCCTTATGGGTTTCTTTGGGGCCAGAATGACAATTCTTTCCAACCAACTCGAGAAGTGAAGCGTGAAATATTCAAATTAGGAATATTACAAATAGTAGAAGTTTAGTGTACGCAGGGTGGCTATGAGAAGTGAATATACGAGCCTGTGTTTACAGTTTTCCAAGTTAAAGGGAGAGGAAATTACGTGTTCAAGATTGAATCTATCCGTACCTGTGCGATACAGTTAAGGTATCCGACTACGTTCGGAACCGTGATTTTGCAAAAGCATGCAAATGGATAATATTTATGATATTTAGTGTCACTTAGATTAGAAAATGTACATAAAATTGTTTTAAGAATAGTATTACAACAAAAATTATTTAAGATAAATTTTGGGCAAAAATGAACATAGAATGACCCATTTTCAAAATATTCTCCTTTTGTGAAAAATGCTTCTATTAAAAATAATATTTTGCCTGTATATAGCTCAGTCTTCTGTATAGAGGCTCCACTAGAATGTTTGAAATTTATAACTTAGAAGTGGGTTTATCCATGTTTTACGACAACAGAGGGGAGAAATTTTAAGAAAAAAAAAACGCCGATAATTATTTCAATAGGTGGTAACTCTGAAAATAATATGAATTTTTCAAACATCTTAGTTGAGCCTCTGTACAGAGGTCTGAGCTATATATAGGCAAAATATTATTATAATATAAGCATTTTCCACAAAAGGAGAATATTTTGAAAAAAAAAGGTTGTTCTAAGTTAATTTTTTGCCGAAATATTGTATTTAAATAATTTTTTTTGTCAAAATGTCTTTAAAACAATTTTATACATGTATTCTAATCTAATTGACACTAAATATCATGAAAACTATCCATTTATGCGTTTTTTTAAAATCGAGGTTCCGAACGTAGTCGGATACCTTAAAGGTGGATACCTTTCCACACGAGTTAAAGCCATGTCAGTTGGGATTCAAGCGAAATGCTGCTTACTCAAGATAGAGCGGTAAGACTATTTATTTAAACTACTAGGAACAATGTGTTTATTGAGATTAGGAGACCCCGGTAAAGTTAATCATAGTGGTCAGTGCCTCAATTTTTGGTAATACGTATTGTGTGTCTCTTCACCTCAGATTTACTTGGTTTGAATGTTAATACTATTATTGTATATTGTTTAAGTTAAGATCTTAATAAAGAGATATTAAGATTATGAGACAATGTCCTGTTCTTCATTCACTCCCACATCTCTAGGTCGCAAGGATAATATAGAAGTAGGGCAACCCCTACGGGAATTTGCCTTACAACCTAATTTCTGAGAATGTGATTTTTTTACTATAATATTTTATCAGAATAATTAAATTTAACTGTTGAATAATTAGTAATAAACAAAAAAAAAAAATAGCCCAACACCCTATGAAGAAAAGAAAACGGAAAATTGTTTTCTATTTTGTCACTTAATAGTGTGTTTCTGCCATATGTATATACATATTTATATTAATTGTAACTATTTAATAAGAAGTAACTAAAATAAAACTTTTCTTTGTTGACCTAAGTAGGAAAAAACTTAATTTTTTTTTATATTACTTGTCACCAGGGTTCTTGCATTTGTTCTAATATAAATATATAGATTGAAAAGCACTTATTCATTATTAAAAAAATTGATTAGTTTTTTGCAATGCTTGAATCTTCATGTTTTATTATTATGTATTTAATCTATTTAAAAAAAAAGAAAGTAATAAACAGTTTTTTAAAAAAATTTTGGGGTTTATTCGATTTTGTACCATAAGATCCCTTTAAAAAGCAAGGATTTCGAAAATTTTGGGAATTTGTTTCTGTTCGGGAAAGTATTTTTTTTTCCCTTTTTTAAGTCAGTTTTAGTCAATAGATATTAAAATAAAAAGACTAATTTTACTTGTTAAAATATTTTTGGAAAGGGCCATTTTGAAACAGTAAACATTGCATAAAAAGGGTTTTTGCATTTAGAGATTAGAAATCAAACAAAAAAATGGACTTTTTTTTAAATTTTCAATTTTTCACCCCAAAAGCCCTAACAAAATTTTGGCTTAAAAATTAAAATAAAAAAAATTTCCCCCAAAGCTTTTTCATTTTAAAAAATTTTTGCTGTTTTTGAAATTGTTCAGTTACAAAAAAATTCTATAATAATATAGCATATATTATTCATTATTCTTTTTTTATTTTTAAAAAACTGTGTCTCAAAATACTTAAATATCTGAAAATGTTTTAATATTTTTCCTAATAATTACTTTATTGTATTTGCATAATACTTAGTAAATAAAACTACATGTGTTTGGCTTGTAAGATGTAATGATATTGAATTTTACTCTCATCCAACGAAAAATAAACCTATGTTCAAAAATGACTTATTTGTTTTATTTAAAAAAAATTCTATGTATTTAATTACTATTTACACTTTTTAATTTACTTTAATGTCTAAAAATTTCCTTAGAATGTTTCATTTCTGTGTTTTTAACAACGATATTCTCTTTGGATTTAGGCTTACCCAGTAAAAAAAATTATAAGATTGTACTGATAATATTTAACTGGTTTGAAGTAATGTTGAATTTTAAGTTACATATAAGTTACTGGCAACAGATTTGATGATTTTAAATCTAGTTCAAGTAATGAGGAAGGCTCTTATATTTTTGTAAGCCTAGTGGCTGAGTGGTAGCATATAGTGCATCTACACCACAGGTCCGGGGCTCAAACACATGACTGGGCTATGTCGACTTAGCCTTTCATCCCTTCAGTGGGTTGATAAATGAGTACCAAGCTTGATTGGGAACTAAGCATTTAGGGTTTTGTGTCAGACTGACCACATGACCAGAATATCTGCTTATGCAACTCAGTGCCCAAGGGCATGAACACTAAGATGGGCACTCATGGGCTGTTGCGTGACTGATTTTAATTTCTTTGCATTTTAAATAAGTCTCCGTGTGACATAGCCATCCTGCGATAGCTATGTCTTGTTGGATCCGCGTAAGCTAGAGGTGTGGGATTATCTAAAAGATGAGACATTTTCTAATTCTTAACACAACTTTTATTAAGAATAACTTAAATTACTTAATTCTAAATAACAACTTTCTTTAAGTGAGAATAAGCCACAAATTAATCTGAATATTTAAGTCAGATCGCACAACTAGATCACTTATCTTAATTATATTTAATTATCTGCCTAATCTAACTTCCTATACAAAATATTACCTTTTATAGAGTAACCCTCCTATCTTGGTTGAAGACTCACCTATTCTGCTACTAGTAGATAGGTATATTCAAGTACTATTACTAATTCTTATAATTATTATTCTTAGCGACGATGAGCGTATCCTTCTTCCTTGCGAGTAGGTCATCTAACACTTGTTCCGAACTGTTCCGCACTAAGTTATCTCTAAGATTGCCGTCCTATCTCACTAAACCCTCTATCCTTTTAAAGTATATCTTATTTGCATTTTCGCCCTGTTTCTCTTCTTGGTATTGGGTTGGAAAAGTTTTGCCATTAATCGTGACCGTCAAAGAACGTAGGAGTTATGTTAGAAGAAGAACGCGAGAGACGTCACATCCGGTTTCTCCACTACAACACGGGAATAATTTGAGATTCAGTTTTATACAATCCCATGCGAAATAGTGGTTACACTTTTTTTAACGCCATAATATATTAGTATTAATTTCGATCTAACAAGGAGAGGGCACGACTAAGGAAATTCATTTCGGATCGAGACTTGGTGTACTAGTAGTACTCCTTTAGGGTATTCAACCCTTAATGTAATTCCGTCGAATGGCCAGTCAATTCGGAGAAAAGAGCGTTCGAAATTCATGCTTAGCTTTTATACAATTAAGTTTCAGTTTTTTTCACCGGCCCAGTAGCGCGATTGGTAAATCGTCTGCCTTCAATGCGGTGGGATCCGAGTTCGAGTCACGCGAAAAACTTTTTTCTTTCAATTCCTTTAATTATTTTTAAAAATTAAATAAATTTATTTATTAAAGGTTTATTAAAGATTGAATGGTCTTTATGTAATTATTTTGTATTTTATAAATTCAAAAAATAAGTAAATAAATTTATTATTTAAAATTATTATTAATTAAAATTATTTAAAATAAATTGTTGATTAAAATTATTTAAAATTAATTATTAATTAAAATTAATTAAAATTGATTATTAATTAAAATTACTTAAAAAGTATTATTGATTAAAATTACTTAAAATTATTATTAATCAAAATTATTTAAAAGTATTATTAATTAAAATCATTTAAAAATATTTTAATTAAAATGAATTATTCATTAAAATTATTTAAAATTAATATTATTTAAAAGTAATTAATTAATGTTTATTTAAAAGTAATTAATTAATGTTTAATTTAAAATGTGTTATTAATATTAATTAAAATAATTAATTGGTATTAATTAACATAATTACTTTATATTACTTAAAATAATTAATTAATATTAATTACAATTCCTTGATTACCATTAATTAAAAACATTAAAATTATTTAAATACAATTATTAAAAATATTAAATATTTTTTTAAAAATTAAATAGATTTATTTGAAAAGCACTTATTAAGTATTTCATACAATTATGAAATAGTTAATTTAATAATAATAATAATAAATTTTATAAATTATTTTATATATATATATATATAATATTTCATTTATAGTATATTGTACTTCACATCATAAAACTATTTATAAATAATTTTTATGTAAAATATCATTTAATATTTATTATATATTTTATTATAAATATTTTTTATTTATATAAAAATTTATTTATTAAACATTATATAAATATTCATATATTTACAGTAATTTTTTTTACTGTATAAAATGCAAACTATAATTACGTAGAATATTATTTAATATTTAATAAACCTTTCATAAATAAATTTATTTATTTCAAAAAATAATTAAAGGAATTCAAAGAAAAATGTTTTACGCGTGATTCGAACTCGGATCCGACCGCATTGAAGGCAGACGATTTACCAATCGAGCCACTGAGCCGGTGAAAAAAATTGAAACTTAATTGTATAAAAGCTAAGCATGAATTTCGAACGCTGTTTTCTCCTAATTGACTGGCCATTCGACGGAATTACATTAAGGGTTGAACACCCTAAAGGAGTACTTCTATTACACCAAGTCTCGACCCAAAATGAATTTCCTTAGTCGTGCCCTCTCCTTGTAAGACATCAAGATATATTTTCTGAGGCATGCTGTTTCAACACTGAAGTATCTTATACTATCCCCGATATAAAAAGTTTATAATAATTATTTATAAATAAGGGCAAAAAATAATAATTTTTTAATCATTTATCTATTTCCCTAGCATTTTTTTCACGTGTACTGAAATCAATGCATCGCTGTTCTTTCTTTTGCATATTTTTTCGTATGGAAAGTCCTAAGCACATTTTAGTGACTTCTGTCAACAATGCTTTGCCTGATATCTGCCGTGAATCGTAATATACTAACCATATCTTAAGCACCAAGACCAGTCACTGGTATTTCATCGCACACTGTCTGTATATACAACCTCCTTCACAACCTGTATTTACAGTATGATGATTCAACTGATCCGAGTAATTACTGTTCTGCCCTCATCTGGGATATGTATGACGGGTTATGAAGGAGGCATATCCTGTAAGAGTGAGATTACGAATTATATTCGATATGTGGGGCGCTATGATTAATGTTTGAGCAAGAGTCAACTAAAAGCATATTGCTGTTTACCATATATTTTTCCTGGCAACTAAGCAAGATAATTACTGTCATCTTTATGACTATTGATATAAATAAGAATTTTCTTAAATAGAGTTAAGTATAATCACACAATTATGATAAATATAGTTTTTTTTATTTGAGAGAGAATGTAGGTGGTTTAACGAAAATGCTGTTACGTTTCTTTTTGTAAGCCAATTGTCAAAATTTATGAACGCTATATAACTATTATGAAATAAAAAAATATCTGAAGTATTTTATATGAATAAATTTGATAGTATATGTAATATTAAAAAGTAGGGATCACACGAAATACGCATGAGAAGTCATTTTGGGTTTTAAAGAAATATTTTGTTACATCAAAGTTCGATTTTTAAGTTAACGTAAAACCCTCGTTCGAAGGTATAGGTAATTGTTTTCTTTGTAATGACAAATTTATTTGAAAAATTAATATTAATGGCGCTTGAATGAATTAGTTACATAAGAAAAACTCTGAGTACTGTAATTGAATTTTCTATTACATATTTTATATGAGCATCATATTGTCTAAAGTAGCTTAGCTGTTCAAATGGATTAAAAAGCATTGTAAAGTTTGAATAAGGAAATTTTTTTCCAAAACAATAATTCATTGTTATAAAATATAATACCATACATATAGTTAGGTAACGAATTACACTTTAAATGTCGGAAATGTCTATATAATTAACAGGCATTTTTTTCGGATTAAATTGTAATTAAACAAGTAATATCATCAGAAAGAAATTAACACACATCAAAATCACAACAGTACAAATTCAAAGTTCCCATAGTAATGCAAATCCGTAATCACACAATCGCTTTTGGTCAATGAAAACGCCCAGCCATACTCAAGCTTTAAATCATTGATGCATCTATTCTGTCGCAAACAAAATCTTGGCGACCAAATTTGTTGTCAAGTTTTTTTTTTTTGAATAAAACCGAAAATTTGGGGTTGGGGGGGCCCCTTTTGATAAGGACGTTTTGATAGAATTTATGACAGTTTATGATAATAATGATGAAGGCGAAAATGAAGTTCAGCTTTTTAAAGCTGATTTAATTTACAAAGGGTTTGTAATTCTTCAAGTGTGGAACAACATTTTTTTACTCATTATCCTGACATGGAGAGTGCATTAAAATTTCAACGCAATCTTTAGTTTTTTGTAGCTGGATATCAAGAATTATATAAGCAACTATAGAAACCAAAAAACAGCCACTAATAACATACCTTGTAACAAAAAAACCTCTACTCTGAGGATGTTAATTGCAAAAGAAATTCTTCATTTGAATCCAAACCGACAGTTTGTACTAGACATATCTGATACATATACTTATGATAGCATTTTTTAATCCAGTTCATAATAAACGTGCACGATTGTTATCAAGTAGCGCTCTGCCGCGATGAATAGTTGTTTGTAGTTTTATACCCAACTTCAATTTGAATATTTATATGTTGTTTGTGTACAACCGTTTTTCTCCCCGTACCACAATTTTTTTAATTTTTTTGGGAAAAAAAAATTTTAATTTTTTTTTTTTCTTTAAAAAAATTTTAACATAATCATTTTTAACTTTTTGCCGTTTTTGAAAAATTTTTTAAGAAAAATTTGGGTATTTTCCCTTTTTGGGGAAATCTTTTTTACCAAAAAGTCGGGAGAGAACAAAACCCATTTTTGTGTAAAAAACATATCTAAAAAAAAATTTGTGTAAAATTTCCTCTGAATTGATTTAAACTTTTTCTATTACAAAAAGTAAAAAAACATTAAATTTTGTTTTAAAACCCCAAACTAAAAATTTTAAAAATTTTTCACTTTCGAAAGTTCTTTTTTTTGACCTTTAAATAAAAAAAAATTTGCATTAATAAAAGTAATATTAAATAATTTTATTTTTCATCTGTAAAATTTTTTACTTTTCACTTTAAGGAAATTGAATGTTTTCCCCTTTTTTAAAAAAAAATATTCTTAACTTCTTTCTTGCATAATCGGGGGAAGTATAAAAGAAAAAAAGTGATTGGAAAAAAAAGGTAAGCAATCGTATTTCCTTTTCATACTTATGTATAATATTTTTTATGATAAATGATGAAATATATATGGAGTCGGATCGGTTAAGAAAGAATGATGACAGATCTCTATTACAAGTAATGAGATTTGTTACATACACCTTTGTGTTATACGTTTGTAAAACTTGGATCTCAAACTCTATCTCTCTTAGTTTATATGTATAATGCTAAGAAAAGAAATTTAAATTTATGATTCATACTATATTTTCTGTCTGCTCGTGAGAAAGGAAACGAAATTACAAGGAAAATATATTATATGCTATTTGTTTTGTGGATGCGATATGTTCTTTATCAAAAATAAAAAGTAATAATTGCGTAAATTAAATAACAATAAAACATTATGTCAAAAATATTTATTTTTTAAAAGACACATTTAGTTGCGGACTGAATAGTTTGAATAAAAAAATATATATAATCTATACCAATAATACGAATTTATTAAATGAATTTTAAGATGAAAAAGTTTATATATATATGAATTTATTTCTTAAAAATGCATTATTTTGTTTCTATATTTATTTGTATATGCATACATTTCGATCTGGAGATATTTTCTAAATTTACTTATTATATTTACGCTTTACAAAAAATAATTTTTATTTTGTAATATGGGAGGAAAACAGAGAGAATAGGATATTTTTCAAAATAAAATCCATAAAATATGTAATCACTTATTGATCTTTGTTACTCTTGTAAAAAATGAGCTACTTACTCGAAGTTTCCTTTTATAAAAATGTATACATTATGATTTTTCCATAATTTATAATTTCAACATGTTTAATAAAGATCATAGAAGAGAAGTACAAACAAGTAAAAATGAATTACAAAGTCGATTTCTTGTTTGTTAAAATTTAAGATTTTCAAACAAATATTTAGGATTTTAATTATAAAATCATATTTCATTTATTCCAACAAAATATTTTAAAGTAAATAAAAATAGAATAATGTTTATAAAGATAAAATGTCACTTACGGTTGCAATAAATGATTTCATCGAAATGTGAACAAGAAAAACAAATAACAAAATTCACACACACACACATGTCCTGTTTAACTAAAAAACTGATATTTTGACAAAATATTATAGGAATTCTTAATCGAATATTTCATTTCTGATTTGGAGAAAATTGCTTAATTAAATATTTTAAAATGATTATACTAAAAAGCAATTTTATAATTTTAACCAGTTAACGTTGGTGCTCCAGTTTGTCGGCGCATAATTATGTGTGTCACGGAAATCTTGCGATGACGAGTATACTAGTCAATCTCTCATTAAGTTGCGCTGTTTAAATATTGGATTAAAAAAATGGGTTTATTTTATAACATTGTCATTTTTATTGCAAATATTTGTTTCGTTAACGTAAGTGTTTGCATTTCATGTATATTATTACTAATTTATATTACATAATTCTTCATAAGGTCAACCGCCCTTTCAACAGTACATTTCTATGGATATCTATAAATTTTAGTGACCGTCGAAATTCTCTGATTGAGTGACCTAAACACATATTTTTTACCTCCTTCTTCACTGACGAAATATTTCCTACCAGTCTTGACACTAAGAATGTTCTGGATTGTGCTGTTGGGTTGATCACAATCCTCTTAACAGAAAGAATCCTCGTTTTTCTCATACCTCCAAAATAATAGTTCTTTAAGCAGCTTGGCACTTGGCCAGCGTTTCTCAAACTGTGGGGCGAGCCCCCCTTGGGGGCGTGATAATTCTACAAGGGGGGCGCGAGCATATTGAAAAGTCAAAAACAAAAGATTATTTAAAATAAAATTACTTACTAAAAGTAAACAAACAAAAAATACATTCTGACATAATAAAAGAATACACATTTACACTGATATAACACACTTATAAAAGTATCAGTACTGCATAATGTTTTTCGTATAATTAATTTAACAATACTAAGTTAAGAATAAGTAAAAAATTGTTACTATATATAAAAAATAATACTTATCTTGATAATTTGTGCGGTTTACAATGAATCCCTTAACTGCTGATTAAAAATTATGTGATTCGCTCCCCAATGCCACCGCTTTCCACGTAGGCGTGCTTATATGATGTATTGGGCGGAGGGGGGAATAAAAATAAGCTAATCCTCTGAAATATAAGTACATCCTTCGGAAACACTGTCCTTTTATTGTATTCCAAAGTTTGCGGAATATTATAAGTGCACAGAAAAGATCGTAATTTTGACAGACGTATATATGCGTCCGGGGAAAAGAACGTTTTAGCTGAGTGAGATGTTTATATTCACGGGTGGAACTTAAGAGATTTAAATCCTATTGTAGATTTAGCATCAAAGTATCGTATTATTGAATTCAATAAATTGTTATTGTATGGAGGGGGGCCCGATGAAAATTTTGTTTGAACATTGGGTCGCCAGTATTGAAAGTTTGAGAACCACTGCACTAGGCGATTACTCAATGCCAATACATGGTTCTAACATCAAACAATTGACATTTACACCGATAGCTAGGTCGCATTGTCAGCGTTAATCATTTGTCCTATGGCTGACCATACCTGAAGGAATCCTATTATAAATCAACTTTCTGATTTATATCTTTGACCCTTTTAAGCTAATATCTGAAAAACATTATCATCGCACATATATAAATTCGTTATGCGAACTTTACGCTGTTTCAATAGATGCAAAGGGAGGCATGAGTTCATCTTAAATTTTCGTATTTTTTACTTATTTCGCTTAAAACGGCCTGACGTTAAAATTTTCTAAACATTTGAGAATATAATTTGTTTTTCTCAAAAATTAGGATTTAAATAGCCAACGGTCACTACTTTTTATGCAGGACAAGTCTACTCGACAAAACAAAAAATCCTGCAACTTCTCCATGGAGAGTGTACCGTCAAGCACTGTTAACTGGTTAATGGCGACTGACAAGATAGATTAAAACTTGATTTGTAAGTCAATATTTTTGTCTTCTGAAGATTTTAGGATAAGATAAATTTATTTGTAAAAGTTTTCTTCTTTCTCTTTAGTCTCTGAAATTTCTGAACGTTTCTTCCTTGCGTCCAAAAATGCAACTGCAACAAAGGAAGTAACAAGAATAGTTAAATATATTTATGAAATCTTTTCTGAATGAAGATATCCATAATATTTACGATATGATTATACTGTAGGAACAAACCTTTTTTCTAAAGTACGGAATTGTAAACTAGAGGTTTTAATTAAAATTCAGCAATTAACTTACAGTAAATAAATTATGAAAAACTTTCAAATAAGCTCACATTAACTGAACATATTTAATAAACATCGCATTTTATATAATTTTTTTTTAAAATTTTGGGCCGAAGAAAAAAAAAGTTTCTGTAATTTTTTTTTTGTTTGCATATTAGAACAAAGTTTTATACACGGGGAAAACCCCCAAAAAAAGGGGGAATGGGCCCACCCCCACCGCAATTTTTGTATGAATTAAATTTTAGACTCAAAAAGCAATTTTTTAGATTTAATTTTTCTGAATCCAGAGCCAAATTGGTACACAAGAGGCATTTTAAACGTCATTTAATCACATGGCATGCCAGCCGAGATCGAACCCGCAAACATAAGCTTACGAAACAGGCACGCACCCTGCCACCGAGAAAAAAAATTTTCCCAAAAAAGACAAATAAGGACCATTTATTTCTCAATGAGATGCACATAACGTATTTATAATTTTGACGAGTGTTATATTGATTCAAATATTTACCGAACATTGGAAAAAACAAACTTAAAATGTATATCACTGAAGAACACTAAAGAAGAGTATAATCTCATATAAGCAACCCTCAAATCCAACCCATTAATGCGTATGAATAATTAACTTAATTCCAGTAAAATGCTCATTTTTCAAACAGATCGATGCACTTAAGAAATATCCAAGCCATCTAAATGTTTGCTGGATTCATTTCCACCATATAATTTATATTCTATATATCAGCGTTTCTCAAACTGAGGGATGCACCCCTCTAGGGGGGCGTGATAACTCTGCAAGAGGGGTGAGAGCATATTGGAAAGTGGAAAACAAAAGTTTTTTTTTAAAAGTTTTTTTTTTTTAAATAAAAAAAACAAAATGCTGGGGACATAAAAAAAAAGAAATACAATTTTTGATATAATCCTTATAAATGTATGAGTAGTGTACAATGTATTTTATAATATACGCAGGTGTCCCTTACGAGGTTTAAGTCAAAGTGTAGTTTTAGCGTGAAAGAATAGTATTATTCAATTCAATACATTGTTATTGTATGGGGGGAGATGAAAATTATAATTGAATATTGTGTCGCGAATATTGAAAGTTTGAGAAGCACTGCAGTATATACACTGGTGTGCAAAACTTAAGCAACAATGTAAAAATTTAGCAGATAGCCATGAAAATGCAGAAAAGGAGGTCTGGAGATCAGTAGAGGGAACACGTAAGTCAGTAGGAACGTCATGCGTATGCAAATATCAGGAAAAAAAACGTCAGAAGGTGGAGCGTCGCAAAACGCTTTGGGATGTTGGCGCTCCGCTCAACAGTAAAAATGTTTGAGGACGGAGACGCACACCATATTCTCTGCAAGTGCCAGTGAGTCAGTTCGTGAAATATGGCTAAAGAAATCATCGGGATGACTTCACACGGGGAAGAATGATCGGAAGTTGGGGGGAGGGCGTACCTGTCACCAGTGTAGCTGCAGAGTTCGGAATCAACAAAAGTGTCGTTTCGCGTGCTTGAAAGAGTTCCAAACCACGCGGTACAGCTGTTAGAAAGGTTTGTACCCGAGGACGACGACTGCAGGGGATGACCGATATATCATCCTGCAGGCGAAAATTGACAGCGCCATTGCTCAGAATCTCTGTACAGCAACAGGTCGACAAGGTGAGGTTTACTGTGGCCAGACGCCTTCACAAATAAGGCCTGTTCACTTGCCGTCTTGAAAGCTGCCTCCCGTTGAAAGATGGCCACCGAAGCCACCGTTTACAGGGGACAGAGAGCACAAAAACTGGACAACTGATCAATGGAGTCGTGTTCTTTTACGGATGGAGTCGGTTCACCGAAGCGATTCTCAACGTTTTTTGTTTTTAGAGAGATCGGGAACCCGGTTTTATCCCAGTAACATAAAGGGAAAAAGACATCGTTACGGTAGTCCGGGAGTTCTTGTCTGGGGGGCATTATGCTGAACGGCGGAACTGAGCTTCCCATTTTCGACAGGGGTCTGTAAAACCCGGGGGTCGCTATTGTGAGGAGGTACTTCTTTCCCATCTGCATCTTTTCCGAGGTGCCATTGGCCCAGACTTCATCTTTATGGATGACAATGCACTGCCACATCGCACTCTTTTCTGTTGAGGAGCTGCTGGAAAGTGAAGATATCACTGAATGGAATGGCCAGCGTGCTCCCCAGATTTAAATCCCATCGAACATGTGTGGATGCTTTGGGAGACGTATTGCCAAACGCTCACATCATCCGGAGTCACCAACAACTCAAACAGATGTTGATTGAGGAATGGGCACTCCTACCTCAAGAAATGGCACCAGCTGGTTCTAGTATGGGAGACGGTGCAAAGCAACCATTGTAGTAGGGGAGGGTATACATATTAAAAAATATCTGCTTGTTGTTCTTCCTGTTGGGTAGACAATCATGAGTCACGATACTGTGCGTTCAATAAAGCTTGTTTTGTTTTATTCCATACCGTATGCGTTGTATTCCCTTTTTCAGCGCCGATTTTTCGTCATCCTTACGTACATTTAAAACTCTCCCTCATTTCAGAATTTCTGTCCCCAGATGATTTTTCGTGAAGTTATGGTAATAAACCCACTTGTTGCTTAAGTTTTGCACACCAGTGTATTTCAGCAATATAATACCGAGTAGGGCACGGGAACTTCACGCTTTGAACATGTTGCAGCGACCTTCATGGACAGGCGAGGGCATGGAGAAGGCTTCGATTGAAGGGGTGGAGTGAGATATTTGTGGACCCACCCGTCTCAGTCACAAATATGCTGTGGTCGAGCATCAGTGTGTTTCTACCGTGGAGATCTAATTCTTTAAAGCTAGGTCGGTGATTGCAGTGCAACGTGTCTATCAACGTCATTTCGATATTCCTCCATGAGGTCATGTTTGTAATCAGAAATTATAGATGGATGCCTTTCAAGCAACGAGAAATGTCTCTAAAGAAACGAAAGGACCTCCGGAGACCATTAGAACAGCTGAAAATGGGGAACGAGTTCGTGTGTCAATTCAGACGGGTTCGTGACAATGATCTAACAATTCTTACCAGCTCTCCAAGAAACAGATATTAACAACGTGGGGTTTCAATAAGATGGGGCCACAACCCACATCTCAAGGGTTTTCATGGGTATTTTAAGATCAGCTTTCCCCCCGAAAGACGTTTCCCCCTTTGCGAGAGGCTAAACGGCCTGCGTGGTTGCCTAATTTATCCCCTCGATTACCCTGAAGACCCCTTTTTGAAAAGGGCGCTTCAACCTTAGAAGACTTAAGAAACAACATCCGAGCCGAAATTACATGTTGAAAAATTAAAAATTTTCAAGTCATCCAGGTTTGAATTGAGGATGACATTTAACAGACATTGTTTTTAAAACCCAAAATTTCAATGTTGTGTGGTAAGCAAAAAAGTAACAAAAAAAAACGAATGTTAATGTGTTTTTATGGATTTTCAAAAATGGGGAAGTTTTCACGTCCCACCCTGTATTATTTAAGGGTATATTCCTCTAATCTTTTAATTTTTTTGATAAATTTCCCTCCATTTTTTTTTGAAATACATTCCCCATCTTAAAACAAAATTGTATTTCCTCTTTTTAGTTCATTTTGGAACACATATTTCTCCAATCTCTTATTTTAGAATATATTTCTTCAAACTCTTATTTTTAGAATATATTCTTCTCCTCTTAATTTTTTCCATCTTGTTAGTTTTTGAAAATATTACAATATCTTGTTTCAATATTATTGACAGGGGAGTAGAATAATGTTCAGATATCATGATATAACAATAAATGATTTGTGTATAGTAACATAAGATAATTATTGTTTCATTCCCAAACATATTCCAGATCAAAAAA
Source organism: Trichonephila inaurata madagascariensis (assembly GCA_019973955.1). Classification (NCBI taxonomy): domain Eukaryota; kingdom Metazoa; phylum Arthropoda; class Arachnida; order Araneae; family Nephilidae; genus Trichonephila; species Trichonephila inaurata. Next base: position 46,407 of record BMAV01012269.1, on the reverse strand, counting down.
TGACATCTAGCAATTGCAAGCAAAATAAAAAGAGAGAGAGAAAAAATATATCTTCTTTTACGCAGTTTAATGCGTATATTGAATATATAGTATATACTGACTTATAAAATAATCATTGCCAAAAAAAAATTAAGTAAATATAATACCAAAAAAGCAAAAATTATTTGTTTTTTCTTTTTTTCTTGCTAGATTTTTCATTACGACATTTAAGAAGAGAACATAGATATGTTTTATTTACCCCTTAATAATTGTCAATTATGCATTATTACACTTTTAAATAACAATAAATATTAAAACTTAAATATTTAACTTGAGTATAAAGAAAGATACAGAAAAATATTTTTAAAATGCAATTTTATACTTGTAATTATAATTCAGGTAAGTATTAAAATATCACTTTACTTATATTTTAAATTTTATTTATCTCGTGTAAGAAAATAAAACTGTGATTTTTTTTGTCTTAAATCAAAGAAACCCCCATTTTTTATGATAAAATGTTTACAAAAGGAGGATTACTTTCGTCAAAGTACTTATTTATTTATTTTTTTAAAAGTTCTTCAAAGCTTAAACATAATATTACAAATTCTTCATGAATATGAAGTATTAAAATGAAAAGAAAGATATTTCAAATTACGTTAGAAATATTTACAAGTGACAAGAAAACAAAATGAATAAAAGATAAAAAAAAATATAACTAGCTTTTCACTGAGAAACCTTTTATAATTGTTGTTTAAATGTTCTAACTAAGCAAATAAAGAATTCTTAATGCTCTGATACCATTAATTTTTTTGTATGCTTGAATATTTTAATGCTTATAATATTACAAATATTATTTCTTCTGAAGTAGGAAACGATGAGATTACATACAAAGTTTCAGCTTTATGTTTTGGCGTAAATTAATGACACCCTGGAGAGATATTTATGACACATTTTTCAGAATCATTTAATTTCACTAGGGTACTATTTTTAAGATTTAAAGCAAGGATTTCAAGGGTTTTACTTCATTTTGATACAGAGGCTCCTAATTCATTTTAATTTCTTTTTTTGGGGGGGTACCTCCTATTTTCTCTATAACTAGAAATCCCTATAGGTTCCAAGGCTTGGTTGGCCTTAATAAAATATTTTACACGAGTCAAAGTGTATGAGCCAGATTTATGACCATTAACTGAATGCTCTAAGTTCACATAGTCGTTCTAAATAATTTAAATTGTATTTTATTTGCTTAATTACACTAAAATGACTCATCGAAATTAGGTAAGTTAGTTAAGGTCTATGAGGTCATCGGTCGTTACAATAATTCTACTAGAATATAATAAAAATATACTTAAATTCGATATGAAACTCTCTTGGATATAGGGGGTAAAAATTTTGGGAAATTTAAGGGATAATACGGGAATTTGTGTAAAATCAATTATTGTTAAGAATTATGGGCAAATACGCTGTGGGGGAAAAAGGGGAAATAAAAGAAAAGAGAAATGGAGTTATCGCTTTCTCGCTTTCTGATAAGGAAGCAGTAAATGTGCAGACGCCACTCAACATGATGCATCTCAGTAGAAAGCAATGTTTCTAAAGTGAACAAATTGAATCCTATTGAATTAAATTCTACATCCGGTGAGTGATTAATCATATTTTTATTACTTTCGATTTCACAACGTTCTACATATTAGCGATCATGAATCAAACTACCGAAAGGAAAAGTCATAAGAGCATTACTGCAGAATCATCACGAATTAATAAACCGCCTCCGTTTTGGCTAAATAAGCCAAATTTTTGTGATTTTTTCAACTGAAAGCGCAATTTTGATGTAGCCCCATTTGACGAGCAAAGTCGTCAGACTCATTGATGCAGCAAAGCCTTCATACTCACCTGACGCAACAGTAATAACTCTCACGGTCGCCATATCAACAAATATCTCGTCCTGGTCGTGCAGTTCAACCACAGACGATTTATGTAACGTTCACCCCTTCACTGGTGGGGTACTGTTGCAAGAACGAAGCCAACAATTACTCTCAGTTTCTTTGTTGTTCTTTGGCAACACTTATGATAATTCAATTTTTTTTTTTTTTTTTTATTTTTCTTTAGAATATTGTGTTACCTTGTATCTCAGGCATTTTATCTAGTAACAAGCAGCATTAAAGTTCATTTACTATTTTATGAGATGTGCAACATCGTTTTGACTAAAATCAACAACATTCTGAACACGCATTAGAGAAATTTCATATCTTTATCCAACCCATCTTAACTATCGCCAAAAACTAAAATCACGTTTTAAGAATATTGTTCTCAAGATTAGTAGCAGCCCGAATAGAGCCCGTTATATATTTACTTTCCCATGAGCTTCTCATATACAAAATTGTATACAAAGTTATATACAAAATACTAATCTTCATAATTTTACGGTTTATAATTAAAGGCGTATTGTAACTTTATTGTCGAAGTACGTTATTACTGCATGGGTGGTGGGAGGACGAAGATCACGATTGTAAATTGGGTCACAAATATTGCAAGTTTGTGAGAAACACTGGTATACAAGTAAACGTACTCTAAATGCTCACGGAAAGGTAATGGGGGGAGGGGGTTAAAACCATTGGGTTGTAGAGAATCCAACTCACTATTTACTGTGCTCTAATTCATTCGACATATTTCATAACATCTTCACCCGTATGCTTCAGTGTTTCAATTCACGAAACGGGTTCCTCCTAATATATTTTACATGGAGCTAAGGCTTCAAAACTTATGGGAATATAATTCATTACGTATAAGTAATTGTCACTAAATTAAGTAATAAGCATCCCGTTCATGATGCCGATACATAATTTGATTCTTTATTAAATTAAATGTGTACTTTAAAATTATTTTAAAATATAAAATAAAGAATTTTCCTTACTCGCTCGAACATGTCAAAACAAAATTGTATTATTTCTTAATAACAGTGTCAGTGCAACTTGTGAAAAAAGAACTGTCTATTAAATATATTCTTAGGATGATTCGCTAGGATCGGAATCATGATTTTGAAAAAGTGTATTAATGAATATTTTTTTCGGATATTTCATGCCAGTTGAATTAGAATATACATATCAAATTGTTTTACACATGTTATTATAAGAAAAAGCTAATTAAATGCAATTTCTTGGCAAAAAAAAGTAAAAAAAGAGTGATATATATGTTTTTTTTAATGTCTCATTCTTTCATGAAAAATGCTTCGACAATAATAATATTTTGGATCTATATAGCTAGAACTAATTTGCTATATATAGCCTAAATTAGGATTTTTGAAAAGTTCACATTCTTTTCAGAGTTACTATCAATTGTAAATACAACCGGTGTAGCTCCTGAACATTTAACCTATAGCATTTCCTATATATGTAACAACCTATATATTTTAAAAGTTTTATTCAGGCTCTGTATCGAAATTTTACCCATATATAGGTAAAATATTATTATTGTAGAAGCATTTTTCCCATAAAAAGAAAATATTTTGGAATTATGTCATTCTTTCTCCAAGTTTTGCCAAAAACAAAAAAAATGCATTAAACTGATTTTTTCTTGTAATAATGTTCCTAAAACAATTTTATATGTATATTCTATTTCAACCAACACCTTAAAAAGAAGAAAATCATATTATCAAACTGTATGGACAAAATAGAAGCGTAGTACACTTTTCAAAACAACGTATAAACATAGTAAATGAATTCAAAATTTATTGAAAGCTTGATAAATATTATAACTCATATATAGTCTACCTGGGTTTTAAAAACATGGAGCTTTGGGCTATACAGTCGGGCCTTTCCAGGAAAGATTTATTTACATACATAAAATATGCTCTATTTCTGATGTATTGTATAAAAATTCAATGTATATTTTCATCCTTTGCTTGAATAAAAATTCATTGAATAGGAAATGGAGAACGAGAGATTCACATGTATTTTATAAGGCCATATATTACTAAATATTCAAATGATGAAGTATAAGCCCATACATTTTCAATTTTGTGAATACTGAGACAAAAATAATACAATGTAAGAAACCGAGTAAACTTAGTTAAATGAAAATTGTGGTTAAATTGAAGGATCGTTTCAAAGCAAGTGGTATATACCAACTTTCTTTATTTTAGTCTTTTTCTGCACGTTGATTCATTGAGTCTTCTTTACAATAATGCATTGGAAATAGTAAATTGATTTTATTTGTATGACATAGAGCATTTATGAGGTGCTTTTTAATTTAGAAAATTACAAAAAAAAATATTTTCAATATTATTTAAATTTTTTTTAGTAAAATAATATCCCAGGCAGAGAACTACTTTATATGAGAACCTTGAAATGTTTTAGAGTGACATTAACCCTCCGCTGGACGGGCTTCAAAAAGTTCAATTCATAGACACGTGGCATCTCTCTCAGATTTATCTCCTCATACATTTCTTTATAATTTAATCATTTTATTGGTGATATTTGACATTAAAATATATTTGGCATAAACTAATATTTAAAGTATCCGACTACGTTCGGAACCATGATTTTGCAAAAGCGTATAAATGGATAATATTTATGATATTGCATGTCACTTAGATTAGAAAATGTATATAAAATTGTTTTAAGAGTAGTATTACAATAAAAATTATTTAAGAGTACAATATTTTGACAAAAAATAAACATAGAATGACCCATTTTCAAAATATTTTCCTTTTGCGGAAACGGCTTCCATTAGAATAATATTTTGCCTGTCCATAGCTCAGACCTCTGTATAGAGGACCAACTAGAATTTTTGAAATATATAACTTAGAAGTGGGTTTATCCATATTTTACGACAACAGAGGGGAGAAATGTTGAGAAAAAAACGGCGATAATTTTTTCAATTGGTGGTAATTCTGAAAATAATGTGAATTTTTCAAACATCATAGTTGAGCCTCTGTACAGAGGTCTGAGCTATAGTCAGGCAAAATATTATTATAATAGAAGAATTTTTTACAAAAGGAGAACATTTTTTAAAAAAAGGTTATTCTAAGTTAATTTTTTGCCAAAATATTGTATTTAAATAATTTTTTTGTCAAAATGTCCTTAAAACAATTTAATACATGTATTCTAATCTAAGTGACACTAAATATCATGAAAATTATCCATTTATGCACTTTTTTAAAATCACGGTTCCAAACGTAGTCGGATACCTTTAAATGGAATTCAGATATTTAAACGAAAAAACATCAAAAAAATAATGGTTAGTTATCACCCTGTCCCCACTGTTTACATTTTAAGATGCCTTGTTGCAGTCTTCACAAATCGCCTTACAATGCTCAAGACACATGAATTTTTCGTATAATGCATCATAAAATTTTAATAATCTTTTTTTGATGTCCTGACAAGAAAGAACATTACTTTCTTTTCCAATTTTTTTGTGAAGTTTATCTCGGTTTTTCATCTTGAATGGGGTGTTGTATATCAGATATTTCTTTAATCCTAACTCAAAATGAAACGAAGCATGTGAATGTTACATTCAGACCATCTTCGCTGGGGCTAAAAAAATCCGTGATTTAGTTTTCCTAGATATGTGCGTGAGGATATCAGTGATTTTGATTCCCATATAGATATTTCGGGAGTTTATTCCAGCGACATTGAAAATAGAATAAATTAAAGTTATTGGCTAGAGGTGCGGTATTCCTCAGATGTACTTAAACTCTCAACAAAAAAAACTATCAAACAGAGGTTACAAAATACTTGTTTCGAACTATTTTCATATAAAACTGAAAGATTTAATATTTTACAATAAAAAAACAATCAGAATTACCAAAATAGTATAAAGTCATGAAATCTGACGTTGCTGGTTGCGCTTCCTTTGTCAAATTTGATGGCCCCTTCCGCCCGAAAGATGTAGAAATTACCCCTCGTCCTTGATGCTGAATACTAGGGTATATGGTGAAAGGCAGAAGGAGGGTTGCGTTCCAAGCCCCCAACGAAGCACAGAAACTATTTTTATTATGCATTTGGAAGATTCCTGTGCCTAACGGAGTATGAAAAATAAATGAAAAGACAATTAGAGGAGGTGGTGTTAATTAAAGAATATTCAAGAAAATATATTGTATGAATCATTTTTATAACAGGCCAGTTTTTATAACAAAATATCCTTAATGAAAAATCTGGTATTCATGAAGAAAATAATCAGTCAGTGATTAAGTTTTATTTCGTTCTACTCAACACTACTCTACGCAAAATTAAAGAATTACAAGCAACAGATGTAACAGAATCCTTAACTGCCGATTAAAAGTTACGAGACTCACTCCGCAGTGCTACGGTTTTTCACAAATACACGCGTATGCGGTGTATTAGAGGGGGGGGGGAAGGCAAAAAAAAATTAAAATTTTTCTTTGAAGTAAATAATTTCTTCGCAAACACTGCCAAGGTAATTTTATTGTATCTCGATGTTTTCATAATTGTTTTCCTGATAGTAGCGCAAAGAAAAGGATTCGTATTTCCGAAAGACGTATAAGTACGTCCTGATCAATAAAAGCACTGGTTGAGGGAGACGTATATATACTCTAGTGACACTCAAGAGGTTAATAAAAATACATCACGATATAAAATCGTCATCGATCTTAAAAGTTCTCTAAATTTGGCACATAATCTAGCTTTTTTAAGATATGTTGGAAAGCTAAAATCTTATTTTTTTTTTGATAATTTAAGATTTTTACATTTTCAAATCGTATAGATTTTAACCTTTCTAAAAATACCTTACTTTAACCTCTAGGGTAATTAGAAGCCCTTAAAACTTATTTTTATATAATCGTTGAAACTGGGCCACATTTATTGGAACGGCACAAAGAAATGTAAAAAAAGTACTTCGTTTTTGCTTAAAAGTTGTGAACGTCTGATATAAACTAAAACATGTATCTTTTATTGAAAATTGAGCCTTTTATTTTGTTATTTCCTAGCCGGTTAGAAGTCTCACTGTATACATTAAAATTAATTTATCTCAAAATGTAAATTTTGATGTTCGATGTTCCTTTACTGAGAAACTACTCTTCAGAGGTATGTAAATTTTTTATGATATATTTATAATGGTGACTAATATATACTGAAATCAGCTTTTTGTACAAAACTTAAAAATGTATTTTTTACAAATTTATTTTTACGTGAAAAATGAGTTAAATTTCGCAATGTTTGATAAAATATTTCATAAATTATTAAAAAATTCAAAATGAGCTGAAAACTCATTTCAGTATAATGAGAAAGGTGTACTTTGATTGTATGAGAAATTCCAAGTATGTACATCAGCGTTTCTAAAACTGTGGGGCGCGAGCATATAGAATAGTCAAAAACAAAAGATTACTTTAAAAAAAATATTATTTTATGGAAAGTTTACAAACAAAATATGATCTGACGTAATATAATAAATAAAACACGCATTTACACTGATATGTTACACTTATAATTGTATTAGTGCTACACAATGTATTTTACAATTAAATCAACAATACTAAGTTAAGAACTTGTTTATTAACTACCTGTAACCCCATGGGACTCTCATATATAAATTACATACACAAATTATGACTCATCTCGATAATTTGTACGGTTTAGAATTAAATTCTTAATTGCCGATTAAAAGTTACGCCAATTTGTTGGGGTGGAGGAAAGAATAAAGAAGCAAATAGTCTGAGATAAGTAAATCCTTCGCAAACATTGTCAAGGTCCGTTTATTGCATTCCAAGGCCTCTGGAATAGTTTTATGGATATCAGTGCACAGAAAAGACCGTACTTCGGAAAGACGTATATATACGTGTGGGGAAATTAACGCTTTGGCTGAGCGAAACGTTTATTTTCGCCGGTGGCACTTAAGAGTTTACAGTCGTATCGCAGTTCTAGCATCAAAATATAGTATTATTGAGTTCAATACATTGTTATTGTATGACGGGGGGAGGGGGCGCGTTGAAAATTATCATTGAATTTTGATTCGCGAATATTGAAACTTTGAGAAGCACTGATGTACATATAACAGATTTTGAGAAAAGGTACACCGAAAACAGCCAATTTAACACTGTCAGTTTATATATAGGGAGAGGTTTCCAACTCCCCTTAACGATCATTTCAAGAATTTTTTCTCGTATTATCTCTATTAGAAGCATAGTATTTCAAGTAAGCAAATTGTAAGCATTTCTTCATAACAAGTTTACAAATGTATCTAAGCGAAAAGTAAGTCATTTAAATGGTTATATTTTATATGTCAAATTAATTCAGAATACTTTAAATAGAGTAAAAGGGCGAGTGAGCGAATATTAACGTCGCACTGTTCATCTGCTTGAGAGCCTTTGGCGATGGATCTCATAATTTTGAGGCATGGTCAAGTGACGAGAACGACACCTGAGCTGGCACCCCTCTCTCCTTACTACAACACCAACAGGAAGGCGTTTGAATTCTCGACAGATTTAACGTGCATAGCTCCTGTACAGGATGGGTTTTCAGCGGCACTAAGTTCGAACTCGTGACGTGCCGGCCGCAAGTCCTTTATCTTGACCAATAGGCTACAGCTACAAAATAAGTAAAAGGGTAGGTGAGATATCATTCTACCTTAAAATAAAGTAATATTTCCGATCAAGTATTTTTTTTCAATAAAGTTTTTGCTATAATGATAATTACAGCTATACATATTTCATTTTTAATTTCGCATTAAATAAATATTATTTTGAGTTAGATTTGTTTCACACAGTATGAATGCGGATAAGAAGACAATTTTTCAAAATCGTTCCATTACTAACATTTTTTACGGTTAAGGATTTATTTCACTGAAATATAATTATTAATCGAATTTAGTTTTTGAAATCTAATATAAAAACAGGATAACATTGAATGAACATTGAAATAAAGTTAGCATTGAAATAAAGAAAACTGATCGAGAAATTAAAAACTTGAGTTAAAAAACATCAGGTTCCTAAATCGAGCATTTTTTTTAAGAATATTAACATAAATTCCTACCAATTTCTCCCGTAATCGGCATTATTTACGTAGAATTAATGATTCTACGTCTTTGTTTCTAAGTTATCTTTTTGGCATGCTACTACTGGATTCATTTTCTACCTGTTTAAGAGCTAAGTTTTGAACATTTCTTTTAAAAACTAAAAGAAAAAAAAATATCAAGTTCAATTTTGCTAAAACCGTCAGAATATTTTAAACGTAACTTGATTTTATGGTTTAAGATTTTTCCCTAAAAAAAATCCTAAATATTTTATTAAACAAGTAATTTCGAGCTTATTTAAACCTAAAAATCTCAACAGTTTTTCTATCCTAATTTATTTTAACATAATATCATTTATGTTAATTATTTTAATTTTTTAAAATATTTTACACTTTATTTTTAATTATTTCTTCTTATTTATTTTAGTGCCATGTCTTTGGATCTTGTTCACAACATTTGAATTATGGATTTTTTTTTATTTGAAAAACAGGATTATTCTATAAAAAGATATTACTCTTTGTATTTGTAAAACATAAAAATTTAAATTTATTAAACCTGTCATTATGTTACCTGAAACATTCAAAGAAAATAATGTGTCCCATTTATTTAGCAATTCTTTCAAGTATTATAGTATATAATGCGTATTGTACAAACTTCATAGTTCAAACCTAGCATTTTTCATAGTTGAGAGGAGGTGTATAAATCAAAGTCCAATTCCTTGCTTGTTAAGTCGAATTGCCCTTTGACGAATTATAGTTTATTCTTTTGAAATTTGTAGAAAATATCTGAACTTGTATCTAAGATTTTTTGCTTAGTTAATATAGGTGCAATCAAAATATAAATGTTTTTTTAAAAAATCCGAAAAGTTCGAAATGAAAACTGAGAAGAGAGTTAAATTAAATGTATTTAGAGCAGAGATGTCCAACACAAATGACCTTGCGGGTCACTTCGGAAAAAACATTATAATCTCGCAGACCACACATAAAAATAGGTACCTTTATATCAGATTTGGAAACAAAAAGAAAAAGAACCATTCACATTGAGCGAAATTTTAAAAGAGAATGAATTATTATTATTGGTTTCATTATTTCTCATGTATACAGACATAGATAATATAGTAATGTTTACGTACTATAATAATGCAATGATCAAATAATGTTTAAAATATTACAGTTGCCATTTTCTTGAAAATGACGGAGTTCCTTTTGAATTGATCTTTTGATACTCATTAATGAATTTTGATAGTGCTGTCATTCGCGCAAACGATTACGCATACGTTGTCCTTTATCTTAACCATCCTGAATATTTTTTTAAACTTTAAAAACATCTCTGACTGCCTCTTGCTTTTTGGACACTCCAATCAGAAAAGAAGGAGGAGAAAAGAAAGTCGCACACACAAATAATCATGTATCATCCATAGTAAAGGATATGTATAATGCAATTCGGAGTTTATTAAAAACGTAATTTATTATAAAAAATCAATGGTAAACTGTTTGATAAAAAGAAATCTACTTTAATCTAAAGGACATTTCTGTTATCAAAAACGATTTATTTTAAAACAAGAACAGGTAACAGGCAAAAACATTATAGATTTATATATATATATATTATATAAATTTTCCTTCAAATAAATTTCCATATTAAAAAACTTTAAAAACCTGATATTTAAAAAATTTTAAAAATAGTCTGCGGGCAGCAGCTTACGTACTGGCGGGCTGCGTGTTGGACATCCCTGCACTAGATAAATGAATTTGTCTGTCAGCTATGTTCTTTTAAGATTGACAGTACATTTATAAAACACAATCCACACACACACACACAGAGTTGTCCAGTTTATACTTGAATGTTGAGTAAGTGCGTGTGTCGGAATTTTCCGGGTAAAAATATACTGCTCGCCGAAGAATTCACTTGGATTTGTGTTGAAAGTTTAGTTTGCTTTTGTGTGCTGTAGAAGAATTTATTCAACTGACAAGTGTCTCTAAATTGTCGAAACTATTTGTAAAATTTTAGTTCTAAGAACAGTATAATATTTCTTCAGATTTTTAACTGTAATTTACTTAATATATTTTTTAAAAATATTTTTTCAACATTTTTGAATTTTTTAAAATGAAAAAAAGAGATTTTTTTCTTATTTACTTGTTATTTTAAGCAAAAAAGTGTGTTGAATACCCCCTTAGTTTTTTCTCGAAGCATACTTCGAAAACACCAAATTAGTTCAAGATCATGTTTATCAATGGGCTATCTAAGAAGTAACATGTTCTCTGTCCTGCCAAAATGGCATCTTGAGCTAGAAGAATTCCATTCCGGAGATGAATGCCACCACTAAATAATATATAAATAATGATATAGATAATAGTTGTTACTTAGTTGACAATATAGCCAATATACTGAGTTCCGGAATTATATAGTCCCTTAGCTATTAGAAGATATTATAGGATTTTCCTTTGACGGGTTTTGGTGGTTGCATCATATTTAAGATAAGTACCCATTATTTCTTACTTCTTAGTTTATCTTGTTCAGGCATCGCGTAATCGAGTCTAACATTAAATTAATACCAGTTAAGGGGACCTGGTACGATTTACGCAAAAAATTTTAGTTTAATGATTTTCAAAATTTTTTTGGTTGCCTTCTATGTGAGCATACTATGTAAAACAGATTTTGTGCTAATAATTTCATAAAAAGCTAGCCATTTAATTTTTTAAGAAAAAAAGAAGAACTTAAAATCTGTGAACTGATTTTAAAATGTTAATTCTCCTCCAAAAAGGTACGCACACGCATGAAATTTGATTTACAAGTATTTCAAACGATGTGTAACAGATTTTGGTATGTGTTTTGCGTTAACATGCTTGGTATCTGTACAATACTTCTTTTTATGAATGCTTATTGAAAATTCTTTAAAAAATGTATTAATTCTGAGTTCAATATTACTTTAAAAAAATAAGTATTGTTTTGAATCAAAAATGCATACCAACTTTTGTTACATGTACTATTAGCAACAGATAAAAAAAATTCAAAGCCTTAGGCACAACAGAAAAAAAGCCTTAGCATTTTGAATGAAGACAAACTATTTATTTTATCTTTCGGAGATAAGTAGGTTTAAAGTTTTGATTTGCCATAGGGATGTGAATAACAACGAACGTAAGAGCTAACATAATTCTGCGCTTTTTAAGTTTAGAGTTTTCAGATTTTATGAGGAAATAGAAATCTATACAAAGAATAATTTAGGCTAATAAAATTAGATTTGATTTTTTGAACGATTTTTGTCAATTGAATCGCACTGTGTCCCCTTAATTACTTCAATTACCAGTTGGTAAACATTTCGCGTCCAATGTAATGGATTCTACAACAATTTTGCATCTGTATCCACCCGAGAACCCCAACTGTTAGTGAGATCTTTACTTCAACCAATATGAGGAGATACTGCGACACAATTACACATCATATTAGGAAAATGTAATAAGTAAATAACACTAATTTTGCGTCATATTTTCTGTAAAAAATACACTTAAATACATTCTATAGGTTTTGATTTTAGAGTTAATTCGTTTTAACTGTTTCCTCTTACAAAATAATCAATCTATGTGTATTGCGAAACAGAGTTCTTCACAAGAGAAATATTTATCCTTTTCTACCTAGAAGTAATATTTCGTAAATAAAAAAACAAACAAACGAAGGATAGGATTGATTGATACGCAAAAGCAATAAAGGGTTTTCCTTGCAGTGTGATGGTTTTCCAATAACATGCTAAACATAAGCCATTACCGTTATTTAAATAAGCAATGTGTTTCGCGAAGTTTTACGATTGCTAAAATATTTTGTTTCGCTGATTTAGGGAAATATTTCTCGTTTAATGCAGAATAATAATTAATCTTATTAATCTATTCATATATTGATGTATTTTCATAACATAAATCATCGCTTACGATTAAAGGGAAAAAAATACCTTTTAGAAACATCTATTTGAAAAAAAATAATTTACCCACCAGAGTTATGTTGTACAAAATTGTTAAGTCTTTTGTTGATGTATCTACACTAAAATGCAACTATATAGAGGACTTTAAAGGAATTTAGTCCACATATATAGAAGGTAAACAAAAAAGTTCTTGCCATTTGCACGTTTCCATTGAAAGAAGGGAGAATAAGTATGCAAATTCGTGTATGACGTGATTGAGAAACCGTCCACCGAGAGTAGGAATAGCATTTGTTACAAACGCAGTTCCACTGTTCACATTCATCAATCGGAACTCGTACAGTAGCGAAGCGAAATAGACGTATCAAAGGAGCTCATTCGGAGTCGTTTACTTTACGACTTCAAAGTGGGCTTATCAGCCGCTGCATCTAGTCGCCGAATGTCATGCGTTTGGGGATAGTGCTGTCAATGAACGTATGGCAAGGCATTGGTTTCAAAAATTCAGGTAGGGAGATTTGTCCCTGTGTGATAAAGCTGTGTGATAAAGGCCTTGGATGACGAAGCCCTGCAGGCGGTTATTGATGAGGACAGTATCAAACGTGTGGTGAACTTGCCACATAATTCAACACTTCCAGTGAAACGGTTAGTCTTCATCTACACCACTTAGGTAAGACGTAGAGGCTGTGCAAGTGGGTTCCTAACACGCTGTTGGAAGTCCATAAGCAACAACAAGTGGCATCCTGTTTATCTTTGCTATCTTGCCACCGTAGAGCATCCATATTCAATTGGGTGCTCACCAGTGAAGAGAAGTGGGTCCTGTATGACACATCCAAGTGTTCCAAATATTGGTTGTCACCCCAGGATACTGTCCCGCACAGCGCAAGACCACCTATGCATCCATGCAATATTATGCTTTTTGTCTGGTGGACTTGTCGTTAAGTGGTTCACTATGAGTTGCTGCCAACGGGCCAAACGATCACTGTGGACCTGTAATCGCAGCAATTGTGACCTGTACAACAGGCACTGCGTCAGAAGAAGCTAGAACTGGTTAATCGAAAGGGTGTACTGTTATTGCATGATAACGCATGGCCGCATGTCGCGCGGATGACCACGAATACAATACAGCGACTTCGTTTGGGTGACTTTGTGCCATCCTCCATACTTACCTGACTTTGCACCATCTGATTACCACCTCTTCCATTCTCTGGACAATTATCTTCGTGATAAATCCTTCACCAATGAAGAAGACGTGCGCTAAGCTTCTACGGACTTCTTTGCGTCCCACACCCCCGAGTTTTACTGCAAATGAATTGAACAACTGAATACACGTTGGCAGAAGAAGCTGGATGCCGGTGGTGATTACTTCGAGGAGTAACAATAGGCTACGCTGTTTGTATATAATGTTCTTTTGGGTTATAAAAAA
>BMAV01012269.1:7382-17833 GCA_019973955.1 Trichonephila inaurata madagascariensis | reverse complement strand
CAATTGAAATAACTATCGGCGTTTTTTTCTTAAAATTCCTCCCCTCTGTTGTCGTAAAACATGGTTAAACCCACTTCTAAGTTATATAATTCAAAATTTTAGTTGGGCTTCTGTACAGAGGTCTGAGCTATATACAGGCAAAATATTATTATAATAGAAGTATTTTTCACAAATGGAGAATACTTTGAAGATTTGTCATTCTATGTTCATTTTTTGTCAAAATGCTGTAATTAAATATTTTTTTTATTTTAATACTATTCTTAAACTATTTTATATATATTTTCTAATCTAAGTGACACTAAATATCATAAATATCCTCCATTTATACGCTTTTGCAAAATCACGGTTTCGAACGTAGTCGGATACCTTAAGATGGTAAGAAACTGTTTTTCACTCGTAAAGAAGAGAGAGACATGTGACAAATACAATTTTGTTAACAAGAAGACTGTCTAATAATAGAATATTGTCAAAGTCATTGGCTACACTTAAAGCAGCTTCCCCAGAATTGAAGATTATGTGAATATGAGGTGACTCTGTGCCCCGCTTGACCACTCCCGCATTGAAAAGGAATATATATGAATGTGTTTCCTCATAAAATATTGAGCTGCAATTGTACGTATTGAGAATACAACAGAAAAAAAAACTGCCCATATACCTATAAGCAAATGAAAAGTACTTACTGTATGAAGCTATAGAGCATTTACTACATGAAAATGAAAATTAATGAATACATACTATATAGTAATTTAACTGATCAGTCTCACCTCAGAAAAATTCTTAATGATGGAATAAAGTTGTCAGTAATAAAAATTAAATAGCCGACATTGCAAATACTGGCTGTTTTTCAATTTCCTGCTTCATTAAGAAGACGACGAAGAAACAGTAAGTCGTTTACCGACCCACCTTGTTATTCAAAATACTGAGGAGCGGCTTCGACAGTTTTTAGTCCTTCATTATATGTGACATTTTAAGTTTGTATGGTGTCCTCAACTTTAACGTCTTCATCATTTTCCCGTACTTTTTCATTAAATGTGACAGCAGCAGTAGTTTCTGCCTCGGACATTCAGCAAGGGTGTAGCCGAGTTATCGGGATTGCCAAGTGTCATAGTGTGCCGAGTTTTCGGGACTTTAGCATTATACTTTTTTTTATTTTATACTGGTTATTAAATCTTTGAATAAAAATCAGAATAAATATATTGGATATGGGGAAGGGTTTATCTTAGACTTATTCGATCACATACATATGATTCATTCTTATACGTTTTCTAATCATTAGTCTTTTAATAGAAAAATTTGTGTCTGCTTTCTGAATCTCTTCCATTGAGGTTCCTCTCTGATATCAATATTACTACTATAAAGCAGACGTGGAACCCTCAATCACTCTATATCCTATCTTTCCTGTTTTTCCTTTGAAAACATTTGTAGAGACTTGTGTGTACCACAGAAATCCCTAAAGGGGCAATCTTCCTTAACCGATGGAGAAATCAATCTGTTTGTAATAAGTTTTGACCGATTGAGGAGACTTGAAATCGGTGATATGCCTACTCATAAAATATATACTTTTTAATGAATATTTAATGTTGTATGTGTTTGTGCCATAATATTAAATATTTAAAAATTGAAACAAAAGGACTGATACTTGAACTGGGAATAGGCAATCAATTTCTTCTTAGGCTCACGCAACATTTTGTGGAGATTCGAACCTGATCTTTTGAAATTTTGATGGGACATATATTGCAAATTGAACTGTGAACATGCAACCATTACGCAACACACTTTTCTTAGCCACCTTATCCATTTACTTCATTTCTTTTTAGAATACTTAGTTTTTACACATTTTACTTTTTTATATTTATATTTCATTAAATTAGCTGAATAAACTTTCCTTAAGATTAATAGAGGGTTTTTATTTTTAAATGATCTTAATTCGGCAAAAATTATCTATGCTAATATTTCAATTAAAAAGTGAAAGGAATAGCAAGGGAAAAAAAGAAAAACATTCTGAATTTGAGTTACTTTTTCCTTTATTTTAATACAATAATTAGATGCAAATTACATGATCAAATTTTACTCTACTCGATAACTCCGTGTCTTTAATGAAGAAATTAATTTCTTAATGTACTTAATTGAATATCAAAAAAGGAATTGTGTATAAACTGATAGAAGTTTTTTTTTTTTTTTTTTTTCTTAAAAGAACTATTGAAAAAAAAAATATTTGAACGAATATTTAGTTAACTTTTAACACTCTTTACTTATATCATTTTTTTCTAATAAAAAAAAAATCTGACTAGAGTTTCTCTTAAAAAATGCCACAGCATTATTTTTTAATTTTAAATTATTTTTTAAGTGAAAAATAACTTTTTTCAAAATTATTCATCGTTTAGTTGAATGAACGTTTTGTGTTGCTTTTCGACTATCTCAATAATATAAAAACATTTATTTATCAAATTATTTATGTTTCTCCTCTTTTGGTCGGATGGGTGGCATAGTTGGTTTGTCACTGACCTTTTACTTTCAAGTTCGCGGGTTTGATCCCTGACTAATTCGTGGATTTTCTTGATGCAGAAATTGATAGCATCTATGCCGTATGTTTATGCGGCATGTTAAAGATCCTGAATTTGGTTTTTTGGCTCAGTGTCCTCGTTAAAACTAAATTCCTATTTCCATTTCGAAACGTACGAGCTGAGTTGCCTCCCCCTGTTGAGGAAACTGGGAGTCAAAATTGCATTGTGATGATTGACGTTCCACCTTTATGGTGCCGCATTAAAAATGATGCTAGAGCTTGAGAGATGTACTAGTTCTACAATGATAAATATCAACCCACAGCCCCATTTGAAACTTAAAAAATATTTCTCCTACACAAAGACACGTAGAAAATGAAACAAATTGTAGAAGAAAGTCTGAGATATAAATATATTATTATAAAACACATCCAATAAACTGTTAGTTATTTAAATAGTTTGTATGGTGGCTTGAACAAAAGTTATGTCGCCTATACGTATTGTTGGTATATGTCTGTGTATATGATTATGTGTCTATATATACACTTATGCTTGCGAAAATTGTAACTCCGTGAATGAATTATGTCATTGATCTGAAAATACCAATAAATGTAAAGTAGAATGTGATATGGAATTGATTAAAATTTCAGAATTATCGTGCATGAATGTACCGAGCAGCTTCCTCTAAGCAGCTGGTAGATCAGCTTAAATTGGCGGCTATAGGGGTGCCTGAATGGTTATCTGTTTGTGAAGTGTAAATCTTTCTCAAGTTAATTTTAAAAAAAAAAATCTTAAATATTTGTTACACAGTCCTGGGTTAAGTGAAAGCTAAAACCAAGTTGAATCAAGCCATTTTGATGGCAGGTTAAGTTTCCTTTTGGAAATAGGAAATCTGCAATTTATTTAACCCGTCTGCTAGTGGTAACCGTTAGATGAGTCGTAGCACTGCGTCTTTGACGAAAGAAGGTAACATTTCAACAATTTCTTAAGTTAGAACGGGGGAGGATAATTGTCCTATTGTGTAAAAGTCGCTCGTGTGCAGCATAGCAGCATCATGGTGGTGCCAATTTGGAGGCAGTGGACCGACGAGTATCGGGCAACTCGAAAATTCAGAACCCGTGGAAAGCAGGTTGAGTATAGCTGCTCTAGAGAATTGGTGACACATTGGCAACTGCGGCAGTTGCACCATTGTCTTTTTCATCAATTCGACGAAGTCCACTCCATCGTGGACTGGGTGCAAGAACTCGTCCATCCTTCAGTGTCTATGACTACAATGGGCACATAGATATAGGGATTGGAGGGTTGATTGAAAGCAGGGGGTGTTTCCTGACAATTCCGTTTTATCTAGTGGTACGATGAAGGTCATATCCGTGTCAGACCTTATGTTGGTGGACATCACTTTCTATAGTGTATTGTAGAATCTCATATAGAGGAAGAACAGTTGAAGTTTTTCCTTTCAGAAATTTAGAATTTTGAAAATATATATTTTTTAAATTTCTTCGAGAATTGAATAAGCTCCTTTGGAACAATTCTCACCATGTTTAAACATTCTTCTAAAAATTTAACACTGCAAAATAATCTTTACAATTTTTATTCTGATCTTGTATAATTTAAACTTCATGTGACTAGTTGTTATGTTGTATTTATTAAACTGTGACAAACAAGTATGTTATTAAATGATGCCAAAACTCGTATTTGTATCTTAATATATTTTAATCAAAAATAAACTTTTAAAAACAAAATGTTATTCTAAATGCGAAAGAATAGTGCGAATTCTGACATTAAGTTACAGTGCGGATAAATGTTCTAATTTCGTTAGTTTACTGGAGCTCTATGTGCTGCAAATGAAAATAGACTTTTTCATCGTTTATCCCTTACTATTTTTTTTTCTTGCTTGTCAATAACGATTGTCGCGTTTAATGCTCAGTCCATTCATTTGTGTGAGAAAAAAAATCCAGGACACGAAAAGAACATCATAATCTCTTTTTAATGGACAAAGAAAACCGTCGTAACCTATTATTTTGTAATACAGTCCCCAATAAATAGTTCCTTTCCTATTGAAGCTGTCAGGAGCAATCAAAGCGAAGTAAATTCACTCCACCGTAAAGAAATAAAAGTTAACCGGTTTTCTCAACCAGTGAATTGGACGGGAATGGATAAAAATACTTTCGAGCGAAGGTTAATTGAGAAACATTGTTTTTGACACTAAATAGAGTATGTTCGAAAATGGATACTATACGATTAACTTTAATACACACGTTTATAATTTTTAATTATACATTTTAATATCAAATTAAGTTGTAATATGTTAAATCTGCTTTAATCTTTAGATTTTTGAGAATTAATTCATCAAAAAATAAGAACAATTACGTATTTTGAACTAGGGCTTGTAGTTTTGAACCTCGTTCGAGGCTGGCTGCTTAGATGACTTCCATTTTTTCCCTTACCTTTTTAGTTGTTTTTTCAGGGAATTTTCGTTTTTAATATGCTTTTCCGAGATAAGCCTTTCCACACAAATTTTGAAAATAAGTAAAAGCAATATTCAAAATATTGTATTATTACTGCATTATAATTGTATTTTAATTAGAACGTGGCGAAACACTGGAGATCGAGCCTAGTTAGCACCATTTTTGGAGACTTGGAGACCCTATGGAGGGTTTTTGAAATTTCTTAAGGTTAATGACGTCATGACCTATGGCCTTATCAGATTGTTCTAGTCATCTGTGGAAGGTATCCGCACAGATTATAAATAGCGGCAAATTATATTAGCGACCTACTACCAAGTGGTTGCTCATGTGTAGTTTTTACTGCTACGTACTTATGATTTTAGACACTGATAGTTGTGTCTGAGTGCTGTAGAAAGTGTTAGAACCTTCTGGAACTTTTGTACGAGTTTTATTATTATTTATCATGCATTTTAAGGACCGTTTTTGTCAATAAATTTCGACACTCTTGAAGTACGTTTTTGTTTTTTGGAACTGAAGTACTATAAAATTATAGAAGCCCAATCTTCGGAACACTGTGTATAGATTTCTTAACATAATGCGATATGATTAAGAAGTTCGTCTAGGTAATGAACATAAATCAGTGCTTCTCAAATTTTCAATTTTTGCGATCCAATTTTCAGTCATAATTTTCATCGCGCCCTCCTCCTACAATAGCAACGTATTGAATGCAATAAAAATGTACTTTGACTCTTAAACTACAATACGAATTTAATTTCAAACCATACAGTTATTAAGATAATTATGAAATTCTGTGCATGACAAAATCTCATGGAAGGCACTACTAAATATTAAACTTGTTTTGAATGTATTCTTAAATTAATTATCAAAAAATTGTGCAGCACTGTTAATTTTTAAAGTAAATTTAATCAGTGCCAATGTGTATTTAATTTTTATTGTGTGTGTGTCAGAATGTATTTTAATATGCTTTCTTTCGGTAAGTTAATACTTCTTTTATTTCTTTTTTAGACTTTTCAATATTCTCTCCCCCCACACACACACATAGGGATATCACGATCTACAATTTGACAAACGCTGACATAGACATAAAGTATTCTGAAAAGAAAAAGTGTAACTACCGAAATAAGCTTCATTCTAATTCTGAAAAACCGAATTTCAGTCGAGTTAAAATACAGAATATGCGACTCTAGAAATCTCCGCGTTCCACTCAAGAATAAGTTCTCACACAAGGTTAAATTATATTTTCAAATAAAATATGTAGTATACGTGAACACTAACTCAAAATTCGAAGTATCGAAAAATCTATAGCACTAGCTTTCCACTGGGAGAGATTTGTACTAGAATAAATTTTATGATAGCAGGAATTCAAACATTCTTCTAGTAAAACCCGGATCAAATTTAAACTAAGTTCCAAAAATAAAGGAAAAAGGTACGGAGACGCTTTTGCTTTCTTTATAAAAATTACATTTAATATGATTTCAGCTTTGTAGTTGTTTTTACCAAAATTTTATTTTGAGAGGAAAAAAACCTTTTGAAGATTTCTCAGTAGACTGCCTTTAGAGAGATTAATTAAGATACTTTCTAATATAAAAACACCCATGTGAATAAATACAGAATTTTAGAATAGTACATTCTATAGATTCCAACTCAACACCAAACAAAATTTTTGTATTAATAGTTACTTAAATTTGTTTCAAAAATTTGGTCACTGAAGAATAAGCATTTTGAATGCATATAAATGGATTTGTTATTCTTAATACTCTTGTTACTCATAATATATTACTTTTATTTGGATTTAGGATGTGAAGTTAAAACCAATATGAAAATTATAACTCTTTATTTTGGCATAAATTTAGTTGCATTGAATTTCTCGTTTTTTTGTATAATATTTATCTGGATCTCGTAATGTTGAACCTTGGACAAATGACTAAGCGGACATCTGAGATTCAGTTTGTTACACATAGTTGGATGACTGCTTGTATCATTCAACGTCGTTTGCAGCAGAGTGGAATGTCTGCAAGGCGTCCATTGCTTCTTTACCCTTCACTGGAAGCCAGATGAGTTTGCGCTGCCAATGGTGCTATGAACAACCAACATGGATAATGGAAAGGTACGACATCTTGTTTATTGACGAATCCCGCTTCTGCCTGCAACATCACGATGGTCGAATTCAAATTTGGAGATTACGTGGTTAAAGGCTTTATGCATCACCACACTGGTCTATTATGTTTTAATGTGGTATTGGATTTCACTGCCACACTCCTATAGTACAAATTGTCGGTATAGTGAAGAGCCAGCGCTATGTCTCTGAGGTGTTGGATCCCGTGGTCCTCCCATACAGTCAGCTCTTGCCATCAGCCATATTCGAACCGGATAATGCTCGATCACTCTTGGCTCGCAGTGTTCAAGAGTTCTTTAGCCATCAGGTTGAATTACTTCTTTGGGCTGTTTGTTCTTCCGATCTATCGCCAATCGAAAACGTGTGATCTATGCTTGCACAACGACTGCCCCGGGATACACACCCACTGCTACACCAGATCAACTTTTGAAATACGTGTAGACCCCGTGGACTATTGTATCCCAAGGATACATCCAAAGCTTCTTTGATTCTGTATCGAGGAGAACGGCAGCAGTTAAAGCCAACAACAGCAGCGACGCTAACAACTGATTTTGTCACCATCCGCACGTCACAAGAGAATGTAATTTTAATCCTTTGATCTTTGTACATGTTATCAGGCAAATAAATTTCGTTGTGAAACATCTGATCCTTCTAGGTGCTGCATTTTGCGTGAACAGCAGTGTATATATATATATATGTACACTCTGTAACAAATAAAAACAACGCACCAAGAACGAGTTATCCGATAGAGACAAATATTGGTGGGTAGATAGATTACGTGCAGAAAAAAAAAAAAACAATTAAAATTTCAGAAAAATTGAATGATTTTTTAGAGTTACATAGTTACAAGGTAACATGCTCAATAAGGAGTTGACTCTCTCCTAGCTTGGATGCAAGCTTCCACACGTCGTGACATAGAGTGATAAAGCACCCTGATGATCTCCTGTGGTATTTCTTGACAAGTGTGCTCCAATTGTTCAGCCAGGTCTTCAATATTCCCTGATAGATACATTCACCTTCCCATCATATCCCAGACATGCTAGATTGGAGAGGGGTCTGGTGATCTGTATAGCCAAGGAAGTGTTTAATAAACTGTAAGGCAGTTCATAGCCACACTTGTGGTATGTAGTTTGAAATTACCTTGCAGAAAAAAAAGGCCAACGTACTGCAAAAGGAACGGTTGGAAAAGAGTTTCAAGAATGTCGTCGACGTACCGATGTGGTTTACGTGTGCCTCTAATGACGACCAAAGGTGTCCAGCTTCAAAAAAAAATGGCAACCTAGACCATAATACCTTGTTAAGAGGATGTGTAGCGTGCAATAGGGAAATCAGGGTCGGCATGCTGCTCTGGTCGTCTCCAAATACGTTTACGATGATCGTCAGGACACAGATGGAAGCGGAATTCGTCTCTAAAAACTATACGTCCCCATTCAGCATTATTCCTACCTGATTTATTGAAGCACCACTGTAATCTAGCTCAGCAGTGTGCAGGCTTGAATGACAGGTGTCGTAGTGGTGGGTACGAGGGTAAATTTCACTCTATCATGTGAATGGTCAAGGTGGACACTCGTGTGTGGGTCGTACGTGTGATGGTTGATAACGATGAATTATGCGCTGTGATAGCTTATCTGACAACCAATCTGTCCTCCTGATCTGCTGTGTCCCTAGGACGACCGCTACCATCATGACGCTGAAATCTGTCACTGTCCAACCATTCTTCCCAGCATCTTCTAATGGTTGCATCGCCTTGACCCACTTGACGAGAGATTCTCCGATTTGCCCAACCCCTCTCTTTCAGTCCAATGATACGACTTCTTTCAAACTCTGACAGTTGCTCGCGATACACTCGAATCCTGCGGCAAGACATTTTTTTTTCAGTTGTTCAAAGGTAAACTAAATCACAATGAAACAGTAAATTTCACCATCAGATTGTGCATCGCTTCTTATAGACACCTGCTGAGTTCGCAGTTCCGATGCGCTGTAGCTCCCGTTATTAATTCGTTGGACACCAAATTTTAATTATTTGCATGTGCGGTACAAATGTTTTTACATTCGAAATTTAATTACAATCGGGGCAACTAATCTTGGTGCATCGTTGTTTTTTTTTTGTTACAGAACGTATTTATGTCTTAATTATGATGAATTAACAAAAGAAAAACATTTAAAGGAAGGGAAAATGCATATAATAAAAAGGAACTTGAAGAACCTTTATTTTTCTTTGGACTCAGCATTTTTACTATCAAATAAGTATCTATTATAAATAATTATTTTTTTTGTTTCCATAATAATCATTGACTGAAATAAATAGTTTTATTCTGTATAGTGGATTTCTTTTCAAGCAGCAATACTCTTAAAATTAGTTCTATGACTTTATTTTTAAAACACAATCAACGCCTCAAACGTAACATAACATTAAAATTTAATAATTTAATATCAACTAAAAAAGTCAAAACAAGCATTTGGTTTTAGTTCTTATTTAAAATATTCATTCTATTTAAAAAAAAATTTGTGAAGATAATAGAATATCAGTGCAGCAGCAAATCTTTCTACACCAATTATAACGAAAATAGTTTCGATATTTCATTGAAGACCAAACGACTGAAAGCAAACGTTGCCATTTTATCTGAACGTAGAACCAAAAGCAAACTTTAACAAGGCACCTGTCCAATATCGATGTTGACACATAGTAAATATGGTTTATTAATTAACTCTGTTTCATGAAAGAATATGAACAGGCGAGTGCATTACAAATTAAAAAATCTGCAAGACATCTAATTAATAATGACCACCATTTTAACAGTCTTCTCTCTTCTTAAGAACTTATTATTAATTATTAGGTTTATTATTCCTCACTTAAAACTGAGTTTAAAAAAATTCGAGAGGGCTCTTTGTTTGAAATTGGAGTAATTGCTCATTTGTAACAGGTAATGATCCTTGTATATATATATATATATATATATATATATAATATATATAAGGATAATTAAATTAGATTTAAATCTCTTATTTAACACTTAAAATTTATTTTTCTTTACATCTTCAAGTAATAAATTAATCACCCAATTATTTCTCCAAAACATATGTCCTAACCACTAAACATTTCTGATCCCAGAGCAGTATATTTAATAGCTCTATATGTCAGCATTAACTTTCATGTACACTCATAAAATCAGAGGTACTTCTCACATCTGGCTTAAGTGGTAAAACACTTAGATTTCACTTTGGCGTTCTTTTTCTCTTTGCTTCTCAGCGTCAGACCTTATACAGATTCTATCGAATAAACATCCTTTTTTAAAAATTAACACTGATTCTGGCTCGAAACATGTCATATATATATATATATATATATATATATATATATATATA
>BMAV01012268.1:1197-11838 GCA_019973955.1 Trichonephila inaurata madagascariensis | reverse complement strand
TAATATTTTGCCTGTATATAGCTCAGACCTCTGTACAGAGGCTCAACCAGAATTTTTGAAATATATAACTTAGAAGTGGGTTTATCCATGTTTTACGACAACAGAGGGGAGAAATTTTAAGTTGTAACTCTGTAAATAATGTGAATTTTTCAAAAATCATAGTTGAGCCTCTGTACAGAGGTCTGAGAGATATACAAGCAAAATATTATTATAATAGAAGCATTTTTCACAAAAGGAGAACATTTTGAAAAAAGGTTATCTAAGTTAATTTTTTGCCGAAATATTGTATTAAATATTGTAAATATCGTAAATATCGAAATATTGTAAAAATGTCCTTAAAGCAACTTTATACATGTAGTGTAATCTAAGTGACACTAAATATCATGAAAATTATCCATTTATGTGCTTTTTTAAAATCACGGTTCCGAACGCGTAGTCGGATACCTTAAGAAACAAATTTCTATAATGATATGGATGTTTCAATAACAAATTTTCAACATTTGTTATCAATCTTGTCTGGTTTAGCCCTAAATTAAGTAGCTAGTAGTGTCCAGCTGACAACACACAGCGCTGTAACTCATCACTAGGAAAAGCACAATTAGAAACTTTCTCCAATACTCCATAATTCGAGGTAAATAACAGGTATATATATATATCTCTTTAAAGCCAAAATTGCTGACATCCGTTTTCAAACTCTATTCCGTTACTTCCTATTCCGATCAGTTTCTCTTGTAATATATATATATATATATATATATTCAATGTAACCGTAGGAATTCATTGCCTTCTGTGGTAATGACCAAATAAATACGTTCTCAAATCTAATTTTGAAATCTGAATAAAGGGATTAGGAAAATTCGTTACGTCCAATATTATACTCCTCTAGCTTGAATTCTAGCAATAAATGCTGAAAGGAGGGTCCTTGTTTTAATACAATTTATGCTGTCGCCTTGTAACTGCAAATTAGACTTATTAAATATAGCAAATATATAAATGTGTTAAATAGGTAAAATCTGGTTTCTATTTGATTAAATTTTCTTTTAAAATTAAAATCACGATGTGGTTAAGTGAGAACTGTCGTAGACTCCCATTTACACCTAATGGACCCCCAGATTATTTTCTTGCTGTCGTGGACCCTTGCAAGTCGTCATAGACCCCTTTCGGAATCAATGCTGTAGAGCATCATAAAAAAAAATTTCGTGTCATTCTACGCAACTCACATGAGCAAAAGGCTCAGATTTCCCTGTTTTTAGTTTCCAGTGGTTCAGGTGATTCAATGTTATGCTTCAATTTCAAAAGTTCACAGATAATTGTCCTTGGGGATTGGGTCAAAGTTGATACATTTATACATTTCTTTAACCATGGCGCAAGGAGATCACTTAGCTTTATCGCAAACTTTCTTCTAAATAATGTTTTTTTCAGATTTGCGAGCCTTATTATGTACATATATAACATATGCATTCACTAAACTGATATTTATCATGTTATCTGTAAATTCGTGATTTTGAACTTTAATAAAATTTTCATTTCCTGATTCATCCTCAGAAATAAAATTATCATCATCAATTAACTCTTTTAATAATTCTCACAGATAGCCTCAGGTTTACCCCAAAAGTTTTCTTCGTGAAAATGTTTTGACATCATTTCGAAAACGCAGGGGAAAAAAAAACTAAGACAAATTCTCAATTTCAAACGTTTCTGCTACCCATTCGTCTTCTCAGACTAACATTGTTCTAAAAATACTATATGCGAAAATATTTTGAGAAAAAGAAATATAATTTTGTCTGTAGTAGTCAAGATCATACGAAGGAACTGAGTTGCACGTTACATTTCCTGTTTTTGGGAGGGGGGGATGATTGTTGATTTTTGATTTTTTTTGGCGCAAGAGCCAAGTTTGGCTATACTGCGGGGAGGGTACAAGATTATTTGTAATAGCCGTAGTCTGCTAGACGAATGAGTAGCACTCTAGGGTTGATAACATCATTGTGTTCAATTTCTATGGCAATATCATTTTGAGTGCATAGCAACATCCAACTTTTTTCCTATATATTCCATAGATCTCATTTCATGCTTTATTCTTTTAAAAGAAGAAATGATTCTTTCATGAATCGCTAGGTGCTGGTACGTTCACTGTAATTTTTATTTTTTTCTCTTTTTTTGCCCTCCAATTTTTTGCGCCTCCAAATCTTTTGAGCCCTAGGCACGCGCCTAGTATGCCTAAGCGGAAAAGCGGCCCTGAAGCATCCCCGATCCTCACGACTTCTACTGAGCAAAATTGTCATTACTTGTACTTGACGTACTTATGCATAAAACATTTTAAACTTAAATTTTTAATATTTACTCTAAAATTTAGCTTTATAGTGCGATTTTAATAAAACACTCACACTCATTCCGAGGAGCTAGATCGGGAGTATATACTCAAACTTTTTTTTTGCTGGGCCGCATACATGTGTTCGTTACTTCACGCGGGCCGCAAACATATGATGGCTATTTTACGCGGGCCGCAACACGAGGATTCATGGAGGAAGAGGGGGGGGGGGGAAATGCTTTAAGACCAAGATAACATAGAAACTTTAAAATGAGGAAAATTGATCGAAATATTGAAACTCCTAATTTGCTTTTTTTAATTATTATTTTTAATATTTTTTTTTATTTCTGTCACTAAATTTTTCTATTTTAGAAGCATTTAAAAAAACCCCTAACAATTCCTGCTTTAGTAAATGGTTTCCATATAATTACCGATAATATAACAAATTTCATAGGGTGCTTTTGTTACCGCTGTGACATTACCACTGACAAAACACTTTTTTTGCTGTTGTAAAGATTATTCAAAAAAGCCTATTTATCATCTCTTGAAAGAGATCTTCGAGGAAAAGTGTTATTGAAAATTTCTGTTTATTGGTATTTTTTTAAATACAGCACTTTTGTGCCAAATCAAACAATTATTGATCCATGCTTGTTTTTCACTACAAAATAGTTAACTTCCCAATCGTATTGAAACATCCTGTTTTCTTCGAATATTTTTCGCTTACAAGATATGAAAGATAGTTAAAAATTAGTTATACTTACAGAATGGTCGCTACTCCACCGTTTTCTATTATCACTTTTCAGGAAAAAATATCTAGCACCCATACGACATCGACAGCAGAAAGCAAAATTGATATATTTGATTTCTTAACAAAGAATTTTCCGCCAAATTTTCATAAATAAATGAATTTTTCAGAACAATGGGCCATTTGTGTGTGTGTGGGGGGATCGGGCCACTTAAAAAGGCGCGGTGGGCCGCATGTGGCCCGCAGGTTGAGTATCGCTGAGCTAGATCGATTGTGAAGTGATTTAAACTGACCAAATATTCCGGATCGTAATTACGACCAACAACCTCTCTATTTATTGAACTTTCTCGCCCGGAAGTTATCTAAATTCGTTTGACGGTTGAAAGATTTACGATGCTTGGATTTTAAGCATTTCAGCCTCTCTCGCGTCTTAATAGCACGCTTTCCACGCTGAAGGGTCAAGAATAATACGCATTAAATACATGTATTTTCTGAAAATGGCTGTTTAGAAGTATCTTGTAAAATATGCTGTCTAGAGGCATAGATGCGGTAATCATTTCATAAAACTCGTTTGTGAAATTCTACGAATTTTGCAAAAAGAGTGGTGTGTATATTTAATTGTTAAAATATAGAAATTCATTTGGGTATTTTCGAAGCGATTCCGTTACATATTTTTACCCTGATGATTTTTTTTTCGTTCTAAATTTGTGATAAGAACTTTCTGCTACTTTTATTTGCTTTCAACAAGAAGACAAATTAAAACTTTTTATTTCAAAAAAGGGCTCCTAAAATTGGCAAATATTTTAATAGCTGAGTAATTGTAATATTTTCGAGCAAAAGCATTCATACTAGCAATTTGTAAATGGCCGTAAAAATGACAATAACATTATTTCAAAGAAAGGAAAGTATTATAGTAAATTTGTGCGTGGGGAAAAATAGTCGAAGACTCCAATTATTTGAATAAAAACGCAGATTTATTAATCAACAAGGGAAAACAAATAACTACACGAAGTCAAATCGACTTATATATATACAGAAATATTATAACAAATTGTATTAGTTCAGAACACCCTTGTTACAAACGAGATTTACAACATACCAGAAAAGGCTTTCTAAGCAGTTCCACTTGCAGTTTCCACTTTTTCTCTCATATCTCATTTAACGCACACGACTGAATTGTCTTTTGAATTGATCCGACCTTAGATCCAAAGGTCCTTCATTTATCCTCATGGAAATTTCTAGAAGGTTCAATCCCATAGACTTCTCGATGATTTCTTGGCTATTTTATTTTTCTTCAAATTTGTCATAAAGGTGAAAAAGTTCGTCAATATGGTAACCCCGGTGACATCTTCTAGGGATGCCATAAACCTACTTTCAAGTTCATTCTCGGAAGCGAAATTTCCTTGAAAATCAGTTTTCTATCAAGGAGTGTGTTGCTGCTGGGAAAACAACATACGCGTCGTATTTCGTTATAATATATTGAAATGCAATGGAAAAAAAGAGACAACAATCTACTTAATTTTTAGGAGGGGAAAAACCAACCTTAAAAGTCTTAAAAAGCCCACCTTAGCCCATCTTAAAAAGCATTGCAGTGAAACTGGGAGTTGATTTCAAATTATAAACCAAATTATTTATAAATATTTAAAGTTAAAAATATATTTCAGCCTAAAACTTAAAAGCATTTGTCGAAAAACCAAGAAATGAAATCTAATTTAAAAAAGCTATATGAAGATGTATTAAAGCATTTTTTTTAAATACTACAAACAATGCAGATTTTCCACATTTCTTTAGAAGAAAGTTGTAATAAATGGCCGTATCATTTTAAAGATAAATATTCTAAATAACTCGTGATTGAAGCTAGATTTTGCTATAACAGCAAGTTAAAATTGAAAAAATGTAAGTATTGCCCAATTAATTCTAAGTATATTATCAAAAGAAAATCTTTGAATTCATATTTGATCCAGAAATTCCACTTTTACATGAGGAAACACATTATGAAAATGTAACCACAAGTGGATCAAATCTCGAGTTATATATTAAACTTCACTGTGCCACAAGATTTACACAGAGATGTTTTAAGTCATGGACCAACTGAGCCCGGAACCAAGGCTTAGTCCTCGACTTGGACTCAACAGCATCATGATCCGAATAATTTTAATCGTCAGAAGTTATTCCCGGTCATATTTGCCGAAAAACTATGAATTTCGAACTGTTTCACAAATGGCAACTGCGCTAAGACAGCATGACTATGTTGTGTCCGTCGTCTATATCTCGACCTAAGCCTACCACATACATCCTCATTTAGTAGAAAGACGTCAGTCAGCCCATTCGGTGTTTGCCTAGCTTTGTGAGATTGTAGGTTTCAGCAACCAACTGTTGAACTTGACAGGGGTATTTATTTGAACCACCAACCTAACGGTCTGCAGCCATGCTGTGGAGACGTTAGATGACTGAGACGCAAAGGAATTCCTATTCGGATCAGCCACTTTGGGCTTTCATTATCATTCTTTATTGATTGCATCTCATGGGAGGACGGGTCACTGCATACCCCCTTCCTAGAGAAGGAAGATGTTTTTGCAGCTGGACTTTCCAATTGCTACTTAGCTAAGGCTGCTTTTCCAGCTGTCACAAATATAAACGAAGCGATTTGTCCATAATTATCGAAGCGAAATGTTCCTAAATAATGGAGTGAAATGAGTGTGTATCCAAATGTTATTTAGAGTCCACAATAAGTTGTTCGATGACACATTTTAGATATAGGAATGTTTAATGGATATTCGTCAATGCGACTTACATTCTACGGTACAAGTTTCCCACTGACGATCTTTTAATTTGATACTGAGGAGAGTACAGCAGTGCCCTCGCATGGCCAATATTTCGGTACACCAGCCATTACTGCAATTTATATACATCTCCAGTAAGTTTGAGTATCTTTAGAATGCTTTTTTTTCTTCCATTGACCTTGCATACAGTCTTTTGTATAGATAGCTGGTCTAGTTGATGCGTGTGCTATTGCCGTTTCAATCACTAGTCGTGATTTGTTAGGAATGTCTCAGTTAGACTCTCCATAGAATGTACTCATAATTAACCAGTAACGTTAAGCTGTGCTGTCATCTCTTGTTTAGTTCCTGGGTCACCACGTCGGCATCTATCTGGGGTACCTTGGCAGGGGTGTTTATTTGAACCTCCAATCTACTGATCTGCAGCCATGCCGTGCATGGCTTAGACGACTGGGACGAAAAGGAATTACTATTCGCGTGCCAGTAGTTAAGGGCTTTAATTCTCGTTCTTTGTTGGAGGAGGGGTCCCTGCATAGTCAAGCAGATTTATTTGTTATGAGTTACTGTTTGTACGAGTATTTGACAACGCTCGTCTCCTCTATATAATGTATTATTAATTTTCAACATAGTCTCATTCTCTTTTCTTGAAATTGCTTAAACTCGTGACTACTCGAGTAAGCCCTTGGAAGAATTCTATAAGTTGTCAACGACATCGGACTATAATATCATATCACCTTTCACTTAGTCGTTAAACCAAAGTATTGCCTTTTAAGGCAGCTTTTATCAAACTGTGGGGCGCGTCCCCCTAGGGGGGTGGGAGCATACTGAAAAATCGAAAACAAATGATTATTCAAAAAAGATTATTAATTTATTGAAAGTAAACAAACAAAATACATTCTGACACAATAAAAAAACATTTACGCTGAAATAGTGTAATTATAAATGTTTCAGTACTACACAATGTATTTTATAATTATTTTAGCAATACTAAATGAAGTACAAGTTTAATAATTACCAGTGTACCCACGAGCTTGTCATATACATACGTAAAATTATATGCGAAAATTAAAACGTATCTGGATAATTTTTACGGTTTGTAATTAATCCCTTAACTGCCGATTAAATTTACGTTATTTGCTCCCCAATGCCACCGTTTTGCGCGTATGCAAGCATATGTGATGTATTGGCGGGGAGGGATAAAGGGAATAAATAACAAAATCCTCTAAAATAAGTAAATCCTTCGCAAACACTGTCAAGGACATTTTATTGCATTCCAAAGCTGAATAATTTTATGGATAGCAGTGACAGAGAAGCTTGTACATCAAAAAGACGTATATATACGTCCAGAGCATTTTACGCACTGGCTTAGCGAGACGTTTATATACGCTGCTGGTTGTATTGTAGTTTTTGCGTCAGAGTATCGTATTATCGAATTTAATGCATTATTATTGTATGAAGGAGGAGGGATGAAAATTATGGTTGAATATTGGGTCGCAGGTAGTGAAAATTTGAGAAGCACTGCTTTAAGAGGTTCTTTCATTTATCGGTAGAGTGAAATGATAGGTTTGATCATCTCCATATCGGTTGGGATTTTTATTTTCAATTCTGGGCATACCACAACATCGGTTTCCAGATGCTGTGCGTTCCACCTTAAGGGAATGAAAATAGGGTACTATGGTTAAGTCAAATTTTACTTACACTTTTCGCTCTACAGCCTTTACTAAACAAAGATATACGTACAACAGATAGACTAGTTTTCGATATAGTCTCAACCTTGAGCAGTGTGCTTGGTCCTTTGAGCCATAAGCTTCTATATACGTTTCATTTTATGAGGTCATCGGTTGGACGTGAAGTTACTTTTTCACCGTATCCCGAACGTCTCTTCTGAGGCAAATCGGTGAACTCTCAAGGCTTACTTAAGCGATCCAAGGAAATCAAAGACTTTGAGAGTGAGATCTGGGCTGTAGGGAGTGTGTTCCTAGGTCTCAAAGCCAAACCTGTTAATTACTGTGGAAATCATTCGTACTAACCACCGTGAACACGGTTTATGGCATTAGAGTTTGTCGTGGGTGATTAGATAGGCAAAATCATGACATGTTTAAATGATGAGACCTCATCTATGGTAACCCGATCATCTGTTGTAACCATCTCTCGAGCTTGGTGAGTGTTGTCGTCAGAGGGCGTGGTTGATGGTTCCCCAGCTTCTTCTCTTTGTGTCATGTGCGTTTGACCACTTTTAAACATTCCGTTTCTAACAAACAAAAAAAAAAGCTTTTACGAGAGATAAAGCCTTTTTATCCCCGTATTGTGATAAAAATCTCCAGGGAATTCTGGCTGATATCGGAACTGACATACTTATGCTGTTGTAACTATGCGACAACTGATGCGATTGTGATTAAATTTCACTAACGCGAGTACACGTGCACCAACACAACGCGTGCATGCCCGTCACCTACCTTTGCTTAAAAAAATTATAAAAAGAAAATTGTAGATAGTTTTTGACTTACAATCGTATATTGATAGAAAACGCGTTCAGTTTTCAGGTATAACTAGACAACCACTTGACTATGTTTCAAAATTACTAAGTCCAACGTCAATACCCCTTTGTGCAGCTGTATATTGCGACCGTTAACGTAAATTTCTGTCTCTTTCTTCAAAAAAATATAAAAGCAAAAATATTCTTCTTAATTAAAGCCTACAAACTTAAACGAAAAGAACTTTTACGCTTAATCAATGAGAAATTAATGGATTAGATGGAATCGAATTGATAAAGCATCAAAAAATAAATACAAGTACCGGATAAATTGTCTGTTAATTAACCTTTAATGGGGAAAAAAATTAACTCTGAAGAAAGAAGCTTTTTATAGCTTTTATTTTCCGGAATAATGCTCGAAAAAAAAATTCTAATCAAAATGTTTTAACCAATTTTTTTTTTCGTATTCAATTAGTTTTTTTTGCAATAAATTGCGTTAATTACTATGAATATACTTCATAATTTTTTTCTTTACAATTTTAACCGAAGAGTTAATTACGAATATCTTTAACGTAATTTATGTAATCTAATCTATTGAAAATTATTTTTGAATATTAATATGTCAAACATTAATCTAATATATGAATTTAAATATAATTTTAATTAAACATAATTGTAATTACATGTTTTAATTAAATATAATATTTTATTAAATATCATAAGGAACATCTAATTTAATTGTATTATATGAAATCAATATTATATGAAATGTCTTGGTTGAATCTTAAATTGTTTATTTATGCCGTACTTAGTGAACCTACGAAGGCTAATGGCTACGGACTGTGACGGCTCACGCGTCCTTTCTCTAACATAACCTCTGTGTTCTTTGAGGGCCACGATTAATGGCAAATCTTTTCCAACCCAAATCCAAGAAGTGAAACGAAGGATAGATGCAAATAAGATAACCTTTAAAAGGACAGAAGTTTTAGTAAGCGCGATGGCAATTTAGAGAAAGTTCAGTTCAGAAAAGGTAGAAGCGTAAATTGACGGCCTAACCAAGAATCACGGAAACCTCGCCAGTAATTCAAGGTACATACCATTGTACTCGAGTTTAGACGAATATCTGAAGTGGATTGGACCGTTGCTTAGAATTCAAGGTAGGAAGATTATATTCTGAATGCGAATAGATTATTAGGATTGAGAGTAGGCGGATATAATGTAATTATATAGATAAGTGATCCAATTGCGTGATCTGGGTTAACTACGGCTACGTGTTTTGGTTTATTCTCACTTAATATAAGTTTGTTCGATATATAAGTAATTTAAGTTAAACTCTTAATAAAAGTCATATTAAGAATTCCAAAATGTCTCATCATTTCGAGAATCCCACACCTCTAACTTACGCTGAAAACCCACGATATGGTCGACAAAGATCGACCATATCACAGGACTTCATAATTATGAACCTACAGTCAAGTAACTTGAACAATACATGAGCTAATACCATGGATTCTAAACTTACACTTAGTTAATTTGAAGACTTTGAACTTGGAGAGTAGAGTGCCGACTGAGATGTCGCTTTCGTCTCTTGACCAAGGTTCAAAATTGAGAGGTCCGTCGCCAATACCCCGCCAATAGCTTTGATGTGCGATGTTAGAAAGAAATCACATGAAATTTCGACGTGTATCAGTCCGTTTACAATACAGGTGTTCAGGACTAAACCTTACATCCACGGTAACCTAGTGATCAGCTCATGGAGGGGGTGGGGTCATGAGTACGAGCCTTATGCCACTGAAGCATTTCACGCGAAAAAGAAAAGAAGTAGATTTGTTTTTGATTTAGCTTATATATACGAGGGCTATTTTTTAAGTAAAGTCTGTTGGCGCGTATAGTTCCCTAGTTCGTGTGTACACCGCAACGAGTCTCTGAGTCACTGACCATCATCCTTTGCGAACCCACTCGCACCATTTCCAGCTCTGTAGCTGTCGTGTAAGCTTCGCTGTGCGTCTTTAAAATGTTTAAGGTGATTTAAATCGCATGCCAAGTGTGAAATACGGTCTGTTATCCGTTTTTTGACAGTGAGAAACATGTCGGCTGTAGACATTCATTACCAGTCGATTGGTTACGAGGAAGATGACATGTTGAGTCGAATTGTTACTGGAGATGAAAGATGGGTATACCATATCACCCCGGAATGAAAGCAACAATTAATTGAATGGCAACAAACATCCTCTCTCGTCAAGGTCAAAGCCAAATAAACGCTTTCAAAGTGAAAGATTATGGCAACAGTGTAATGGAACCAGCGCGGTGTTTTGCTGGTGGACTTTATGCCACA
>BMAV01012266.1:47129-69835 GCA_019973955.1 Trichonephila inaurata madagascariensis | reverse complement strand
GGAAAATGTATCTTAGTCAAAATTTAAACCTACATTCGTATAGTTTACCAATTCAGCTTCTGTGAATTTTTGAAGTTTGCTCTCTCAGAGCACATATTCTTGTATTTTTACATACACATATGCTCTATTGCATTTTACTATAATTGATATAGTCTAAATTAACTAATATATGAACAAAAGCATGGGAAATAATAGCATATTATAAAGATATATATATATAATCCATAATATATATACACAGATAGTTATAGAACCTAAGTATAACTATATATATATATATATATATACATTTTCGTATATTTAATAAATTCTGAAATGGAACTGAGTTTTGGTCAGTAAAACTTTTATTATTTAATTTATTTTCATGCATATTTTGTGCACTCTACACAAGTGAACAAATATCATTAGAAAGTAAATTGGAGTTAAGTCAAAGCAAAAATTGTAAAGAAAAAAGCAAAGTTGTCAGAATCAGGCATTTAGTCATGCGAAAAGTGAGTGCACCATATCCTGGGTGAAGCGAAGAGGTCTGATAATTACCCTTTTTCATCTATTTACAGATAATTCCTAGAGTGGGGGGAAATCATGAATCCTAATAATAGGGAGATTATCTCAATACTGAACCAGAGATCATCGAAAACACATGTAGATGATGTGTAAAGACGGCCATTTTCAATGAAAATAGACCAGAGGGAAAAGCTTCCTACACGTTTTACATGTGTGACATCCTATTTAAATAAGAACTCACCCCTTAGGTAGGGAACCTCTTTTGCGCTGATTTCTTTAAGGACAAAAATTGTACTAAATGCACTCAATAAAAAATATTGCTTCTCGAAAGCGAAATCGAAATCTCATGATTATTTTAAATTAATTGAAAATCTGGAATAAGTTTCAAAAATTGAACACACATTTCACACATCTTCACAGTTTATCTTCACAGGTCATTTTTACAGTTTTGAACTTTAACTCAAGACAACCCTTTGATTTAAATTTTTTTTTGAGAGATTTTCGTTAAAAAAAACATATTATTTGATACACATTTAACAATTTACTAAGAAATATCCCCACTTCGTTTGCTACGTAAATCGTAAGATTTAGAAAAGAAAAAATAGTTTTGTAGAATACTATTCATCCATCTGTTTCGTAGGAGTGTTTTAAAAAATATTGTCAACTTTACAGTAATCACAAAATCACACAATTTCAACGACAAAAAAAAAAAAAAAAAGGGGGAGAAGAGAAGAAAGAGCCAGAGAAATCCAAACATAGTATGCTGAAACGTAACAGCAGGTAAAGAATATTATAAATATTACAATATGTATTGACAACAAAATAAAGAGATGATTTTTAAAGGTCATTCCCACTTTATGGAAACAATATTGATAGTTAATTTTTATCAATAAATACCGTATTTTCAACTGAGTACAATTGAAAAGGGAAACGGCATGACATAAGAATATATTTATTGGCTTTTTCATTGTTGCTTTTTGTGTGGTTTTTAGCCCTATAACAAATAAAAACCCATTTTTCCCTAGCCAATGTGGTACAACCTCTCATTTTTTTTCTATAATATAATAGTTTATAATCCATTGTGGATTCACATACTTTTAGGGATGATAAAATTTGCATCCTAATCTGCTTCCCATCTCACCCACAAATTTACTTCTTTTGAGACTTCACCTTCAGGGATCACGAAATGACAATGATAGACTCGATGAGTTAAAAATAAAATGTTCTGCATCTTTTCAATAAACATGCATTACTTTTTCACCTCGATATATGTGAGCTATAGAAATGACAGATTTGTGGTGCTTGGTGTTGTTCAAAACATCCCAGTTACACAAAAAAGTTTTCCAACGGAAGAGTATTAAAACCCTTACATATAATCAGGAAATGCAAGCGGAAAGTGTTCTCTCCTCTCACTCCGTTTAAAAGAGAATAAAAGTGTGTCGTAAACTGTTCATTCTCTTTTCTCTCCGCCTTTCCAAAATATTTCGTTCTTCCCTTCAACCGTATTCTTAACAATCATCTGTCAATTTGGGTGGAAATGTGTAGTTAAATTCATTTTTTCCGAGGGATCGAGTGAGAGCACCGTTGCCTTTTTTCATTATTTTCTTTTGTTGAGCGGAAAAAAAATCTCTCAGCAACATTTTTTCCTTCTCCTTACCCCACACGTTCCCTGAGTATCAGAAAAAAAAAGAAAGAAAAAACATTGTACAGGATTTCAAGAGGGGAAGGAATTCTCCCTGGGAGACAGAAGTATTTTTAATTTTATTTATTAATTTTTTTATTTCTCTTCTAACAAGATGCAAGTACGGGACAATTCAGATTCCATGTCGGTTTTCATTACTTTTCAATTTGTGTGTTGCTTTTTCTTCTTGATAGTAAGGTATGAATACTTTTATTTTCTTCTCCTGATCTGATGCTTTGCATTTAATCTGAACACGAAAAGAAAAAGTATAGAAACTTCACAACAATTCTTCAAAGTAAACATTAATAACATATTGTATAGTTCAATGAAAAAAAAAGGATTAATATATATCTTTACAAATACCCCCACACACCTTTTCGACTACAGGTAGATATATTGGCCATTCAATGTAGGTTTTTTCCTAAGAAGACTACGACCAATCTTTCTAACAGTTTTAACTATGGTTTGGAAGGCCTTTTAAGAATTTAAAATGAAACTTTTGTTGGTTTCGAGCTCTTCAGTTGCACTGGTCAAACTGCATATTTCCTCCAGCTTTCCGATCGATCTTTTTTTTATGTTTGAAGTCTCCACGTGATTTCTTCTAGTTATATTTCACAAAAGAACTTATTTGTACTTGCAGCGAATGTCTTGAACTGCGCCTCCATTCGTCTTTTTATTATAATCTTGAGCTGTGCACCCAAAAGACAAGTTTGCTCCGTCACCTACGACGTTTGCCCTGCATTTACATGTACGTATCAACTTTTTACTGAATTGTGTGTCCTTTGTACTGACTCATTTTCTGAAATTTCATGCGGGGCATCTGCTTAAAATTTACAATGTTACCACTGGCGTAGCTAGTTCTGAATGGGCCCCGATAAATTCCTTCTGAGGGGCCTATTGT
Source organism: Trichonephila inaurata madagascariensis (assembly GCA_019973955.1). Taxonomy (NCBI): domain Eukaryota; kingdom Metazoa; phylum Arthropoda; class Arachnida; order Araneae; family Nephilidae; genus Trichonephila; species Trichonephila inaurata. The sequence goes on along the minus strand of BMAV01012266.1, from coordinate 66,749 downwards.
AGAAAGAAAAACCCTATTTGAGACTTGTTACAATGTTAGGGCCCCCGAGTTGGGGGCCCCGATCTTCCGATACGGCTGATACAGCGGGAGTACGCCCCTGAGTTTCTTAAGTTTTGCACACCAGCGTAAAGTTTTTTTTAAAAATGTGGGAAAACCCGTTCTTCCCGGGTGAATGAAAAAAATTAAACAATACACATAGAAAGGGTAAAAAAAGTTTTGTGAATGGTTAATTTTTAAAATTTCCCCAAAATTAAACAAAAAAAAAACTTTTTATCTCACAAACACACACCAAAAGAAAACGTTTGTTAAAAATTTTTAAATTTAGATCAATAGCCAAAAAGAATTTTTTTTCTTATAACTCTTTTAGGGTGTTTTTGAAAATACCTTCTAAACTGATCTCTGCTCGCAAAAGTAACACATTTTACAAATTTTTGTAATGAACGCTTTTAAAATATTAAATAATTTATATCTGTGATAGTGTAAAACGTTAATTTTTTTTTTCTGTTGTATTTATTTTTTTTAAAATTCAATTTTCAAAAAGCTGTTTTAAATTATAAGGGGGGGTTCAACGAAAACATAGGAAATGTTGGCGATAAGTCAAGTTGGAAACCCCCAAGCTATTTTTATAGCACGAGCTTTATTAGGCTTTGGGAAAGAATAACTTATGTTTTCGCGGCTTTAAATATATTTTTTTCTACATTTCCCAAAACACAGGGGGGGTAGCCGAGTGGTCAAAGTATCGGTCGTGGCTGGCCTTGTCACGAGTTCGAGTCCAGTACCACTAAAGCCCCCGGGGGTGGGGGGCGCGTGCATGTTAACCCTTTATCTACCGCATTATGATTTACTGCAGTTTTTTTCAAACAATATTTTTTTTGGATCACTACATTGAAAATTAAGGGATAAACATAAGCAAAATACTCAACTTTGCGAGAAATTTAATCCGTTAGAGCTAATTAATTAATTAAAGATATTCCACTCTAAAATTAATTGTGTGTGTATACCCGTTCATTAAAATAAATAGTCAAATCGTTTTCTAAGGTTTCTTAAACATAAAAAAAACATAAGACACTTTTTGACAAAAAACTTTTTTTTTTGGGGAAAAAAAATGATAATCTTTGCAATCCGCTAAAAACGCAATTTCGCAACAAAAACTATTCGCCTTCCCGCTAAAATACTCACCCCATAAAACCCCCCTTTTGCCATATATCTTAGAAGAGGGATTTCGGGGAATATTTCGGGTTAAGTATTGGTAGAATATTCCTGCTAATTTTTGTTTCTTCACTGATTTTAAATTAACATCGCATTCGCGAACAAAAACATCCCTGAACGATAGTTCGAATACCCCAAACCTTTTATCTTTTTGCAAAAAAAAACGGGCTTGAAATGCTGATTTTTGTTCAATTTTTTGTTGTTTTCCCCAAATTCAAGGTTTTTTCCCATCAACCCCCTGATAGCTACAGTTTTTTTGGTTCCCAAATTAAATTTTTTTATTTATTTTCCTTTTTTTGCTTGTGTTGGATAATACTTCAGCCGCTTTAATTAAGCAAACATAAATTCCTCTTCTGTAAATGGTTCCGAGTTGTTTGCGATTAACAGTGAATATAATATGCTTATATGCATTTAAGAATTTAATAAAAATTAAATTATAGTGAAATTAAGAGAAAAATTTAATAAAACGTATAAAATAATTATTAATCCAAAGATTAGTTATATCATCAAATAGGATTTCTTTCAAAACAAGAATAGATAACTGGTAAATATGCTGTACACCTCAAATACATTTCAAAATGAAAAAAAATATTAAAAGCTTGATTTTTAAAAATTTAAATAAAGTCTTGTGGAAAAGGCCCGGAAAAATTTAAGCACTGGCGGGCTGCGTTTTTTGACAATTTTTGACAAAATTAACTCCCACTAAGACAAAACATCTCCTGTGGCTCTGTTTTTTTCCCCAAAAACCTCTTATCATCTCTGTCCCCTTTTGGGTTTAAGGAACCCCGGGACATTCCATTCGCGAAAGGGAATGCCCCTTTACTTCATTTAGGGGTAAAAATAGTTGAACATACCCGTTTTTAATGATTTAACATATACTCTCACCTCGAACTATTCAAAACTCAAAATAAAAAAATTGACACTAAACATACAGAATGCTAAATAAGAAAATAAGATAATTAAATAAATTACCAGATTCACAATAGTAAAAATACAAACATATAACTGGAAATCGTAAAAAAGATAAGTCAAATACATATATAACAAAAAATTCTGTTAATAAGCCAGTCAAATATATAAACGTGAATGTATAAATTAAAAAAATTTTTTTTTCAAAATTTTAAAGAAAAAGGTGAACAACAATTTTTTAAGCAAGGGGCCAAATTTTAATTATACGTAAAAAACAAAATTTCAAGAACAAAGGGTTTTTCGAAAGTTGGGGAAGCGAAAAAATTCAGTTTTGGGGCTTATTTACATTTTTTAACGTAGTAAAACCACAAATAAAACAAGAGAATGCCCCTTTTCCCTTTTTTAAAAAGATAGTGAAATTTGTCACGATAAGCACAACCACTTATCCCTTTAAGACCCGAATTATTTTTATCTTCAAATATTAAATTCTTCTGGTTATTAATATTATATGGACCCCAATGACATTGTGGAAAAAATAATAAAAAAAATTCCGCTCCCCCTTAAAAGTGAGGGGGTTATTTGTGAAACAAAGGGCCACTTTAAAAAAAATTTTACGAGTCATACATTTTTAGCTTTATAAGTTGATAGAAGAAACAACCCCTTTAAATTTAACTAAAATTGAACAAATAAGGGGAAATTTTTTAATGTATAAAAATTAACTCTTTTTTTTAATTCATGGGTTACTTACTGTAAAAAAACTTTTGCTTTGTTTTTGACAAGTATAAATAACCCTTGTATTTTTCACAAAAATGTTTTTTGAACTGTTTCTTCTTTTTCCAAATCTGCACTTGTGTGTGTGTGCGAGGCCTTGAAAAAAAAAAAAATGCCTTTTATCCTGGGAAAGGCTAGGGTAAAAAACCATGGGTTTTAATAACGGTTAATTATAACATTTCGATCTTTTTGGGGTTTACAACACTGTTATTTTCAGTATAAATTAAAATGCTTTTGTTAGTAGGCGTGGAGAGGTTATAACCTTCAACTTTTTCTAACCCAAATTTTAAAATGCCATTTTTTATTTTGGGGAATTTTTTTTTGATATTGCATCTTGTTTGCACAGAAACCAAAATTTGCAACACCTAAATAAGTGTAATTAAGGGATGTTCAAAAAGACTTTTTTTACACCGCAGGCCACCGTAAATGCAACGCCCTGAAGGAAGCATGCAAAAAAACATAAATTTTCAACATGCTTTAGTGAAGGGTGAAATATGCAAATGATTAAATTTCAGCGCAGCCATCACGCGCGCCCCTGTGGTGCCCCCTCAAAGTGCTATTTAAGGTTTGGGGAGATTTGACGATTTCAAGTTCCCCAATTGGTTTTCGAGGTTTTCAAAACGATCGTTATGTCTCGTAAAAAAACGCGATCAGCTTTTGATCAATATCGGTTCGACAGAGGAAGAATATGGCCTACCGGATTGTGGTTTATTTTTGGGGAAATCGGTAGTCGTTTTGGGACGAAACAAACAACTGAATGCAGATATGGACCGTTGGATACGGGGGTACGACGGACGGACGTGGTCGTCGCATCCCCCCCTCTGTGCACCATTCACGTGAGGAGGGGCAAATTTGCGCATGGCTGGGACGGATCGCTATCCACCCAAAACCCGAAATCACGTAGAGTCTGCACATCATTCAGTGTCTGCGCGCACTATTCTGTCCTGTCCGCAAGACGTCCATTGTTGGTCTACCCTGGGTGCCGGGAAACCCCGACGTTTCCACCCCCTATGGTGTGAGGAAAAATGTTGGCAGAATAGAATGAAGTTGTCACTGCATCCGCATCTGTCTGCAACACCACGATGGGCCGGATTCGAGTCTGGAAAATCTGGGGGAAGAGGATGCTGAACAGCTGCGTTTGCACCCCCCATTGGTCCTGCACCGGTATTATGGTATGAGGCGGGGGATATCCTCCCCTCCCCTTGGAGTGGTACTTTAAACAGCCAACGCTAAACTCCAGGGTTGGGCCAGTTTTTTTACCAAGGGCGGCCCCCAAAATTTCAACGGAAAAGCGCCACACGGGCACGTATTTGCAAAAAGGGTTTTTCATCAATCCCAGATTCAATTTTTCCCCCGGCTCCCCTCTGGGTCTTTTGGGTAAAAAAATTTGGGCCATGGCTGCTCAACGATTGACCCAGATTACACCCCCCGCTCCACATCAGATCACCTTTGGCCGTGTGGAAGCTGCTTTCCTTCCCCAAAAACACATCCAAAGTCTCGAATCAATGCCGAGGCGTGTGCGCGGTGAAAAACTGTAAACTGGCTACTGATTCGGAAACCACACTTCACAGAAGTTTTAAATTTAATAATTTGATCGGTAAAAACATGCTATCTACAAAATGAATTTTGTTGTTCTATCTCTTTCTTTTGGTGTGGCATTTACGGTGGCCACTGGAAAAGAAGATAAAGTTGTCTTTACATTTCAAATATTACCATTTTTTTTTAGCTTTCATCTGAACGTTCTCCTTCCAGTAAACGCGACATATGTTTTTTTCCAGCATTGTTTTAAAAAGATCACTAAGTTCTAAGTTCAATCGGTTTATTCATCACTTGAAAACTTTTTTCCCGGTGATTTTTCTCCTTTTGAACCAAAAAAAGTTTTTGGTTTAAAAAAGTTAACACAGTATTCCATGAGAAATGAAAAATGAGGAAAATTTATTCTTTAAAAATATATATATTTTTTAAACTAACCTATCCCCCCCAAACCCAGGTTTTTGGATGGATATGGTCAATATCTGTGGAAGATAAAAATTCTGCTCCTAAACAAATTATCAAAAAAAAAAATTAAAAAAAGGGGGAGAGAGAAAAAAAAAAAGGGACTAAGCCATTGACCCCAAGAAAAAATTTTTAATTTTAAAAATATATTTCATTTTTTTGAGGCTCTTATCAAAAAATTTTTAAAAAAAAAAAGAAATTGCGCGCGCGCATGGTCAGTACTTTCCTTTACGCTGCATGACTCAAATCGCCCAACCCGCACGATGGTGCGGAAACCCGAGTCCTCAAGCCCATTAATAAACATTTCTATTTTTCAATTTTTTAAACATTAATACAAAAAATTTTTATCCAGGCGATTAGAAATGCATTGAAATTACCTTTTTTCGCAGATAAAAGGGGGTTTTTTTGTATTTAAAACAAAACTGGGTTTTCCCGCGAAAGTAAAACAAAACCACAACCATCGTCTGTTGATGAAAAGCAACATTTTCACCCCAAAACCCGGGTCCAAAATTTTGATTCTGATCTTCTTACATATGACTTTTCAGAAGCAAAAAGTATAAAATATCTAACCCCCCGTCGTGCGAGTTGAGTCTTAAAAAGGGTCATCCATTTTGCGGCCGGGCCTATACACCCCCTAGATACAAGGCCTGGCGACTGAAAAAAGGGGGGGGGCGTCACACATAGTAGGTATAGAAATCCCGCCTGATTTGAAGTTCCTTTAACCCCTTTACCCCATTTTTTATTTTCCGGCGTTCGCAGTTTTCAACATTTTTTTGCAGATTTTCAATTTAATTGTGACAATTTTGGAAAGATCTAAAAATGGCCCCGTTGAGGGGAAGAAAATTATAAAGATACTGGGACGAAAATGTTTGGATTAAAGGAATTCCCTTAAAAAAAAATGGTACAACCATTTCGAAAAGAGCCCATCAAAAGTATACGAAGGTTTTTTTTTTACTTTTTTGGAAATTGTAAAAATTCTTTTTTTTAAAAAAGTCTACAAATAACTTTAATAGATTGCGAAAGACCTTTGAAAATGTACTCATTTCTTTTCTTCATGGGAGTTTCTTAAACATCGAAAATTCATTTTATTTATCTATAATGAAAATTTTGTTTTAAATTTTTTTGAAAAAAATTTTTTAAAAATGGAAAAGTTGTTTGGAAAAGGGGGGTTTTTGAGGTTTTTTTGGTAACTAAATACCTTTTCGTAGAATCAACGAAAAAAGTATTAATAGTTTGATAAAAAGCCCACTATGATATAGAGCTCGTAGTCAATGTAAATATGGACATAAAAAACCATTTATTGTTTTTTTAAATTAATATGATTTTAGATAAAAAATCAAAAAAATTTTCAAAAAACAAAACTAGCTGATTTTTGAACTATTAGGATGATTTTAAAAAAGTAAGAAAAAATAAACTGGAAAAGTTGAAAAACATGATGCGTTAACCCAAATTTGTTAACTCATGCTTCTCAAACCCCTACCGGGGCCCAATTTTTAAACAATTTTTTTCGCGCCCCCCTTTTATAATAATAATCACTTTGTCATAAAGCTACCATACGATCTTAATCATAAACCGTACAAATTAACAAGAAAGAGTACTAAATTTTATATTTTTTTTACTTTTAATAATATATATTTTTTAAACAAATTAAAAAATATATATATATATATATATATATTATATATATATATATATACATAAAATAAAATATTTTTCCAAATTACTTTTAAGTAATACGAAAATTATCATGTTATTTTTCTATCAAATTTTTTAAAATTGGAACAGATTGCAGGGTATTTTTTAAAAAAATTTTTTTTCTTCCACATCATCCATTTCAAAAAATTTTAAAAATGCCCTTTTAAAAAAAATAGTCAGTTATTTTGCCCATTTTCCGTTAAAATTAAGCATTCCCCGGAAGGGTCTGCGTAAATTCGGGCAAACTGACATCTGCGAAAAAAAACCCGACATCTGCGCAAAATCCGACATCTGCCAAAACGTGTAATTGCAAATTTTGGGATTTTTTCCTTTACAAAGGGCAAACCCGGGAGCGGGGTATCATTTTTCCCAGTGCGGCCCGTATAATAGGGCGCCACAATTGCCGCGTAATTTCCATGCCCAGTTTCCCCCCTCAGGGGAAAGGTACCTAAAGCTCGGGACGATACAGAATTGAACTTAAAATTTTTTTTTAAAAAAGGTGGGGCCGGCCAAATTGGGCCCACTTCGGGGTTTTTTCCCCGGCTGAAAAAACTTGACATGGCTGTTAAAGACCCCCGTAAAATTTTCTGCGTCATAAAAATCCACCAACAGGGTGGGTTAACCCGAACCTTGGGGTCAAAAGGGCCCAAAACAAAAACTGCCATCCAGCCCAAACTTGCTGAATTGTAAGGAGTGAAAAACCAAAACACGGCAATGAATAAAAAAATTTAAAAATGATTTTTTAAATAAGCTAATTTTTAAAAATTTTCAAAACGAACTTTGTGTGTTTGGGGAATTTGGCAATCCATAAAAAAATTTAAAATTTTTATTATTAATTTTTAAAAAAGGGAAAAAAATTTAAAATTTCCCAAATAAAGAAAAATTGTGTTTTTTTTTAATATTTAAAACAAAGAAGATTTTTAAAATTTTTTTTAACCCCGGGGAAACAACCCACATTCGATCTAATGATTAGTCACGCAGGGGCGGGAGTCACCCCAAAGTTTTTTACAATTATTTTATTGTACACAATAAAAATCACAATTGTGAAAAATTTTAAAAAGAAAATTATACTTCCCTTTTTCCCACTTTTTTCCATTGATAATTTGAAAAAAAATTCCAATAGAACCAATTAAAATGTTTCCCAAGGATTTTTAAAGGACACAAAAAAGAAACTTTTCACGAACGTTACAGGAATGATATCTGTAAGCAAAAATGTCATATTTTTTTTCAAATCTTTGAAATTTTTTATCCCGAACGCTTCCGGGGTTAAAAAGTTTAATCCCCAAAGTAAAAATATGAATGTTAAGTTCTAAAAAAGAATTATTAAAAAAAACGTTTTTTATCGTGCTTTAATGTTTCCCGGTAAAATTTTAAAAAAAAATATTGGGAAAAATCCTTCAAAGTGATTTTTCTATGCTTTTTGAAATTATTTTCCCCCTTTTTTATGGGGGCCCTTATTTACAACCCCAAATGAAAAAAAAAAGAAAATAAAAGGGAAAGAACTAACGATACCAAAGGGGTTGTAGGTCAAACAGATGAATTTTTTTCTTCCTAGAATGTTTCTCTGGGTCTGGGTTTTGTCTTTTCTCCGAAATAGTGGATTGCAAAAAAAACCCAAAATGTGTTTTTTTTATTTTTTTTATAGGGGTCAGAATAATGAACGTAGAAATGAAAAATGTTTAATGAAGTAAACTAATAAATTCTATCAGTGTAAATTTTGTATTTTTTTTTATGTCAGAAAGTATTTTCTTACTTCATTACAGTAAATTAATTTTTTTAAACTTTTTTTTTTCGATATGCCCCCGCCCCCCTTTTTGGACATTCGGGGGGGCGTCCCCCTTTTGAAACACTGGGCTTAAGAGTAACATAATTTTAAAAAAAAATTTTTAAAACTTATCTTATTAATTTGTAAGGGTTTATAAAAGATCATATTATAGCTTTAGCGTCAAAGTACATTTTATTGCTTTCAATATATTATTATTATTATTAATTGGGTCACCAGCATTGAAAGTTTGAGAAGCATTGAAATAATGTTTTATTTTCTTATAAATGAACTCGTGTAAAGAGAGGGTACTTCAGCCGGTATACTTTTAATGTTTCAGTGTGTGTGTGCTGCACAGAGTTCTTTTTCTATATTTAGCTGATATCTATATTTTGTCTTCTAAGCAGCCACCACATTTCGCAATTGTTTAATTTAAAAAATTGGGGAAAAATAACATAATAATTATCCTATTATTTAAATTTTTTTTTTTTGTGTTTAAAAAAGTCATATAAAAAAATTTAATACTTATGTTATTAATTTGTAGGTTTTTATAATTAAGATGGTATTTAGCATTATTGTACTGTAAAATTTTTATTATTATTCAGTAATTTATTAATGTATAAGGGGCGCGAAAAAAATTGTGAGGGGGGTATTAAAGTTTGGGTTTAAAAATTATATTTTAAGAAAATTATATTTTTAAGTAATGGGTTATATATATAATTGTGTTATTTTTTCTTTTTTTAATTTTTTAAATTGAAACGTTAAAGAAATTTTAATTAAAGATTTATTTCCTTCAAGATCCTTTTTAAAAAGTGCAAATATCATTAAAAAAAGCCTTATTTTTTTTTTGTTTTTTATCATACCCATTACATCTGGCATTCCCCGGAACGTTCACGTGAGTCTAGGAACCCAACGGACGTCTGCACAAAACATGAAAAAATGCTGTACCTCTACAATTTAGTCAGTCTTGGCCGAATGATTCTACCGAATCTCTTTGAAATACATTTATAATTCCCGTTAATTGTAATTCACGGTATTAAGTATTTACGGCAGTGGATTAAATCAAAATTATAGATATTTTTTTTAAATCGCAGCGGCTTTCGACGTAAAAAGCATCAACAATACACAGACGAGGGCAAATAAATTGATAAAGTTACGAATGGGTTAGGGTCCATTTCAAAATATTTGAAGAGCTCTAAACTGCCAAAAAAGATATCTTCATAGTTTTCCCATCCAGGACAAAAAAGGGGCAATTTTGTAATAAACCACCTTTGAATTTGGATAGAGGGGGATGCTGATTTTCGCACTGAAAACAAAAGATTTCGTATACTATTACCTTTTTTTAACATCAGCCCTTTTGTGAACCCGGATTTTCGGATGGCTACTTTGAAGACAAAATATAGATCTGAGCAAATATCAAAAATAACTCTGATTCAATTTCAAATTTTTTTAGCCTTTTTAAAAAAACTTAGCTCTCAAAAACAAGCCCATGGAGTCACTAATAATTATTAAACTTGTTCTTATACTGGCTGAAGTACCCCTTAACACGAGTTTTTTTTTTTAAAAATGATAATATATTATTCTTGATATAATAGCTTAATTGTAAGGAGAGTAAAACCAAGTGCGCAAAAATACAAAAATTAAAATGATTTTTGAAATGAATACTCATATTATAAAGGGTTTTTCAACGAACTGTAATTTTAAGCCTCGCAAATTAGCATTTAGAATAAATGTTAAGTAATAAAAAAAAATATAAAATTCCAATGAATAACAATTGTGTTAATTTTTAAAATTTTAAAACGAAAACTTCAAAAAGTTTTAGCCTGGGATCAGGTGTGCATCGATACAACGTTAATGGTCGTGGGGAGTGATTCACCCCAATTCTTTTTTTTAATTATTTTCAATATACAAGATAAAAAACACAATTTCAGTGAATAATTTAAATAAAAAAAATATACTTACCCATTTCTAGAATTTTTCAATTTGCTTTCTTAATTTGAGAAAATTCCAATAAAACTGAACTAAATTGTTCCCAAAGTGTTTGGGATTAATAAAAAGGGCACAAATCACAGACACGTTTCACAAACATTACAGGAAAGTTATTTGCAAACAAAACTAACGTTTTTTTTCTCGTTATTTGTTTAAAGTCCTTTGTGATGACAAATATCATTTTGAACTTTTTTTTTCTTGTGTCTTTTTGACGGGTGAAAGGGATTTTGCGGTACATTTTGGGTTCATATTTTCTTTATAAAGTTCTTAATGTAGCTATTGAAAATTTTCATTTCGTTTATGTCTTTGCTTTTTTTTAAATTTCTTGCTAACATGATTAATATGCATTATTTCCAAGTGTTTCCCTTGTTTGATCAAAATTCAATTTTCCCTTTCAAAAAGATACAGATGCCCAATTCTTTTTTATATTCTTCTCATTTACATTTGTAAACCATAATCAGTCGTACAACATCCCAATTAAAACCACTAAGTTATTCATTGGGGAAAATGCATTGTGTTCAAGAAAATATTTTTGAACAAAAGTTGTCGCGCCGGGAACTTGATCTATATATATATAAACAAGAGTACCTTAAGATTCTAAAAAAACGTTTCCCACTCCCAAAAAAGGAGATATGTGATCAATTCATTTTAGCTCCCATTAAGACTGACATATTGGAAGAATCTCTGTCAAGGTCATTGGTAACAAATAGACAGTTTTCCCACACAGAATTAACAATTTTTGTATTATATGTTTCAGTATACTCATAAAAGTAAATCTTGGCCAATTAATCCTTCAAAGTGCTCAATATGCTTATCTATGTATCATAAAACTCTTTCACATTGTGAAAAAAGAGTACAACAGAATTATATAATTTACAACTTTCCTAAACAAAAGGGGATGCAGATAACCATACCAGTAAGTTCGAAAGTCAGCAAAAGCAATATTTTAGGTTAAAAGAAACGCAATAAAAAAATCTCTCATCGAAGGATTACAGCAAAGCAAACAAAGTATTTTTTTTAATTTAGTTATAGGATCAAAGATAGCTAATGAGCGTTCAAAGTAGAATCTTTTATTTTTGATGACCAGATGATACATATAAATCATATAAATGTAAATCTGTATTTTTTATTATATCAGAAGTATTTTGTTGTACTTCATTCCAGTAAATCAATTTTTTTTATCCTTTTATTTTCGATATGCTCGCGCCCCCCTTGAAGGGTTATCGCGCCCTTCCAGGGGGGCGCGCCCCACAGTTTGAGAAACACTGCAATAACCCATAATGCAGGATATAAAATTGAAATCTGTTTTTGTTACCAGAATTTGTGGTATCCTTGTTCAAACACACACATTGGTTTAAGTCCCTTATTTGTGGATATTTCAATGGGATGCTCCCGTATTAACATGGATTCATCTGTGTTTGGGATCTGAGCTAGTCCATGTGCAAAAGTTTCAACGCCCATTCGGGAATATATCCCAGTGAATTATTGTTATTTGTTTACTTTTTCTCACATAAAAATAAAAATGAATCAAATTTTTCTTACTTTATATTAAACCTTGCACCATGAACACTGACGTCGTTCAGGAACGCCGACATCAATTTTAATTTTCCTTGGACCCCTTGAATAACACTGGGGACCCCTAGGGGTCTGTAGGGACCACTTTGGAAACCACTGATTTGCAGGAAAGAAAAATAAGATATCAAACCTGATAATGTATGATGAAAATAGTAAAATAGCAATAGTGCATTCCTTCTATGAAAAAAAAATATTGTAAATAATTTTTTAGAAGGGACGTTTATAAATAAGTTATCAAAATAAAATTAAAAGTCCCTTCGGAAATTTTAATTGGAAAATGAAAAGAAAATATAACTATTTTATAAAAAAAAGTGGAATGTCTAATCAGAATTTGAATTATTGAAAACATAAAAACTGTTTTCTCCCCTTTAATTTGATCTATTTTGATATTTTACCTTCCTTTAACAGACCCTTTAAAATTACATTATCCAATTTATTTCACTCCAACTTTCAAACGAATTAAGTTAATAACTTTTAATCGGCAGTTAAGGGATTATTTATAAGTCGTATAAAAAATGATCCAGATAATGTTATATATATAATTTTTGCATATAATTTTATATACACTCACTTCCAAAAGTTAAGCACGGAGAGGAAAATGCTAATTTCTGGAAGCCAATCAGAATTTAAGAGAATGCAATTCGTGGCAGAGGTAGATGGAAGTATGCAAATATGTTAGGTAACAGCCAATCGTACTTTCATGTCAAGAAATATGCAAAAAAGGGCAGTCTTATAAGAAGCCAGATTTATGAAGGGTTACAGAAGTTGATTGTGAGTGGTGATAGAAGGTATTTAAAACTTTCATACAATTTGTTTTCAAGACTTACGTGTTTCTATGACTTCCAGAAAACAATGGAAGATACTGAGCGCTGGCGTACTGTGGGGCGCATTGAAGCAGGACAGTCGATCACAGATGTTGCTCTTTTCTTCGGCGTTCATCATTCTGTAATTTCACGTTTATGGAAACAATTCCAAACCTCACAGACAGTTGTCCGAAGACCCGTAGGCGGTCGTCCAAGGGTTACAACCCCAGCATAAGATCGATATATTGCTATTGTAGCCAAGCGGAATCGCAGAGCGACCTCTACACGTGTGACATCTATGGTTACAGAGTCCATTGGTAAGGCTATATCTGCAGCTACTGTACGGCGTAGATTACATATGAATGGACTGTATCCCCGGGTACCTCGAGTTTGTGTTCCTCTATCCGTCTAATCATGAGGGGAACGATTAAAGTGGTGCCTGGAGCATGGCAATTTGACTGTGTCTGACTGGGGCAATGTCATGTTTACTGATGAGTCAAGATTTGCTCTGGAGCCAGATGACAAGCGTATAAGGATATGGCGTAAACAAGGAACACGCAATCAGCCCCAAAACATCACCGAATATCACGCATTCCGAGACAAAAGCATTATGGTGTGGGCAGAGATTTCATTAGGATACCGCACCGACCTGCACAACTTTAAACGGGGTTCTGTGACGGCTGTCCGGTATCGAGATGAAGTTTTAGAATCCATTGTGGGATTGTACGCTGCAGCAGATGGCCCTACTTTTGTTTTAATGGACGATAACGCACGTCCCTATGGAGCTGACTTCGTCGATGACAACTTGGAGAGTGAAGGGATTGCGCGTATGGCGTGGCCAGCATATTCGACCGACGTTAATCCCATTGAAAATCTTTGGGAGGCTCTCGGCCGTGCTGTATCTTCACGTTTCCCCCCTCCAGCCACTCTTTTTGAGCTGGAAACTGCTCTACAAGAAGAATGGCGCTATTGCTTAACTCTGCGGTGGTTGACCACCTAATTGAAAGCATGGTCAGAAGGTGTAAACTTTGCATACAGATGAGGGGGGGGGGATCCCATACTCTATTAATGTCCTTTTTTTCATTTTATGCTGTTTATTTTCACTTTATACATAATTCTGTTTAAGTCTCCAGTATGACATTATCTGATAACTTACAAAAATTTAATATTGTTTTCATTTCTGTATATAATTATTGATTTTGTTTTATGTATAATTATAAATGCTACTTTACTGCCAAATTTTCTGTCAATCAAAGCAGTATTTGTTGATTTTTTTGTATTTTACATCTTCGTACTTAACTTTTGGAAGTGAGTGTAGTATACACAGGATATTACTTTTACGTAATTTATTGGAGCACTCGTTATAGATTTCAAAACAATACTATAATAAATTCTACAATATAGATGCCGTATAATATATAAAATTGTTATAAATTCATTGGGAGATTTCTGTGATGTTAAAATTAGGTTTTGATATGTGGACAAAACAAATCTCCGTGATTATTGAATTTCGACGTCAATAATTTGATAGCAAAATGAATGGACATTGTAAATGGTTGTATTAAGCTTTTTTCTTTTTTTATATATTTAGCTTCAGGTTATTGAAGGTAAGTATAAAAACTAAATTCCTTGCGTTTATACCGGTTGATTTATAAATAGCGTGACAAAATTTCAGAGGATCTTAATTTATTTTTTTTTTTTTTGAATAAAGTTGCTTGCATGGAATTTTCAGTGATTTCCTCTAGCACAGCACACTTTTCGTAAGCGTTTTGGCTAAGCTAAGAGTTGTTTTCGATATTTTTGGGGGTATTTTTCCAATCCCCTCTTAAATTGCTTCTTGAAGCTCTTGAAATGCTATTACTTTACGTCTATTTAATTGTTTTTTTAAAGTATTTGGATAAAAAATAATCGCAAGGAACACAGCCAGTGGATAGTGATAATCATTTATCAGGAGATAGAAAATTTATTTTTTAATCTATCAGTCATTTTATAGTTGATTTTACAGTATGACTTAGTGCAGAATTTTGATGAAAAACGAAGTTACCTTACTTTTTTTTATCTCAAGGGTTTCAAAACTTAATTCTGATAGTATTTAGCATCAATTTTAAAGTTTGGTTCTACAAAAAAGGGTTTTGTCAAGACTTGAGCGGACCTTTCCATCCATACCATAACACCTGACGCAGCTGACTTGCATTTTTCAAAACAGCTACGTCTTTGTGACGTTTTTTGCTTGAAATATATTGAATCTTCGTTTTGCCAGTTGTGAATGACAGATGAAACTGTGCTTCATCAGAGGTTATACATCCTTTGTATCTACCTTTGCGTAACATAAATACAGAGGCCAAGAACGTTTTCTTCGTTTTTCTACGGTTTTAAGAGACATTTGACGACAGACCGGAAAATTTACTATTTCATAGCCAATTTTCTTCTCCAGACAGTAAATTGTCGATTGTTATATCTATAGTTTCTTTACCATATGTTTTTGAGGCAAAGAATTTTCTACAGTGATAATTCTTTTGAACTTCTTTTTCGATTCCTACACTATTAGCTCACACTCTCTATATATTTATTTATTTATCTTGCAGGAATTTTCAATCGTTAATAAAATACATTTTAATGCGCCCAATTGAGCTCAAATTTTATTTGCATGGTTAATTTGGATATGACAATACAATAATTTAACTATAATAAAAAATTAATTGATTAAAACTAATTATTCAAAGAATTACAAATACAGACACGTTAGCGACTTAGCGACCCTTTTGACGACTTGTGTAAAAACATGAAAAGGTTTTTTTTTTGTCACGTTTTAAAGCATTAAGTTGAACTGAAATTTTATATACACGATTGTTTTGGATGACAATACGATACTTTAATGCTAATTAATAAAAATTAATTATCACTTAATGTTGTGATTCTGTCATATGTATATACATATTTATATTAGTTGTAACTATTTAATAAAAAAGTACGTAAATTAAATTTTTTTTTTTTTGTTGATCTAAGTAGGAATTGACTTAAAAAATTGTTTTTATATTACTTGTCTCTTTCATTAAGGACTTCCTTTCAATCATATTTTTCCCTGGAGTTTTTGATTGCGAGCCAAATTTTATTTTTTTTTGAAGTTTAAATAATAATATAATACAATTTTTTTTAAGTTCTTTCTTATTTACAGAGTTTGAACAACCATCCTTCAAAAGCTGTAAAATTTTGTTTCGAGTTTGGAGATCCAATTTCAGTACTGTAACTTACTATCCTTACTAAAAATGGCTAGTTTGATAGTTTAAATGTTTTATTTTTCAAATAAAACCAGTAGTAAAACTATAGAAATTCAACATAATGTTTGTGTGTGTGTTTGTGACCATAATTTGTGTTTGAAAGAAATGGAGATCGTTATTTCATCAGCCTAAGGCAGTGGTCGGCAACCTTTTGAGTCAGAAGAGCCAAAAATTACAATTTACAAAATTGTAAGTTTTTAAAGAGCCACAGTAATTTTTCTTACCATTAATAAGTAGTACTTGCATTAATAAATTTTTTTGATAAAAAGAAAACTAATCTATTTATTCATACGAAAAAATATATTCATATAGAAGTAGTGTTTTCACAACAAATTGTATAATATATATATGTATATATGTATGTATGTATGTATATATATATATATATATATATATATATGGCATTATTAGATAGTTATTATTAAGTAAAAAAAAACAATTAAACATTTACTTTTACAACACTAACTTGTACTTCAATAATAAACTATTGAGCAAACAAATTCAATTGGAGCGATGGCTTTGCATGGTTATATATATATATATATTCAAGTAGAAAATTTAAACTTTATTTAACAACGTATTTTGTACTTAAAAATAAAAAAAAAACAATAAAATACATTTGAACAAACAAATTCAGTGGGAGCGTTGGCTTTGCATGATTTTAGAAAGTTTGGATAAATTTGGCTCATAACTCTCTTGTTGTTTTAAGTTTCAAACACGACTCTAAATTTTCATTTGTTAGTTGGCTTCTTACTTTACTTTTAATTACATTCATGCAAGAGAACGCTTGCTCGCATGAATATGTCGATTTGAAAGATAGTCAGCACTCCAAATGCTAACTTCTTCACCTCACTGCAGCAATCTGGAAGACTATTCTCCAAGTGTCTAATATAAGTGCCTCACCTCTGGCATTTCTTTTAAAGCAGACAACTTTTATTGCGATATGCACATACATTTCTGGATCTCCAACTTGCTTTTTAACTCTGTAAATTTTCCACTCCACAAAGCTTTACTTTTAAAATCGATCAATTGCTTTTCTAAAGATCCAGTATCAATTCAAAATGGCTCAATGTGGATTTCGTAACTATTTGTGTTGAGAGGATTTACTATGAATGCTAGAGTGGTTTTATTGGTTTTCAATTGCTCAAATCTATCAGAAAATTCATCTTTAATTATTTTATAACTGTGCTGAAGTAATTCGTATCATCAGTTGCACTGGTTTTATTGCGATATTGCTTTAGAAATTGAAAATTAAGAAATTTACTACTCTGAATATTTTCTGCAAAAAGAATTAATTTTTTTCTTCGAAACAAACCAATTTTTCTACCAAAACATAGGCTGGGTTTCCCCTTCCTTACAGTTTTAGATTCACACACACACACACAGCTAATTTAATTTCGCTGTGATATCCACCATAAAGTAAAATTTTTGCAACCATTTGCCGTTCTCTAGTTCAAGGTGATTAATGCTTTTTTCATTGAGGAATGTATTTATTTCATTCAAGCACAATGCAAAACGTTTCAACACCTTACCTTTGGAAAGCCATCGTACTTTGTTCTGAAGAAACAGGTCAGAATGCTGAGTCTTCATTTCATTTAAGAATTCTTTAAACTGACGATGGTAGAGTTCTTTTGGCAAGATGCTATTAACAATCCTGATTACCAAATTCATGACCTCAACTATTTCGACCGGAAATGTTTGGGCAAAAAGCGCTTCTTGATGTATTATGCAGTGAAACGTAAGAATTTCGTGGCTTATTTTTCTATGAAGAATTGTTGTTGCCCCTTTATTTTTTCCTGTCATATTTCTTGCTCCATCAGTTGCTATTGAAACGATTTTATTTAAATCGATCTTATTGTCTTTAAGAAATTTTTGCATGGCATTCCGCTGTATCTTCCCCTCTAGTTTGTCCCAAGAGCGGTAGCAATCTTAGAAGCTCTTCTTTTGGACCTTGGGAAGACATACAGTCACTCAAAAAAGTATTGGGACACTTGCCATGCATAACTGTAAAGCCATTTATAAAAATATTTATCACATTAAAACAAAAACAAAATGAATTAAGAAATATTTTAACATTTGGTGCATAGTATATAAGGAAAACATTATTAGTATTATAGAATTATAATTTGATCTAGCTTTGCAAATATAATTCAAAGAACACTGAAGTCAATAATGTATTGGGACACTTTTGAAATCAGAAATTCAACAAATATACAGCGCATCAATAGGATTTAATTTCACACCACTTTTTTTAGAGTAGAAGTTTAAACATAAACGTTTCAACAGTTAATATTATTTATAATGGCGAGAAACAAAGATATATCTGTTGTGTGTGTGGTGTGTGAAATCTCATAATAAGTCATTGAAAGAGGGGAAATCAGTTAGGTGTATAGGAAAACCTTTAAATTGAGTAAATCTACTGTTTTTAACATCATTGACAGGTTAAAAAAAAATAGTATTGAAAACAAGCAAAGTACAGGGCGTCCAAGGATATATAATGAACGTGAAGAGAGGTGGATTGTGTGACAAGAGTACTCATTAATCCAAGAACTAGTACAGTAAAAAGGAATTTGCAATGTAAAAGTAGATTCGGAAAATGAGTAAATCCTGAAACTCTCTCTCTGTTAGAAATGTTTTAAGAAAACATAAGTAACATGGCAGAGTACCTCAAAGAAAGCCCTAGATGTGCAAAGCAAATAGACGAGCTAGATTGGCATTTGCTAAAATGTATGTAAGGCATCCAACAGAATATTAAGAAAATGTAATTTTTGTTGATGAATGCAAATATAACATTTTCGGATCGGATGTCAAGTAAAAAGTTTAATGGAAATCAAATACAGCAATACATGTTAAAAATTTACGGCCTACTGTCAATTTTAGGGCAGGTAACGTAACTGTATGGGGCTGCATGGCAAGCTCTGGTGTCAGGAACTTACATTTTGTTGATGGTATAGTGAATAAATATGCCTATCTTGATATTCTCAAGCAAAATTTAAAGTAAAGTGCGAGCAAGCTTGGAATCTCAGGATATTTTCAATTGTACCAATGACCCGAAATATACTGCAGATATTTGCAAGTTATGGGTCCTCTACCACTGTCCTAGTATTATTAAGACTCCTGCACGTAGTCCAGACTTTAATCCCATAGAACATGAGGGGGATTATTTGCAGTAAAAACTATATGAGCACCAAATTTCTAACAAGAAGGATTTAAGAAAATATTTAGTCGAAGAAGGGACCAAAATCGATAGATCGTTTGGCAAAAAATTGATCCAATCTATGTCAAATAGTCTTAAAGCAGTGTTTCTCAAACTGTGGGGCGCGCCCCCCTATAGGGGCCGTTATAACCCCACAAGGGGGTGCGAGCATATTGAAAAGCCCAAAGCAAGATTATTTAAAAAAAATTATTAATTTTCTCTAAGTAAACAAACAAAATACATTCATATACCAATACTATTCAATGCATTTTATAGTTAATTTAACAATGCTAAGTTAAGAACGTTTCATAATTACGAGTAACTCCATGGGCTCTCTTCATATATAAAATTAATTTTTGCATATAACACTTATGATTTTTCCGGTTTATAATTAATTATTTCAATGCCCGATTAAAAATTACGTGATTCGTTCCCCAA
>BMAV01012266.1:19548-42012 GCA_019973955.1 Trichonephila inaurata madagascariensis | reverse complement strand
CCATCTGAGTTGCATATGAAAGCAAACGACTCCGTCCAATCCCGATTGAATTCTCGATGCTCTTCTACCGTTCTTTTTTTTTCTTTTTCTTGTGTAGATGCCACTTTTGTGGTGAAACTTTATTAAAGAACTTTTAAAATTATTATTTAGGTATCCAAAACAGTAGATGACACACACACAAGTTTTGCTATTATTTAATATGTCAACGTATACCTACGCAAATACATACGAGAAGCTGGGCATAATGAAATATAATTTATCAAGAAACATTTTACAACAATATTTCCCAATTAAAAATATATACTTACATAAATAAAATAAATCTAATAATTTAGTTATTAAAATAAATAATTTAGACACGAAACACTGCTTGTCTCCCTCTCTCACGAACTGATTAACTATAAGTACATTGTTTCGTCGCATCTGAGCCCCCCTCCCCGGATGGTCAGGTCTTGAGCCCCAAGCTGGATCTTGTACAAAGGATTGCAAAACCATAACATAATGTATTTTTACACATATCACGTAAAATTATTTAAATATTAAACTTATAACTGAATATAAAATCAACCTGAATCTAAGTAAACGAAGTAAATAACGTATAACATTACACAGAGGATTTACAGTATTTATTAAAATGGAAAATCTAACAACAGTCAACAGATAACCTGGTAATTTCAATAAAAATGATACACTAAGAAAGACACGAACACTGTGAAATATAATTTTTGATTTCAAATTCTTATGAAAGAAAAAAAAGTATCACTTATTTTACTCTTCGTTTATGTGAATCCCGTGATGAGATTGACCTAAAATTCGATTATATTCTAGCATAAATACTGCAACTCTTAATTAGCTCTTTTTGTATGATGCAAAAATGATTTAATGAAAAAAGAAATAAAAAACTGATACATTCCGCGTTTTAAGACAATCATCATCATTGAATATTAACGTCGCACTGTTCAGCTACACGAGGGCTTTTGGCGACGGACCACGTTATTTTGAACCATGGTCAAGTGACGTGGACGACACCTCAGCTGGCACCCCTCTCCTAACTACAACACCACACCAACGGGATGACGTTTCAGCTCTCGACAGATTTAACGTGCATCGCTGCCCTACACGGCGGGTCTTTAGTGGTACTGGGCTCGTACTCGCGACAAGGCAAGCCACGATCCGATACCTATACCACTCGGCTACCGCGGCCCCGCGTTTTAAGACAAAGACACAGTTACTACTACTAATCACTTCTATGCTTTGTTCATCATGTTCCCTGGCATTACTATTACTAGCACTTGAACAAGATGATGTACTCGCAGATATTAAAAAATTATCCAATTTCGCATATTTGCTATAAATGTTACACTCCTTTCCTTTCGCTTTTTTCGTTTTTGTTTGTGAGAACCAATTTAAGTTTTTTTTATCTCCTTTCATTTTAGGGTTGCGTTTCATCTTGTTTTATTAACAAAATACTACCATAAGAACCAGAATATTAAATTACGTTTAAAAAAACAGTTCTAATATTGCGGTGGCATGGCTACAGGGGACGTGGTTAGAGTGGACACATAACATTTCGTGGTCTGAGCGTGCACCTTGAAACTCATCGTGGTTAGAGCGGACACATTTTTTCCTAATCTTAGAACAGATTCAATTATCGAATTACAAGGATAAATACATTTTTGCCGATATAATTTAATTATTTATATTAAATTGTTAAGATATTATGGTGTTAATACATTTTAAGCATAGCGAAATATAATTAAACATATATAAAAACTTTCAGAGAAATATTTAAAAATTAGTATTAAGTAACAGTATAATGAAGGGTATGAACAAATTTCAAAGATTTTGTGCTTTCGATTCAAATAAATATTAGAACACAAGTGCAATTACCATAAAATTAATTAGTTTCATTAATGAAAGTAAAGATAAATACTGTAAGTAAAAAAAATATATATAAAATAGATACAAGTAAATAAGAGAAAAACAAATACAAGTAAATAAATACTAACCTTTTTATTAAAAAGGTGTAAATGTCATTTACCATTGGATTTAGTCCCACCTAATTTAATAAATTTAAGAATTTTAGCCATTTTTCTAAATTGTTTGATATTTCGAATTCTTTTAGAATGTTTTTTCAATAAGAGAGAGAGAGAGAGAGAGAGAAGAAGTGAGATCAAAATGTTTTAATAGTACAGGAGCACGCCCTATATTTAAGAACATTGAATATAAATATATATATATATGTGATTTGTATACTATATATATGACTGTTATAAAAACAATTTTGTGAAACGCTTCTCATTATGCTTTATTTGATTGGATACTCATAAATCTAGATCAAATAATCATTTATATAAAATCCTTTCTATGCTTTTCCAAGTATAGTAATACTATTTTAGATGAAAAAAGCATAACAAATGAACGTTACTTATGACTTCGCTAAATGAAAATGAAGTACATATGGATGTGTGTGTGTGCGGTGAAAGGCGAGTGCAAGTGCCTGAGAGATATAAAAGGTGCGTAATACTCTTTAATCGATGCAGAACGATTTTTAAATGTTTTTTTTTGTAAAATAATTAATATTTGCATATGGAACTAAAGAACCGCACTTTCACATCCAAAAAGCCGGATGTGGCTCGCGATCCGCAGGTTGCCGACCCCTGGCCTAAAGCATTCACATCGTATTCCCCACTCTTACGTTTTAGAAGTGACGATTATTCCGTTTTTCTTGTTGAAGCAGTTTTAAAAAATTCCGCTTTTTTCCTAAAAAACATGACGAATGGATTTTTTTCTGAATGAAAGGTAAGAAAGTAATGATTGTTTTTGTATGAATGATGGATTGATAGAATCTTGGTGTGGATTTCCGAAATTCGGAAGGAATTTGCATTTAATTTCGAATTTTTGATTTGATGTTTCCTATGTTGTCCATTTTAGAAACCACGTTTTTTTGACGTTTTTTGTCACTTGACGCCGTTTTGAAAACCACGTTTTTCTCTCTTGTTTGTGTCTCGGACGCCATTTTGAAAAACGCGGTTTCTTCTTTGGTGCCATTTGGCGAAAAACTTTTGTCGCCAAATACAGCAGTGTGCTGTCCTAGGATTTTACCATAAATTACTCTTTAAAACATTGCGAGATTTTTTTAGAAAAGCCTATAACTTAGCATGAGAGGATTTTGAAATTCAGTCCACTCACTACGCAACCCGGTACAGTTTGAGAATTTTTTAATTCTCAGCAGATAAACAATGGCGGGGTGGGGTATTCTGGAGAGCGGGTTACCAGTTCAGGTGTCCCCTTCACCGAGATTCGAAATGACGTCACTACTAGTGTCCTCTTGCAGCTTCAAAGTGTGACGATCATAATCCAATCCGTTAGCCCTGTCGAATTCAACAGAAATAGAGTCGTGTCTCTAAGAATGATATCTTTTCAATTGTTCAAAGAGAAAACTGTTCGCTTCTATCCTATTTCCGATCCTTTTTTTGGATATTCTTGAATATGATAACATGCATATTAAACTATAGGTTAAAGAGAATATTTAATTTGATTTCAATCCATAATCAGAGCTTAAATAGGGAATTTACTTTGCAACTTAAACAGTGTTCACATTATTGCAACATGAGTTCGAGCCCGATACCACTAAAGACCCGCCGTGTAGGGTAGCGATGCACGTTAAATCTGTCGAGAGCTGAAACGTCCTCTCGTTGGTGTGGTAGTTAGGAGAGGGGGTGCCAGCTCAGGTGTCGTCCACGTCACTTGTCCATGGTTCAAAATTACGTGGTCCGTCGCCAAAAGCCCTCGTGTAGCTGAACAGTGCGACGTTAATATTCACTCACTCACATTATTGCAAAGCACTAGACAGTTTTATTGGAATCCTGAAGGAAGTGCCCCATGTTAAAACATAATAAAATACCTCAGCAAAAGATAAATTGTGAAAGGTGTATAAAAAGTCCCTATTTGCTTGTAAACAACTTTTTAGTCAATTCAAGTTCTCTTTTTAGTTCAAAATCTTTGTTTAATAAATCCCAAAAATTAGTTAAATTTTCCTAATTTAGGAAAAATTTTATTTTTCTCTATTGCAGTGAAAACGCTTAAGACGAAATAATACATCTGTCCGGGAAACTACTATGCATGTTCATGCATTTTTTTTTCTCTTAACAGGAAAAATTTCCCTTCTGAGAATGATCCAAATACGGAAAATACCAGGCACGCTGGCGAGATTTAAGAGGGATGAAACGAAAGAAAGGTTTTTTTGACATATTTCTTAGAAAGGTGGCTAATTTGGCTTTGAAATACTTTCGAAATAACCTGTGAAATGAAACAATTTTGTTTATCTAAGTTACTTTCATTCTCCAACCTTACAAACGTCACACAAAAACATCTAATCATTTCGCTTTGGAATTCGGTGACAAGCAGAGCCGTAATGTATACCTCCGTATCGGGAAAGGAGTCAGGATTCTAGGGATGGGGGTCTAAATCTTGATTCACACCAAGTACGTATTTAACATTTAACCAATTTTTAAAATATCAAAGGCATAACCGGACGTTTCAGGGGGAGGCTCTAATATTATCCATTACTCCAGTGGTGACGAGTACACACACACACATTGCAATGTGATCAGTTTAGTAAATTTGGCTTACGGTTGTTTTGGTTTTTTTCCCTATTTTATAGAAGAATTTTTTACGAGCACAATAGGAAAGATAACTTATTGACAATTTGATTAAAAAAAGACAATGCAATGAAAAATATCAGATTATTGCCGCCCCCCAAACGCAGTAAAGGGTTTGTTTGTCTAAAAACTTGAAAGTTCTGAATAAAATTTCATTAAGTTCTGAATGTTTTGTTTCATGGATTTCGATTAAATACTTGCATATATATACATATCTATGTGTCACCCAACCGGTATTGTGGTTAGCGACGCTGACTGCGGTGCCGTAGGGACTGGGTTTGAATCCCGGAAAAGACGTGGATGTTTGTAAATGTATAGTGCCTTTGCAGCATGGGGGTTCTCTAAATAGCTATCGAGCCGCCTGTCCTCTCTTGTGGTTGGTGGAAGGGGAAGAGAGGTGGGAGGCCCCTAGCCACTCCCAGGGTTTTCTCCTTCTAAATTGGGGTGGAACCGAGCAAAATCGTACTGTCACCTGCACGGTGCTCAAAGCTAAGGCCAACGACAGGCGTCAAAATTCTGGCCTTCAAACAGCAATAACAGTTTTAACAGCTTTTGTGAGAATGTATAACAACAAAAAAATATTACTGAATTTATCTCTTGATGTATAAAGGAAAAAAAGAAAGAAAATTCTAAGAAAAAATTTAAATTCTTTTATATTGACTTAACTTGATAATTCAGAAAAGTTATGCTTGATTGATGATTCAGAAAAGAAAAAGAAAAATTTATTATAAACATCGCGGACAAATGAGGCGCATTTTTTTTATTACTGGGGGAAAAGCAATGAATGTGTTGCGCAATGTCTCTTTTCGGAAGTGAATGCTCTCTCTCTATATAAATTTTCTGAGAATTAAATTCTTAGAAAACACACACAAAACAGTTAACACAAAGGATTATTTATAAAGACGATGGGCATACACAATTATAGTTACAGAAAATAACAAATGCCACTCGATAAAGATTTAAAATAATTATCAATTTTCTGAAAGGAAGCAAAAAAAAAAATACATTCCGACATAATAAAAAATAAAATACATATTCACACTGATATAAATTACTTGCAAATGTATCAGTACAGCAAAAAGTATTTGATATATTGTTGTGGACTCCCTCGAATCCAGCTCTCACGCTTAGTGATTTCGTGTTTTGGTCAGGATGGAATGACTCACTGCTCAAATTATTAGCTTCCACACTCTCCTCTACAAACGTAACAAGACTTTATCACAAACACTTTTAAATATACTATCATCAAACGCTAATACTCGGAAATTTGATAACTTGCAACAGATCGCATGCCTTCTCTCTTGAGTGGCTGTGGGCGTATCACTAAATCTTTATAAATCCGCGCTTTCATAGCGCTCTCTCTCTCTCTATAGTTAGACTCTAACAATACTAAGCTAAAAACAAGTTTAGTAATTACTAGTGACTTCTTTGGGCTTGTAGTACACAAAATTAATTTCAAAATATAATACTTATCATGATGTTTTTGTGGTTCATGATTAAAGTTGCATTGTTTTGGTTTAGCTTCGAAAAATTATTATTGTATGGTTGTTATATGAGGGGGAGCTATGAAAGTTATAACTAAAAATTGGATCGCAAATATCGAACGTTTGATAAGCACTGCTCTAAAGGACAGGTCTTGGTAGAGGTTTTCTTCAATATCGCAGGTATTGGGCATTTGGAATTTATCTTTGAAGGATGCACTGTGAATAAAAAAGATGTAGACATCCTGAGTCTGATGTGCTTCAGCAATTTGAATGGTAATAATTTTTTTAATTTATAGACTCAGTCTGGGAACTATTATGAATATATATATATATACATGTCACCAAACTTGTAATACATCTCATTTGCAATACGTTTACTACGTATAATATATCCTAATATCCCTCGTTTTTCAAACTATGTTTTCCTATCATTGTCGCCAGTATATTGATTGTTTGCCCATATATATAAATGGATAGAAATGAATATATTATAATGGCTGCAGAGTCATTATTGAAAATATTTCACATCAGTTTGACACTCCTTGCAGCATTCGTATACTGCTGGAGCTGTCTCTCTTCTCTCTCATTTACCATACTCTTCCACAATTAATAGAGTCTCTCCTATAAATACTCTATTTATACTTACTGTAGGGAAGCGTTTAAAACCTACAACGACCAGTATCTCTCTCATCTCATACCTACAAAATCACTTGTGAACTGAATAGCAAAGGCTTAGATGTACAGTTCTATTAGATACCAAGCCATACAAGTATCATAAGTAATGAGCGAGTGATTAGCACCGCTCGGTCAGCAACCACCCTTTTGCTGTTTGCACTGCATGACATGAAGCGTGTCTTTCAGCGTTATATTCAGATATCATGGAGTTCGCATGTCAGCAACAAACTTCATTTAGTAAAACCTGTCCTTGGAGCATGGCTGGTGATTCCAATGCACAGAGCTGATGTCAAATTAACCCTATTTTGTATAGGACAGGCATAGTCTATGGTTTTTTTTAAAAGAATGCTCCTGAATGTGTGTGTGCCCTTTTTGCAAGGCGACGTACACTGTACGTCACATCTTGGATGCTTATCTCGTGTTCAATGATTATTATTCCACATTAACAGTATCTGATTTAATGTGATGCGCGAACCCCCAGTAAAATTTATTTAATTTTATTTTCAAAGTTGGATTTTTGTTTTTAGTTTGATATATTATTATAAACATTTATACAGTTTTATATCTTATTAAAGGCCTTATTTGTAATAGTATATTAATATTATATTTGTATTTTTAAGCTATTTTTGGTTTTGTAACAATTGTTTGGCGCAGTGTAGTTAGAATTGGCTTTTGCGCCATAAATCCACAGAATAACAATCATACTTTTTATCAGAAGCATTTTCAACCGATCTATTTTAATCTTGTACTTTTTTTTATCTTCACTTCTTCATGATTTGCACGGTTCAAAAGTAGTTTTGAAAGCAAACAATTCGTCTGAAACGGATGTTGTGAGCTGAACTGTTTCTGAATAAACTGCTAAGACTTTATAGAATGGATTGATTTGGCTCTTAACAATATCTTGGTTTTTCTCGTTTTTTTTTCTTTGCGCTTTTCTGCACGATCTAATATCGCTTTATCAATATTATTTTGAAAGTTTTAGTATTTTTATTTACTAAATTATTTCTTTAACAAACAGAACATTTCGAAATTTGGGGCATATGGTGTTCCAGGGTTCCACGCAGCCACTAGTCCCTTAACATAAACTCCAAGACTGTGAATATATATATAAAAATATACTGTTCTAATTAATTGGGACAAACGGTAAGAAAATGTTTTTTTTTCTGACATTAGTTTTAAATCATTACATATCTTAAGTAGACCGAAAGATCTTTATATTAGTACAAAATACGCCCTCCTGTAGCAGAAACGACCTTTTTAACCCGTCTTGGCATTGGCTCCACTAAAATAGCACACATGTTCTTAACTTCCTCATCGTAAAACCACACTTGTATAGCACTTTTTATCATTTGTTCTGTTGTCATGCAACTCATCCTAGGTAAACTGTTCTTGAGAATTTGCCATAAATTCTCAATAGGATTTATTTGAGGAGAATTACCAGTCTAATTAAGTACATTTATTTTATTTTCCCGCATACGAAACCTGAACGAATTTCAAATTATGGCAAGAAGCCAAGTCATGTTTAAATATTCCATCAAATGTTTCTATGAATGTAATAATTATACTACGTAATATTTATATGTATTTGACAGAATTTATCATGGCTTTAAGAACTAAGCTTCTAGTGCCATTTGTTGGAAAAAAACCCAAAGCATTTGCTTAGAAGGGTGTTTTACAATTTGTTGAGTTCGATCTCGTAGCAGAGTTTCATCTTTCCTTCATATAACTACACCAAATTTGCATCCCTGCACAAATAAATGTGTTTTATCACTGAAACCTTCTTCTAGTCGTTAACTGTCCAGGATCGGTATTTTTTAACCATTGCTAAGCGTTTTTTACACTTTTCTGAACTAGAAATTTTTTCCCCCTCGGTCTTTTGTTCTTACGGCTAACTTCCAGAAGCATTTTCCATATAGTTGAGGGGCTCAATTCAACACCATAATCCAAAAAATTCATTCGAAGGTCTGGGCTTCTCTTATTTGATTTCTTTTGCCATTTCTTATTAGAATTTTATCATTTCTTGGAGTAGTTTTCCGTTTGAGCACACATTTTCCTTTTCTTTTGAGACACTATGTTCCGAAATCTTAAAATGTTTTTAAAATTCTTATAACACTTGGTTTGCCTACGGTAGCTGTGTCTCTCACAGTCATAGAAGTGTGTTAATTAAGATTGATTATTTTAAAAAGCTTCCTCTTAGAGTAATATCCATCTCAGAACAAGTAAAAGTAATACGTGTTACACGGAACGCAAAATTATAACCACTAGCTGCCACACTGAAAGGCTCACAACTGGACAATCGATACACCACAACCAATCAAACGAGTAAATTATGGTCAAGGTTGATCATTCGCATTACTTCTAGGCATAACCGATTGGAGGTGGTTCAAGACATTACTGATAACCACATACCAACTCAGACAAGAAAAAAATGCTTGTCCCAATTAATTCGAACAGTATAGTACATGTATGAGATAGATAAAATCTACATTCCTTGATTCTTTTTGAAATAACTGGCATTTTTTTGTGGATTATGGGGACAAAATGAAAATGTTAATAAATCGATTACGGAAATCTTTATGAATGAAACAGCAAATCCCTTTGAAGAAAGAGTACTAAATTTTTGAAATTCCCATGAGAATACCATTTAAATGCAAAAAAGTTTGAAGCTTCATATTTCCTGAGGTCTCTTCAGAGAAACTTTTATTGCGCGATTTTGGTCCCTACCGAAAACCAGCGTAAGAGGATTCTCTCACCCGAAGGGAAGAACGATTTGTGTGAAACCCGCATGTCAAACATTTCGTGTTAAGGGTTCCCCCTACTTCTCTGCTCTTAACAGAAGGGTAGTAATGCCATTGAACCTTTTACATCACTGACACGTGTTTCATTGATCCCCTTTGCAGTTATCTGAGAGATAATCCCTCCCCATTTGGGCCCTGAGTTTCCCACTCCCTTAGAGATTAACCCGCTATTGAACCATGAAGAGGCACTTACTAAGCTTTGCATCCGTTGGAAAATGATGAACTTCGCCAAAATCCTCTCCCTTCAGTGACAACTTCATTTATTACTTCATTCTCTTTTTTTAAAAAAATGAAATATAGTGTTGAATGGATAGCGTTCATTCTAATAGAACTTAATCTAAAAGAAATTAGCTTACTTTTAAAGCATTATTATACATATACAAATAGGATGTTAAATTTGAGTCAAATGAAATTCCTTTATTTTGCTGACTCTATAATGCGTAATATGCTATAACATTTGCAAAAACCTTCCTTACTTTACATAAAAGTTTTTATTATACTTCTCGATTTAATTGGACAATTTTAATTTCAAAAAATAAACAAAATAAATAAAAATATAAAAGTTTGCCGGAAAAAATATCATTTGTATTTCATTTCAGCGTAATCGGGAAACCTTGCTTAAACTTGATGAAAAAAGAATTATCATATAAAACATCGAGATATTTATGTCTTTCATGCGTATGATTGATCATTTTAAGATTAAATGTGGTTTAGTTGAGAGCATCGAAGGAGTAAATAAAATTTAAATTTTTGTTGCTGATATTTTAAAGTGTTTAGTAACTTTGATCAGAACTTTATTATACATTTTATCTAAGTATGTTATACATTACAAGGATACGAGGGATAAGCAAATGTAGCTGTAAGCACCGAGTTCCATTTCACATAGTTAAAAAAAATGCATATTCTTTTTAACGTAATCAAAATGTGTTTAAAAGTTATTAAACATAATTGCACGGAAAACTATTTTAAATTTGATCTTCATTTAATGCTAAACCTTAGTAAATGTGAAACATTGATAGAAAGAGATTTAATGAATTTTTATCTAACAAAAATTAAGTAGATTTTCTGTTTTATACATATAATCCAAAGAAAAAAAAATTAATTTAGCTCATGATTTTTCATACATACAAGAAGCAGATGCTTTCGAAGAAAAATGTGTAATTTAAAAACGTAAATTTTTTTAAAAAAAAAGAATAGGTTATTTATATCACTAGTCACAAAGCAGGAATTCTAGAGGAGGGACATGAAGGTGCTTTTGAAATGATGGGAGGGAAGCCCTTTGTCCCATCGCTCATCCCCTCCACTTCACTACTTTTCCTCTCAGCTTCCTCCCTCTCCCCCTTTGCTGTCTTGTGTCGCAGGGTAGATTGTTATGGATTTTAAGTAAATAATTTAAATCTATATGTATATACAAGTTAAAGTTACTTTCGGTTGTATATTTATTTTGTAACAGCTGTTTTATTCTCAAGCAAAACCGTACCTAGCATTACATAGTCCCTTACATACATAAAGTTGGCAGTATATGTACACCCAACTCTTTTTTACATGGTACTTCGATTTTTTTTACACAAGGTTTTTGTTCTAGCACGAATCCCAAAAATAATTTGGTATTCGTGCGCTTAATGAATGAACACGATTTCATTGAATTTGGGACAGTTTATCATAATGAAGAAGTCGATAATGACGAAGTGGAAGGTGAATTTTAGCTATTAAAACAGCTGATTTAATTCGCGAGGGCTTGAAATTTGCTACCAGTAAGGAAACAACCTTTTCTTACTCATCATCCTGACTTAAAGTGTGCATTAAGATTTCGCATAATCATAAGTTTTGTGTATCAGAATATCGAGAATTATATAAGCAGCTTTTGAAACAAAATAATGAATAACGACCAAAAAATGGCCAACTGAGGCCGCTAATAACAGACGAATTTCTTCATTTCAATCATAGTCAACAGTATAGTGCTAGACACATATCTGACACATCTACAGATGATAGCATTTTGGATCCAGTTTGAAATAAACGTATACGCTTTTTATTGAATAGCGATGAGAATACTTTTTTAGATCCTAATTTCAACTTGAATTTCAAACAGAACTTTCACTTACTCTAATTTATATTTTTTCTGTAATAAAAAGTTTTGTCTTATAAATCTGTAACATGGGTTTAATTAAAACTTTTTTGCCCGGTTTCTTGGGAAAGTAATTTGAATTTTTTCACCTTATACGATTTTCTCAAATTGGGGAATATATCCCTAAATTTACCATACATCGCATGTAATTTTTTCCTAAGACTTTATTTGCACGGCCTTCTAAGGAATGCGCGTAGAAAAAAAAGAGTTGGGTATGTATATATATATATATATATATATATATATATATTAAAGTATGTATATTTCACTTTCCTAAATCTGTGACAGCTCTAGAAAACATAATAGTTTTCCATTTGGGTTAATTGACTTTTTGTACATCTACTTATATTTTCGAGGGTTTTTATACGTTTTCAAATCGATTTTCATCCATTCTTTGCTATTTAGGATTTAAAATTCGTCTATACATATTTCATTTTATGATGCATATACATATATATACCGTATTTACTGGAATCTAAGTAGTCACCGATTCTAAGCCGCATCCACAATTCTCTATACGTTTTTGAGAAAAAATAAAAAAAAATGTGCAAAAGTTCACCAATATCTGATACTTAAGAAGTTTTAAAATTTTTTTAAAAAATCAGTATTAAAAACTTTTAAATACATACATGAACTAATAATTACTCCAAACGTCAGTGCCATATCTCGAAAATGCTTCATTTCTCCCGTTGTCACAGTTGACTTCGGAATAGGCAGTGGCATCACCATTTTTTCACACGATGCCGTCTTTCGTGCC
This sequence comes from Trichonephila inaurata madagascariensis, assembly GCA_019973955.1. NCBI lineage: Eukaryota > Metazoa > Arthropoda > Arachnida > Araneae > Nephilidae > Trichonephila > Trichonephila inaurata. Next base: position 29,506 of record BMAV01012266.1, on the reverse strand, counting down.
ATCCAATGCATTTGCAAAGCAACCATTCTTTAAAAAAGAATGTATTTAGAAGAATGTAAGCAAATTATTAAAGCCTGTTGAAAAATTAAATGCAAAAACTATATCATTTTGTGTTTACACCATCGACTTTTAATTCAAATATATCAAATTTTCAGTGGCCACTGATCTGTTCTAGTTTTTTTCTGCATATTAAATTGCCTCTCTTTTCATACTTAAGTCATAGTAAAGTCGTCTTGAGGCCATTACCGATACCTTTGATGTTTAGGTAATTAAAAGAAAGCCTTTTCGAAAAAAATTCCTAAATACGAGCAGACATCGATTTTTAGGATAGACTGAATACTGGAGATAAACTGGTACAATGGTATAAGTCTTCGTTGGAAGTGACCGGAATGGACGGTTACATTTTTCCTTTTGAAAGGGTTGAAACCCAATTTCTCCTATCCAACAAATGTTTTGCTTTCGATTCTAAGCCACACCTGATTTTCAGTAGCATTAACATTAGAAAAATCGTTCGGTTTAGATTCGAGTACATACGGTAGTTTATTTTTTCTTTTATTCGAAGTGATTTCTTTTATCTCTTTTGAAAAGTATTTAACTTTCACGGACTTCACAGACGTACCTGTTGCTATTGAGATTACCCTCAATTCGTAGAAATTAGATTGTTCATGATACGAAATCGCACCCCAAACCATAACTCCGGGTGTTAGGCCACTATGTTGTTCGATAACGCACTCAGGAAAACAGCGTTCCCCGGCATAGCGTCTAACCCGAATGAAGCCATCATGGTCCCACAAATTGAAGCGTGATTCATCTGAAAAGACAACTTGGTGCCAATCAGCTTGCAAGGCTCTGTACTCATGAGCCCATTGCAGACGCAGCCGTCGATGCCTTGAGGGGGATCCTGTATAAAGGCACCCTTGCACGCAATCCACTGTGCAGCAGACGTCGACGAATTGACGAAGCCGACATTAGTACACCTTTAGCAGAAAACCAACGTGCCTGAGACCACTGCCAGTTTTTTGAGTTGTTCGATGCTCGAGGGCCCACTAGGTTACGAATGGTTGAAAGATATCATTGAGAAATGGCATTTCATCGTGAAACATGACTTGGTGGTGAGTAATCATAAGATAACAGTCACATTGCATTCCAGTGTAACCCAGGAGAAGATTATTGGTTGAGCCAGTATGTTCTCATCATCGCAATTACTGAAGTGTTTCATTATTGCAAGACTCTGAAACTTAAGGGAGAAACACAAAAGGAATGTTTTGTTCCACTGGAAAAATTAAACTGCATCAACTTGGAGAACCACCAGAAACTTTGCTTGCCAGATATATTGTAGAATGAAAACATTTCCTATGTAACATAGAGAAGTACAATTCGTGTTTCCAACGATATTGTTTGGAGAAATGTGCATTTGTAAACACACCTGTGATTTAACAGAGATACCCATAAGCATTGTAAAACTAACCCTTTGCTCTTGAGGGATCTAGGGTAGAGCCATTTAAAATTATCCTTGATGTCTCCACTATGAAGACAAATAATTTTAGTTTCATAACGTAAGGATGAAAATAAGCCATAACTTCAAGTATTTATTTAACAAGTTTCATAGGAAATCAGTTTAGGAAAGTTTTGTGTATATATATTTTTCCACCCATCTTTTATAGTAGTTAGTGATGCTCAATGCTGTGTTGTGGAACCTGGGTTCAAATCCTGGAGAAAGCATGGATGTTTGTAAATGTATAGTATCTTTGCGGCATGGGAGTACTCTAAATAGCCATCGAGCTGCAAGTCCTCTCGTGAGGTTGGTGGAAGGGGAAGAGAGGTGGGAAGCCCTTAACCACCTTTCGGATGTTCTCCCTCAAAAATGGCGTGGAACAAAGCCTAATTATATTGGCACCTGCGTGATGCTCAATGCTATAGCTAACGACAGGCATACATCTTAGCCCAATGCCACAATGACTTTCATGGACCTCGATCCGACACTGTCGGACAAGTGGCATTAGAGCAACAGCAACATTTATAATTTTTTTATTATAAAAAATCATACCTCAAATGCAAATGTTTAAACATACTAAAAATATGTGCTTTCTCTTCAACCAGATTGAGCCACAGCAACGCGTGGCAGGGTACAGCTAGTATAAAATAAAAGTAAATTATTTGATAAATATTGAAAATTAAAAATTGAAATATAAAACTGGATTAACACATATTTCTTGGAATAGTACTAATTATACACATAGCATAGAAAAATATATATAAATTGAAATAAAATATATATACACAAAACATAGAAATAACATTTTTACACCTTCATCATAAAGGTATAATAAAAACAAAACACCAAATGAAACATGAATTACATAAAAATTAAAAGCTACAATATTATCAACCCTATAGTAATAAAAGTATCAATATTCTAATTACACATTAATAACGATACAAAGCATATAAACATAAAGATTAACCATAATTAAATTAATAAATTCCCTTTTTAAGTGCTTTAAAGACATTTGAAAAACAAAAATCTGGAATTACATATAGAAATGAGAAAAAGAAGAGAATTATATAATGAAAAAATAGTCAAAAATTTAACCTGTTAGATAAAAATATTTGACTATGAGCATTAGCTACATATAATTTTGCAGGATCTTAAAAAGACCTAAAATTCATATGTCAAAATCCTACCATACGTAGGTGCAATGCAACTACAAAATATGTGAGAATATATAGGCTTATTCTCTACAAACAAGTGATAACATCCAACAATCACATTCGAAAAACACATAAGACAGTAGGAAAATCACACAATGAAGGACATATGAGTAACCGAGATTCAAAATTATAAAATGGATGCTGCAGTATTATAAACATTGCTGACTTAGGACAGCTAATATATAAAATAATTTATATAAAAGTGGAGTTGAACATTTTTTTTGGCCAGCCAACCTTCCCCCTTTATGTAAATAATACTGAGCAAAAACCTATTGAAAGTAATGGATAGGAATATCTAAATCCATTGCAATATAGAGGTAACTTACCAAAAAATTGCACTTAAAAAGGCAAAGCCCGTGCTAAATCTGAGTGCAATAAATAAGTTATTGCCAGATTTTGGACCCTAATGCAGATTTAAATCATGTGAATGGCTGAAATGTAGCACTTAACAAAAGTGTAAAAGGAATGGAAATAAAAATTAATAAGTGTTGCAAGCTATAGCATAACACTAGAGTATATAAATATGAATAAAATAATAATAAGTAATTTTATCTAATATTAGAATATGGAGATATAACTATAACTATGAAATATTTAAGTTTATAGTAATAAACTATTATCAATCTCAGAATTTTTAATCCTTACTATTTTGAATAGCTCTATTCAATATAACTATTAATAAAATTAATTGGGTATTTCTGATTTAAGCAATATTTAGTAAAATGTTTATAGTTATTTATTATTTCTGATTTTTTTGACACCAGAAATTTATTATGTTGTATATAATTAATAATAATATTTCTGAATATAGAAAAATTTACATTACTCTCCCAATGAGGAAGTTTTATAATATTGAAATTAAATTCTTCTCTTTTATCATAAATATTAGAAACTATTACATTATCTTTTAATTTGATATGTATGTCAAGAAAAAAATTTGCTTCAATATACTTAATTTATAAGACGGTCAACTCATTCCACATAACTTGATGTTATAATAATAGATCTACAAAGTTCACGAGAACATCAGTTGTATTGACTTGAGATCTAAATATATGCAATGTTCCAGATCATCTATTTAGCTTCTATGTAACTTTTTTACAATGTACGAGATCTATAGACATACATGTCAGATAAATCAAGTTATGAATTACCAAAAGTACATACATATGTAGAAATTTGAACAAATGCATGAAGGGAGTTTGCATTAATGTTTACACAAATTAATGTATTGTACTGATAAAATTAAAGATCGACTTCAGAAACTGAAAAATGAAAACTATTTTGATTCAATGTATAATTGTTTAATTTAGAATAACTGTCAGAGATGGATGCTGCTAAAATAAACAATATATAATACAAATATTTATTATTTATTGAAGAGCATCCACATATCTCACAAGTAGAATTTCGGAATATATTTTGCAAGATTTCTTCAAAGAACTTTTCAAAAATAGTTATATTTAACCAGTTTATGCTGAATTCAAAAAAATGCTTTTTCTTTTGTTATTATTTTAAAGCATAGTTTAAAATTTAAAATTAAAAAAATTGAAAAAGAAGTTAAAATTTGTAAGACATTTATTCAAAATAGTATATAGCATTCCTAGAAGAAAGATTCAACCGTTTATTATAATAAAAAACTCATACATGTCAGTAAAATTTCATCATGCTCGTTAATTTTATTTGGAATTAATTCTTTTGGTTTTTTCTATATTTCAATATAATTTCCTAGCACGCACACATTATTCTAAAGATATTATCGTTTTCATTCACATTTTTTATACATTGTTTTTTTATATCAAATATGTACTCAATGTTTGCAACAAAAAAATTAAAGTATTTAAAATATTTACTCGCTATATATACACAACTTATTTTTTTTCAACAAGTTCTTATTGAAATACTTTTAAAATATTGCAGATTTCACACACAGAATTTTTTGTACAATAGGACATATAATTATTTACAATAAGCACCTTTTGTATAAGGGCTTCTTATAAATGAAGCAAAAATTAATTTATTTTGAATTCTGAAAGATATTAATATTGAACAGAAAAAAAACCCGTCTTCTTTGTATAATTACTTAGCTTAGTACTTAACAATAACATTAAAATTTGTCTTCCAGTTCCTTTAAATGATATCTTCAGTATTTCACAATAACCTTTAAAATAACATTTATATATTATATATAATAATCTGTAATTAATAACATTTTAAAACATTTCTGTGCTTATATAGTTTCTTAAAATGTGTACTATATATTAAAAATCGCTTGAGATTTTATTAACAAAACTTCTAAACATTTTACGTTACCGACATTTTTAAATACATTATAACGATATACTTTTTAATTAATATTACTAAAATAGCTGGTATGCCTGTTCGTCGCACGGGTAAAATGAAAAATAATCAATAGAGATCGAAGGAGAGATAAATTTTATTTGTGTTATATTTAAGTGAATTGTAAACTAAACATAAGAAAGTTTTTTTAGCATATCTCTACTCAACAAAAATCAGATTTGCCAAATTTGAAATCTGTAAGTTTAATACTTGAAAAAGGGATTTTTTTTTATCTATAACGTCGCTGTAACACCCACGTGGATTGACTTTTGAAAAAAACCCTTCTTATCAGATCTTTTATCAGCAAAAGTTATTTGTTTTCTAAATTTCAAGCTTACAGGTTTAGTTATTCCTAAAAGGAAATTTTTAAAAATAAAACACACTCAGAAACCCTCTTGGATGTCAATTTTCGAAAAACCCTCTCTCAGACGATCTCTACTCTATGAAAGAAACATGCCAGTTAAATTTCAAGAGTCTAGGTTTAATAATTCGAAAACACGGAATTCTCTTTATCTATAATACCCCTTTTACCACCTCGCACTCCCCTTAGGGTCCAATTTTCGTAAAATCCTCTTTTATAGTGGATCTCTACTTTTCAATTCTGCAGGTAAAAAAACCCGAATATTTATCTGTAACAGCATTTATCCCTTTACAAACACTTTGGAGGTCGATTTTGGCAAAACCTTTTCTTAGCGGATCTCTACACCATGAAAGGAACATGCCTATCAATTTCCTAGTCTGAAGGTCTAATAGTTCAAAAACGAGAATATTTATCCTTAACGCCAATAAATACTCGTACCAGCCCCCTTGGGGTCACTTTTCGTAAAGCTTGTTCTTAGAGGAACTCTATTCCGCATAAGGAATTGGCCTATCAAATTTCAAATCTGTTGCTCTAATATTGCAAAAACGGGAATATTTACCTTTAACGCCCATTATTCCCCCGCAACGCCCCTTGGTGGTCGATTTTCGTAAAACACATTTTGTAGCGGATCTCTTCTCCATGAAAGAAATCTTCTCGTTAAATTTCAAGATAGTACGTCTAATAATTTAAAAATGAAAGTAATTATCTATAACGCCCCATAATCCCTGCAACACCACTTGGGGTCTATTTTCACTACAACCATTTTGTAGCGGATATCTACTCCGTCAACGGAATCTGCTTACCAAATTTCAAGACACTGTACGCCTAGTTATCTTTAACGCCCCTTAATCTCCCGCAAAGCCCCTTGAGCATCTATTGGAACATTGTTGTACTAACTCAGGAAGCTTCGCGGGAATATTTCCAACCATTCTCCAATATTTCATCGCAATGGCTTAGGAAGGACACACATAAACATCCATTTTATTTATATAGATTATAACTGTAATCATAACATATGCATTTGCAATATAACAATACACTCTTTAACTTCATAACAGTTAAAAAAAATCCTTCTTGGCGCTCAATGCCTTGGTATGAATGAGACTTTACAATCAACTGAATTTAAATAATGGGTATAAGAAATATCATACTTTATGTACAAAGAACCATTATTGAATTCGATTTAAAATGTAGCGAGTTTAAATTGAATATTTTTTTAAATTTTACTTTTTTTCCCCCAAAATTTGTTTTTTATATCTTTCAAGGAGAAATTTCCCTTATTTGTATCTTTCAAGTTCAGAATTTAAAATAATTTTTTCTTGGTTGATTCATTGTTCAGACCACGAAATTCTGAACAATGGTCTAATGATGCGGACGATACCTTAATTGGCACCTCACTCTCCCAACTTCCACATCACGGCAACGTGAGAAATTTTAGCTATGACAAATTTAACGCGCAAGAGTTCCTTTGCATGGCGGTTACTTGAAATGTCAGAGAAAAAAAGTGGAAATAAATTTTGATTGAAAACAGTAATGTTTAACGGATATCGCCGCTTATAATATTTTATTCAAAAAGTATCGTTTATAGTTGCTAATATTATTCAATGTAATAATATTACTTATAGCTTTTATTAATATTATATGGATACATGATTTTCAATATATTTCCTTTTATGTACCATTTTTTATTACATAAAAGTGTAACGTGGAAAATATTTTCGGACTTTGCGATAGAAACAAACTAGCGTTAAAAACAGGGAAATAAGTAAAATCTATTTTCATCACTTAATGAAACTGGGATATTGAAAAAGCATACAAATGGATAATTTTTTTTTATATTTAGTGTAGTTGAATTAGAATATACATATAAAGTTAGTTATTTCATTAATAAAATAACAGGAAATTTTTTTTTCAATGCAATTTATTGACAAGAAATGAAGGTAGAATGTCAAATGCTCAAAACCTTTTATGAAAAATGCTTTTTTAATAATAACATTTTACCTTTATAGAGCTTGGACATTTATTCAAGGTTGAACTCAAAGTTTAAAATGTATAATTTAGAAGTGAATTTATCCAAATTTTGTTATTTAGAGTGGAGAAATTTTTACAAAAAACACCAAAATTGTCAAGAATTTTTGAAATGTATAACTTAGAAGTGAGTTTATCCATATTTTACAACAGAGGGGAGTAATTTTATGAAAAAAACGCCGATAATTATATTTCAGTTGAGCGTTACTCTGAAAAAAATGGGTATTTTTCAAAAATTATAGTCCTAGCTATATATAGGTAAAATAGTATTATAAAAGCATTTTTCATAAAAGGACAATGTTTTGAAAATATGTCATTATTTCTTCATTATTTGCCCAAAAGTTACATTTAAATAATTTTTTCCTATAATAGTATTTTTTTAAAAAAAATTTTTATATGTATATTCTAATTCAACTCACACTAAATTTTAAAAATGTATTAATTTATACTTTTTTTCAAAGTCATAAATCCGTATTGTAGTCAGTCACCTTAAATAGGTTTTTGAAATGGGACTTAACCTAAGTGTTTTAAAAATCCATTTTTTCTTTTCGAAGAACCACATTGTTAAATTAAGTACCTTATTTTGCTTAATACATGGAATGGATGGCTCTAAAACTCTATACACATCTAAAAGCTGTAATCGCGTGCGCGATTCCGAATTATTTTAAAATTAATGGTTTTTTTTTAAAATTTAAGCAATATTTCTTTTATAATATTAGGTATTTATTTTATTTTATGTGTTCGTGAATTTGTGTCATTCTCTAACCTACGGACTTAAAATAATATTTGTTACAAAAAAACTTTATTCTGCCTTACAGTTATAGCTTTGTTTTTGTAATAGAGATAGTAATATTAATTCCATGAACACACACATTTAAAAATTTTAATTTTATAGTGCGTCTATATATTTCTCATTTTTTTTTAAATTTAAAAATTACTTCGAAAATTATATTGTGTGTGTAAGGTATTGAAAACTTTTGCTAGAGCAAATTACCGATTTTTTTGAAGCTTCAAAAAATATAGCTTTTCAATAAAGTATTATTACTTTCAGATACAAGCAGTATTTAGAAGCCTTGATATATTTAATGATCATATGCATAGAAAATGCACTTTTTTAACAATTATTTCCTAGTAAGCAAAATAAAAATATATCACTCAATAAAAAAAAAACAACAAATTTAAATTTCTATCAAACTTATTTGTTGAAGAACGCCAGTCTTGCCCTTTTCATCATCAGGAAGGTTATGTCAAAGGCTTATGGTTATGATATATTGGGGAAATTCACAAGACTTCCTGTATCTCCAAAATAACGTTTATAATTCTTTTCCACTTATTTTCTTCAATTAAACTTTGAAACGATCCTTATGAAAAGCTGCAAAGTTGAGGTGAGATTTCAATTAGCAAAACAGCCCAAAGGTACTAGGTTTTTTTTTCGTGTTTCGTTTAATTTTTTAGATTCGATAAATATTTTTGAAGTAAAACTTTTTTGGGCTCGTGAGTGAATGAGAAAATTGCCCAGTTGTGCGTAACAGTGAAAAAGCGAACGGAAGTAGCTTCCCCCATCCCCCCGAATCATCGCCATGGTAAGGAGAGAGCCAGAGGAGGAAAGGGGGGTGGGTGGGGACACCGCATGACTTGTCATATCGGTGAAAAAATTGGATAATTGCCCACGTCTCCGACTGGTCAACTTGCCCACCTTCCGATTAGGGGTCCTTTTCCCCAGACCCGGGAACATTATCAGCGGTCGTATCAGTTGCAGGGTGAACATTACGATGTAGACAAAATAGCTCTCGCAGCAAAAGCGTGCCTTTTTGAAATTTTCTTTAGATTGTTGGCTACACATGGCGATAGTGGCTAATTTATTTCTTTAATTTTCATTTGCGTTGAATTATTATTAATTCTAGTCAGAATGCCTAAATCAAATGCACAAAGAGGAAGAGTTTCGTGAAAGGAAAAAGAAAAACTAGCAGGAAGTCCAGTCGAAAAAGTGACAAAAAAACCAGAAAATAATGCAAATTCATCAAGTGCAACTGACAAATCTCGATCAAAGTACATGAGAGAATATCAAGCACGAAAAAAAACATTGCAAAATACTCTCTTAAGGTATCCGACTACGTTCGGAACCGTGATTTTGCAAACGCGTATAAATGGATAATTTTTATGATATTTAGAGTGTCACTTAGATTAGAAAATGTATGTAAAATTATCTTAAGAATAGTATTACAATAAAAAATTATTTAAGTACAATATTTTGACAAAAAATGAACTTAGAATGACCAATTTTCCAAATATTCTCCTTTTGTGAAAAATGCTTCTCTTATATAATAAAATTTTTCCTGTCTATAGCTCAGATCTCTGTGCAGAGGCTAAACTAGAATTTTTCAAATATATAACTTAGAAGTGGGTTTATCCATGTTTTACAACAACAGAGGGGAGAAATTTTAAGAAAAAAACACCAATAGTTATTTCAATTGGTTGTAACTCTGAAAATAATGTGAAATTTTTTTTTAAAAAAAA
>BMAV01012266.1:6622-19406 GCA_019973955.1 Trichonephila inaurata madagascariensis | reverse complement strand
TTTTTGTCCAAATGTCCTTAAAACAATTTTATATATGTATTCTATATTCTAAGCGACATTACATATCATGAAAATGATCCATTTATGAGCTTTTTAAAATCATGGTTCCGAGAGAGAGAGAACATAGTCGGATACCTTAATGCCGAGTTTAAGGGATGCGAGAGAATGTTATTGAGACTCTTCTTATGACATCACAGATTAATACGGACTTTGTGAACCACCCTGTGCCGTCAACTATAGAACCCTCAACAAGTCTAGTGCGCATTGGAACTGATGCATGGGAATCGATAATAAATTCTATCTTACGTTACAAAGACCATGATTTCCATAAAAATGCGTGGCCACGGTAGCCTAGTGGTCTAAGTATCAGATCGTGGCTGGCGTGTCATGAGTTCGAGCCGAGTACCACTTAAGACCCGCCGTGTAGGGGAGCGATGCACGTTAAATCTGCCCAGAGCTCAAACGTCCTCCCGTTGGTGTGGTGTGGTAGTTAGAAGAGGGGGAGTGCCAGCTCAGGTGACGTCCTCGTCACTTGACCAAGGTTCAAAATTGTGAAGTCCGTCTTTAAAAGCCCTCGTGTAGCTGAACAGAGTGCCTCTAATATTCACTCACCCATAAAAATGCTCACAAAGATTTTCAAAAGCTATTCGTTGATAATCCTTTCGGTCACGGGTGTTCGATTTGTGATATATTATGGTTAAGAGATGATTTGAGAACGCCTGTTGCTGAGCAGAAAAATATTTTATTGGAAATTAATTTAGAAGACATTAAAGAATGTTACAATTGCCGACAAAGTTTAAGTAGGAAAAGTATACCAAATTTATCAAAATATAATAGCCCCCCAGAAATTCCAGCATATCTTCCTACTTTGGATTTGGTATCAGAAAGACTCAATTCTCCACGAATATTTTTCATGCAAATTAGGCGATTGAGACACGTACACTGTCAGTTTGGAGTATTAGAGCAAATAATCAATGCTCCAACGTCGCCAAAGAAGTTTCACTTCTATCGCGTGGCATTCCACGCACCATTTTTTTTCTTATATTTTAGAAGGTCTTTATTTAAAACAAATTGAATAGTAAAGAAAACTAACACAGAAAAACAAGCATACAAAAAGACACCACCTCACATTCCTGATTTCGATTAATGCTCTTATGATTTAACTTCACCTAGAGTGTCTCAATTATTTAAAGAAAAGAAAGCTGATATATATATATAATATTTATTTAACAGTGTTATAAGTTCAAAACTAGATAACAATAAGAACACGTTTTATAAGAAAAATATATTTTAAAAATTTAAAGAGAAGTGAAATAAAAGATTTATAATTGAAAGGAGAATTTAAAATTGTAGGGATTAGTAAGATTATTTATTTACACTCTATACTGTGACGAAGCCGATCTCTTCCCCCTATTTGCTAACCGATCCCTTGAGCCTTGCCGACAGACGTTGCGAAAATTCCAGGAATTTCCCTAATTGCTGGGAAGGAATTTCGTAACTGGGGTGTCAATTTCGGAACCTTTTTCCCAGGCTGACCGAACTCTCAAAAAGAGGCGCCTTAACATTGTGTTTTCATTTTCCCGCGATTCGGTGACGACGGCGCGTCTGAAAACGTACAAATGTGCACCCAGCCGTCGGCGCCCCTTAGGCGAGAGAACAGGAAACGAGACCGATTGGCGCGGCATTGGGCAAGAGATCAAGGGAGCCGAGATCGAAAGGCGGCAAAGAACAAGAGGGGTTGAGTCCGACAAAGAGATCAGAGAAGGATGATTAGGAGAGATATAGAGGATATAAGGAGGGTGAGAGAGTCCGGACTAGAGAGATATTGGATTTTGAAGGGAGCCGTTTGGACGTCCCTTGAGCGATAGAAAAAAGAGATAACGAGCCCGCGAAGTACAGCGGTCTCCTAACCTGGAAGATCAGGGAACGGAAGAGAGTGCGAAAGAGCACGGCGAATTTGGAGCCGACGAGCTTACTCAGACTCGGTGTGGAATTACCGAGAGTGTGAACCCTTTTTACTCACGATTTGAATAGGACTTTTCTCTAGCGGGTGAAGTTGCGCCCTTATTTTATGTGAAAGAGACTCGAAATCATTACGGACCCTTTTGCTATTGAATTGTAAAAGAATATACTAATTTTATTTTTTTGATTATTTTCATACTGAAATAAATAGTTATCCAAGAGCTGTGTGAAATCATTACAATACAAAGCCATGTCAGATTGTAGCGCGTCCCACAGCTTTTAGTTATTTCAGGGCCCACACAATATTTATAAATAAGAAAAATAAAAAAAAACTTTATTTTTATCTAATATATTCTCTTAAACTAATAAAAACAGCTGGCAGACTTAATTATATCGAATTTAATTAATCTTGAACCTAGACAACATTGTAAATTATCCACATTAACGTTCTATTCATATAAATTTTTTTATACCAACTAGAATGTAAGAATTTACAATTAAAGGCGATTACTTTTAATTTTAATGCTTGTAGCACCTGAGAGAAGCTGTATAACTACGGATTGTATTTTTGCCGGTTTCAGTAAGATTTTATTGTTTCAAAATCAGATAATTTCTGAAAAACATTTCGATTTTTAAATGGGAAAAGTAAAAACAAATCTTGCTTACCTGAAGAGAAAATGGGCTAATAAAAGCGATTGAATTCTCCGCACAGAACACGCAAGTACTAAAGATAAATTTTAAAATCAAAAACTTTAAAAATTACTATTATTTAAAGGATTCATTAGCAGAGACATAATGGTAAAGTTTGATGTATTTCAAAATAGTTTTCTAAAATATAGTGAATAAAACAATTTAATGATTTCTTATCTATTGAATTATTTTTAACACACTTAAAATATATATATTTATTTCCAGAACTCTAACTTATTATCATAAATACATTATATGTTATATAGAGAAAAATGTAAGCGAGTCTATGAAGAAAGTTATTCTTATAAAAGGGGACGATGTGTGAGTGTACTGAAAAGTTTGGAAACCCTTGCTCTAAGACTTTTTTGGGTGAGCTCGATCTCTCTGGATTACAAATGAATGAATAAAATATTAATGTATCTCATATTTCTATATATAAACTTAATATTTATCACAAATATTACCCTAAAATGTCCTTGTAATTATCTAATACTTATTCATGAGACACATATATATATAGTTATTTAAATGTTAATATAGTTTTCATTTTTTATAATAAATATTCTATTAATAACCCACACTTTTATAGAACATTTAACGATAATATTCGAAAAAAAATTTCTACTAAAACAGATTAATAAAATAATATTTATAATATAATTACATTTCAGCATTTAGTATACATATTAAATACTGAATTCTATTTCTATACGAAAATGCTGTTATTTACTTTGCAAATAGATTACATTAATTGCTAAGGAATGAGAAAAAACATCTCATGTTTTCATTTTTAAAATTTTAAGTGCATTACTTAAACAATTTCATGAATAATAAATATAATTTTATTACACATGTCATTAGAAAACCTTTACACATGTATAGTTATTTATTCATGTATACATGTATAATTATTAAGGAATTTGTTATTTTTATTCAGAAATTTTAGATTTAAAAAAATTAGAAGATATTTACAATTTATACATTAATCAAGATAGACTCTATTAAGACTGTTTTCGGTTAATGTTAAAGAATAGAACCCGAATTTGGAACATTTTTTCAGATATAAAAAAAATGAAAAATTAATATGATATTCTGGCTTCACTATCCTTTAGAAAGTAGCATTTTTTTTATCATACTTTCCTTTTTTAACAGAGTTCATTCATTTTTTCTGGTATAAAATGTGTTTCACGTTTTTTCTCCTATACCGTAATGTTAAATGGGGTATGCCTTCCCGTATTAAAATGAAAAAGAAAGTAATCATGGAATATTTTGAAATTTTTAAAAAAACACTATATTGTTAACAGAGATAGAATCTATAATGCTACAAATTTCCATAGAAATTGAGGCATTTTTCTGTCTGAAAATGTGCTTCGTGTTTAGTTCAAGCTCTCGTACTTTTAGCGAGAATAGCCTTAAGTAAATATTCAACAGCCTCCAATATATATATATACAGACTATTATTGAATATTCAACAATCTTTAATACATTTTAGATACAGTATAATTTATATAAATATTAATTTTTAAAATATTTAAACGTTGTTCGAATTTATTGTTGAATTCGTAATTTTTATTAAAAAATTTTAATTTCAAAAAGATATTTACAATTTATATAAGTTTTCCTTAAATATTTAATATCCACAAGTAAATATTTCTTTAAGGAAGTAATGATTATATATAAAAGGTAAGAGATACTTAGAGGGGATGGGTAGAGTATATGTTATTTTAGAAGGAGAGATGTAAACTGGTTGGGGTATATGTAATGTTTTATTTTTAATTTCCAAAGATATATATATACTGTATATAAATATTCAGAATTATTCAATGCATTTCTACAACATTTAGAAAATAAAATTTATGCATCCTGCTACGAAAAATTGGCTAACGGATAGTTAAAAATTCATCAGGTTTTTATGTAACCTACTTTTTTAAAGTTTATTTATGAAATAAAGATATTAATGCATTGGTGTTATTCTAACGCAAATGTTTAAACATTTTTATTGTGGTTTACTTCCTTCCTACATGATTTGAATAATTTATTCTCATTTACTTCCGACAGCCCATATTAGGCCTCAAAAACCGCGCAAATGTTTGCAAATAGTTGCTAACACGAATCCATCGGTTTTGCGGATGGAGCAAGTGGGCTTCACTTATGGATCTCCTAAGAGGAGGAAATAGTAATCGATATCTAGAAAAGTTTTGTGGTTCTGAAGAACAAGGAATTTCAGAACTTCTGAATTCGTCCACAGTACATTTTTCAGAAGAATCACTCTGACTGCATGATTGAGCAGAAGACGTAACGAATTGTTGGGGTAATTCGCATACTTCAAATATGGACTGTCTGTTCTCTTCAATATCATCACCTTCGAACACTACGGAAGGAGTTATTCGAGTTCGTTTAGAAGTATCGAGGTTTACATCACCTTTTGCCGAAACTGATTCATTTTTATCATCTGATTTGGGAATTTCACAGTCGGCAAATATGGACTGTCTGTTTTCTTCTTCATCGACAAGTTCGGCTGATACGGGGTAACAGTTCATGGCTCTAAAAAGCCTACCATATTGGGGATATTTAGCACGAATACTTTTCGATTTAATTTTGGGCTGTTCAAGATCATATTTTGTAAGTACAGTATCCAAATTTGTATAAACGGGATTTGTGTTTTTTTTGGAATGATCTACTGATCCAGATGGATAAAACGGGTTTTTAACATTGTTTGAAGCGGATGGAGTGTTAGTTTTATCTTGCTCTGTATTGTCCATCATCACGGTGAGAGAATTACATTGACTAAAACATAAAACTGCTTTACAATGACATAAAAATTAGGTGTGGAATTACTACAATGGAATTTATATTAATTTTTCGTATAAGTCTAAATTCTGAATAACATTGAAGTCAATAATATGAATGGGTTTCTAGTAAGATTAATTTGATAGCACCAGAAAAATGTTGTCAGAATCTTAATGACAACACACACACACACACACCTATCTCTTATAATTTAATAAATAACTTTTTAATATAATGCACAAAAGAAACATTAATATGTTTTTTTTAAAAATAATGTGTAGGCTAGACTAAACTAATTAAATTTAACTAATTTAATATATAAATTAGAGAGAGAGAGAACATAAACTAAGATGATTTAATGCTTAATTTCTTAATCAATTTGCTCGTATCATACAAAGATACCAATTATTGGTTAATTATTATGCTATTCAGAATTATCTAACAGCGATTTCAGTGAATTTTTATAGAAATTTAATATACATCAAACCTTGCCTTTAAAGTCACCACGCGTGTATTCTGGCAATTTCACATTTAAAAGAATAACGAAACGATGAAAACGGGATGGCTAGAAAAATCGAAGCCAACGCTTTCTATGAATTACGGAGAAAGAATAAATCGCCGTCGCGCATCGAATTTTGAAATCGTGCGGAAAATCAATACACCGATTACGTAACGAGTTCCCACCCACGATATGCTCCAATCAAATAACAGAGGAGGGGAAAATAAGTTTTTCCCTTTCACACTTTTCAAGACTCTTTTCTACATATCTTTCAACACGGATCATATATACCACTTATTCCCAAAGTGGTCTATATCGAAAAACCAGGGTACCACTGCAAGGGGTAAACGTCAGCGAAAAATAAATTGGAGGTTCATGGTGTGCAAATGGGTTATTTGACAGTTGCTCTCATTAAGCCAGAACGTGACTAATTTTAAAAGAAAATGTAACCAAATGGAAACTCTCTCTAGAATTTACCCATCTAACAGAGATTTATTTACAAAATTTAATGAGATTAATTTACCGTTACAAGGTGACAGCATAAATTTTATTCAAACAAGGACCATCATTTCAGCGTTTCTTACCAGAATTAAGTTAAAGAAATATAATATTCAACGTTGTGAAATTTCCCAGTTTCTCAACTAGCCACAAACAACCTGCCAGTAAAATGACGTTTTAATCTACGTTTAACATTTGAATATCCTTTATTCAGATTCTGAAACTAGGTTTGAGAATGTTTTGACTTTGGTTATACCACAGTAGGCAATGAATTCTTAATGTCACATTGAAAAAAAAAAATGTCATATTACAAGATGAACTGATCAGAATAGGCATTAAGGTATCCGACTACATTCGGAACCGTGATTTTGCAAAAACGCATAAATGGATAATTTTCATGATATTTAGTGTCACTTAGATTAGAATACATGTATAAAATTTTTTTAAGGACATTTTCACAAAAAAAATTTATTTAAATACAATATTTTGGCAAAAATTAACTTAGAATAATTTTTTTTCAAAATGTTCTCCTTTTGTGAAAAATGCTTCTATTATAATATTTTGCCTGTATATAGCTCAGACCTCTCTACAGAAGCTCAACTAGAATTTTTGAAATATATAACTTAGAAGTGAGTTAATCCATGTTTTACGCGACAACAGAGGGGAGAAATTTTAAGAAAACGCCGATAATTAGTTCAATGGGTTGTAACTCTGAAAATAATGTGGATTTTTCAAAAATCATAGTTGAGCCTCTGTACAGAGATCTGAGCTATATACAGGAAAAATATTACTATAATAGAAGCATTTTTCACAAAAGGAGAACATTTGGAAAAAAGGTTATCCTAAGTGAGTTTTATGCCAAAATATTGCAAATAAATAATTTTTTTTGTCAAAATGTCCTTAAAATAATTTTATGCATGTAGTCTAATCTAAGTGACACTAAATATAATGAAAAATTATCCATTTATGCGCTTTTTTAAAATTACGGTCCGAACGTAGTCGAGTACCTTAAAGGATATCTTAATGAATAGGTTAGAAACAAATATCAGCAATTTTGACTTTAAAAAGACATACCTGCTATTTATCCCAAATTATGTAGTATTGTGAAAAAGCTTTTAAATATACTTTTCCTAGAGAGAAGGAGTTTCAGCGTCGTTGCCTATCTCTAAAGTAAATAAATTAAAAGTAAAAAAACTGTTTTAAAAAACAAGCTTTTATTTAAATGCTCTAAAAAGAATAAAAAACACATTTCTTTTAAAACATTTTTTGTTATCAACTTATAAAATCTTTACACAATTATGATATAAAAGCTTGTCGCGATATTTAAGTACTCCTATTTACTTAGTTTGAAAATTTTAAAAATTAAAATCAATCAGATCAAGTTATTTAATTTGCTTCTTTATCTACACAGATAAATCTCGCGACAAGCTTTTATATCATAAATTGTGTAACGACTTTATAAGTTGATAGCAAAAAAAGTTTTAAAAGAAATGTTTATTTTATTCTTTTTAGAACATTTAAATAAAAGCTTGTTTTTAAAACAGTTTTTTTACTTTTAAATTATTTTTTACTTTTTAATTATCGCTGGACAGAGGTTTCTCAGTCTGGTAATCTCATCAACGCATCATTGTTGCAAGGTCGTTTACCGGTTAATTTTGAACAGTCCAACCTTTTTCCCGCCAAGCGACATAAATATGATAGATATTTCTCTCGGGCCGCAACAAGAGGATAACGGGAAGGGGGGATAAACACTGTTAGACCAAAACAACATTGGACAATGCAAAATTAATTAAACTATTAAAACACGTGTTTTTTTTTTTTGCTTTTACTATAATACTATATTAAAAACTAAAAACACAATTTTTTTTTAAATCCGTAATTTTAAACCAATTTTTTCAATTCGTGTGCAGAATTTGGAAAATACAGGGTGTTTCATATTGAATGGTACAAAAAGAAAACATTGTGAACATTGTAATTAATATATTTAGAAAATTCAAATTTACCTCAAAACTACATTTATTCAAGTTTCTACAGGTGTTCAATATATGCCTTTCCTGTGACACGACAAATGTCTACACGGTAATAAAGCTCCTGCCCACTCGTGATAGCATATCCCCTGTGATGGAGTTCAACACTGCAATTATCCGCTGCTACAGTTCCTCTATGTCTTGAGGAAGTGGACACACAAACACCTTGTCTTTAACGAAACCCCAGAGAAAAAAAATCCCAGGGCATTAGATCTGGTGATCTCGGCGGCCAGTGAAGTCAAATTCTGTGGCCCAGCATGGTCAATCCAGCGATGGGATCGACGTTCGTTCAGGAACTCACGTACGTTTTTATTCCAATGTGGAGGAGCACCATCTTGCTGCAAAATGAAATCAGGAACAGCTTCTTCCAGCTGGGGGAGCAGCCACTCAGAGAGCATGTCTTGGTAAATGTCCTCATTAATCGATTTTTCAGCAAAGAAAAATGGACCCAAAACACAAATGTTTGATAAAGCGCAGAGAACGTTTACCTTGGGAGAATCACGCTGATGTTCTAATGTTACATGGGCATTTTCCGTGCCCCAAAATCGCAAATTATGGTGATTAAGTTTGCCACATAAGTGGAACGTGGCTTCATCGGTAAACACCAGTGTGTTCTCAGAATCATTCAAGTCGAGCTTTTCTTGAAATATCACACAGAAATTCTTACGCAACTGTTTGTCAGTAGGTTTTAAAGCCTGGACCATCTGATATCTGTACGGCTTGAATTGGAGACACTTCCGTAAAACACGCCACACCTTTGTGTGAGAGACGGCCAGTTCTGCATCTGCACGTCGTGTTGATTTTGAGGGACTCCGTAAAAACGAATCCCGAATTCTTTCAACCACTTCGGGGTTCGTTTCTTTTCGTCCTGGGCTTTTGTTCTTGCATAAGCAGCCCGTATCCTGGAACTGCTTCAACCACCTGCTTATGTTATGCCGATGCGGAGGTTCTTTACGAAATTTCGTGCGAAAATGTCTTTGCACAACAGTTACCGCGGAGGTTTTGGCATATTCGAAAACGCAGTATCCTTTCTCCTGCATTTTGTTTAACAGCGCCACTAGCGGCGAGTTCGTCTTTCGATAATTTTTCCCTGTTGCCAAATAAAACTTGTATAACTGTAGTTGCAGAAAAAATTTGTTTCGGCTGAATAAATCCATTACGGCAGTCACACTGCGCTATTCTTTTTGTACCATTCAATATGAAACACCCTGTACTATTCTACAAACGAAAAAATATTTTCGTGCGATTATACAATCATGGACAAAAATATTAACGCACCAAGATGGAATCGTCAAAAGAAAACGAAATTTTACATACGAAATGACAACTTTGATGTAGGTAAATGATAAGAAAATCAAAGAAAAAAAGGATCAATTATTTCAGAGAAAAAGGCAAAAGAACGGAGGATTTAATTCCCTGTTGAACCCCATCTAGCGCGAATGCACGATGCTATACGATCAAGCATTGAGGCATACAAGCTCTGTACGATGTCGTGAAACATTTTATTTCATATTTGCTGTATCCTTGCCTCTAGTTCGTTCAATATCCTGGGATGCCCAACTCGCCGTCCCAAATTATGCCAGATATGCTCGATTGGAGACAAATCTGGGGATCGGGCAGGCCAAGGAATGGTTGTAACAGTGCGGAGACAGTCTTGTGACATCCTTGCCATGTGAGGCCGAGCATTGTCTTGTTGAAAAATGGCTCCTGGGAGCCGTTGCATGAATGGTAACACATGTGGTTGCAGGATGTCATGGACATACCGCTGGGCTGACATGGTGTGACATCTCTCGCGTTCTTCTTCTAACATAACTCCTACGTTCTTTGACGGCCACGATTAATGGCAAAACTTTTCCAACTCAATTCCAAGAGGAAAAACGAAGCAACAATGCAAATAAGATAACCTTTAAAAGGATAGAAAGTTTAGTGAGAAAGAATAGCAATCTTAGAGAAGGCTTAGTGTGGAACAGTTAGAATTGTGTTTAGACGGCCTACTCAAGAATCAAGACGCCCACCCTCGCTAATAATTACAAGGAGGGGCAATTGCACACGAGTACATCAGTCTACCTGCAAGTATCAGTATTGTTGAGTCTTCAACCAAGGTAGGAGAATTATATTCTGAACGATAGTTTAATATTGAAGCGAGATTAGGCAGATAATTAATTATATTTTAATAAGTGATCTAGTTGTGCGATATGACTTAAATAAATCGGCATACTTTGGTTTATTCTCACTTAATATAAGTTTGTTCGTTATATAAGTAATTTAAGTTAAATTCTTAATAAAAATCATATTAAGAATTATAGAATGTCTCATCCTTCCGATAATCCCACACCTCTAACTTACGCGGAACCCCCACGTCATAGCTATCGACAGATGGCTATGTCACAATGGTACCACGGATCAATGGTAAGGGAGCCCGTGTCTCGTAGGCAATGGAACCACATACCATCGATGTGTCGCTGTACAGCAAAGGCAGGATTGTTGCGTTCAACACGGGGTCTCAACACACGAACACGATTGTCATCACTTCTGAGATTGAATCTGGATTTGTCGCTAAAGCAGACGTGGTTCTATTCCCCTGCAGTTCAGTTTCCTCGTTGCCGGCACTAGTCCAAACGAATGCTTCGATGGTTGGGTGTCAAGGCAGCCCACGTAATGGATGCCGCGGTCCCAAATTTTCTTCAGCCAGGCGCCTTCGTATGATTCAAGATACATGGGCTCCTAGTGAAGGTGCTACCTGTGCCTGGATGGCGGTCGATAACGTAGTTGGCTGTACGCGTACTTTTCTAAAGATGTGATGGTCTTCTCGACGACTGGTCTGTCGAGAGCGTCCTGAGCCTGGTCTTCGTGTAAATGACATCTCTCGGATCTACTCTAGTCCCAACACCTCCTCACAATACAATCAGAGCAGACTAATTGACGAGCTACTCACCTAGCTGACCTCCCATTTTTCAACATGCCGATGATTCTCCCCCTCTAAAACTGCGACAACTGCTCATATTGTCTTCAAAAACGGCGTAATGACATGTGTGCCTTAGCTCTTGCTTTGTAAACGATTCAGCACACTCAAACACGCTTTGGTTACCTGTTTTATACTCCACCTGTCAAGCTTTTTAAGAATCAGTGAATGTTCACTTACTCGAGAGCTCTGATAGCGAGATGGAAAGGGGAATTTCCATGACAATATGTTATGCATTTAAAAACGTTCGGGCAACGCCGGGGGCTGAATGAGTACGTGTTTGGTGTTTTATGGTGCAAGAGCCAGTTTTGGGGCTATACTGCGCCAAACATTCATAGGTCTGTGGTCTGGACGGGAAAAGGAGAATTTGGATGACAAGATGGAGGGTCGAAAATAGAGAAGGATCACTGGGGTACCCCGGGGTCGTGACACGCGAGTTTAACAAAATTAGTAAGCCCCTTGGGAAAAGGAAAAGATCACTAGGGTACCTCGGGATTAAGAAACCCGTACCCAACTAAAGAAATTGAGCCCCCTGAGGCGGCAACGCCGGGGGGAAATAAACCTGTCTGACAAAGAAAAGAAGCGAAAAAATTCCGAAACAGGGAATTTTAAGTTTTACACTCGGTAAAAGCCCGAGAAACGCCGGGCTAAGCGGAGTAGAAGGGGGGTTGAAGTCATTTTGAAAAAGAGTATTAGAAGTGCTAATTTTGTGAAGGAAAGGTGAAAATTTATAACAGTATAGAAAACCCGTGCAACTAGTCTTTTTAACTAATTGCGATATCGGAAAATAAATGGTCAAAACATGCATATTCATCCAAACTAAGCATGTATACCAAATTTCAGCTCATTAGGTTGAAGACATCAGCTTCAAAATTGAGTTGTAAGATTCAACACGAACAATTTACATTGCAAGAGTAAAAAAAAAGCTTGTAAAATATAACATACTTTATACGTATACAAAGTGGAAGTATTATAAAATATCTCGTTGAACAAATCAAATGAATTTGAAAAATACACTGCGAAAAACCGGTTATAAGAACTGAGCACAAAATACTCACTTTTTAATACGTCACATACTCAAAATAGCTCCGATGCAACCATACTCAAATTTGAGAATAGCCCATTCCCATCTTTGGCAACGACTACGTACTCAAAATTGTAAACATCACATACTCATTTTTGAAACTGTTACTGGATCAAATTTGAGAATATAACAGCTAAGTGAATGAGTAATGCACTCATTTATGAATCAATTAATTATGAGTTTGTATGTTATTTATTTTAGATACTGTTGTATCCAATACTAATTTTTAACATAAAAATATACATCAAATCAAATTTAAAGGGATCTAAATA
>BMAV01012265.1:0-16155 GCA_019973955.1 Trichonephila inaurata madagascariensis | reverse complement strand
TTCATATATAAAGTTTAAAGATAATATTCTCTAGGTCAAGGAACCGGAAAAAAAAAAGGTAATATTGGATATAAGCAATTAGATAAACAGGATTATTTAGGATAATTGAGATAGGGATCTATTGGGGATCGACTTAAATACGTGATTTTTTTGGGGTTGATTTCACTTTAATTTAAATAATTGAAAAAAATTAAAATTTTAAAAGTATTATGTTACTCTTAATAAAAGTTGTATTAAAATTATGTCTCTCATTTTGATAACCCCACACCTCTGAAAGCGGAACCGGCAAGACATGGTCCCCGGGAGGGTTTTGTTCCTATCCCCTTTTGGCCTCAAAAAATAGTCCCGGGATAGGACCATCATACGTTTAACCCTCTGACCCAACAATTTTTTCCCTTGGGGAAACGTCCGTCTGACTGACGGGTACACAATTTTTTTTTTCTTTTTTGAATTTTATTGCCATAAGAACAGTTTTAAATGTCCTTATCACACATGAAATTGAGTATGGCTTAAATAAAAAGATGTGTGGGGTTAAATCAAGAACAACTTTTTTTCAAGATATATATCATACAATTTAATTAAAAACATGAAACATATACTGCGGCCCCCCCAAATGCAACATTCTTAAGGAAGCATGCAAATAACATAAATTTACAAATGAATTAGCAGGGGGGAGGTAAAGTTTACCAAAACACCCAGGGGGGGCCCACCTAAAAGCGCTATTTAAGGTTTGGGAGATTTCGACGATTTCAAGTTCGGCGTTGTGTTTTCTTGGGGTTTTTTCAAAAACGATCCGTTTTCTCGTAGAAACAGCGATCAGTTTTTTGATCAAGTACCCAAGTTCGACAGAAAAAAATAGTGGCCCTCCCGAAAGTGGATTATCTTTCAGGGGAAATCGGTAGTCGTTTTGGGAGCCCCTGTAAAACAAGGGTCCCTTGGACGGGGGGATAGACGGACCGACGTGGTTACGCACCCCTCTCATCACCACTTCCGTGAGGACAAGAAAATTGTCCCATGGCAGTGACGGCCTCAGCCCAAACACAAACCATGCACAGAAATTGGTATGTAACGCATCATTCAGTGTCTGCGCTCCTTCACGAGGCACCACCCCCCGCACCAGTTATGGTATTGGGTTATTGGGATATCATTTGCACCCACTGTACATTTTCCGGTATTTTTAAAAACCAGCGCTACATCTTCGAGGTTTGGGCCCGTTGCCCCTTCCCCACCTTTGGGGTTCCCAAACCTATTTCAACAGGATAAGGCGCGACCCACGTGGCACGCATTGTCCAAAAAGGGTTTTTCCAAAACCCGATTGAATTGCTTCCCTGGCCACCGCTCTCCGGATTTTACCGATAGAAAAAATTGGCCCCTGGTTGCTGAACGTTGACCCAGATTATACCCCAGTTACACCAGATCGGCAACGTGGGAGCTCTTGGTCTGGTTAAAAAAAACCATCAAAAATTCTTTGAATCAATCCGGGGGGTGTGCGCGGTGAAAAAATGGCGGCTACTCTGGCTATTGATCCTGGGGAAACCCCACTTCCGAAATCTATAAGTTTAATCATTTGATACCTGGTCAAATTTTATCACAAAAAAATTTTTTTTGTATCTCTTGTCTTTCTTGGTGTTGCATTTGTGACGTATTTCGTAAAAACTTTTTATAAATTATTTATATTCATTAAAAAATTTTAAAAAATAATATCAAAACCGAAAGAACTATAGGGAAAATGATACATAGCAAGTATAAAAAAAATTCCCCATATTTGAGTTGAAAAAAAACGAAGACCACCACGTGATCCCTCTCTCACTGGGTAATATCCCAAATGAAGATGTCAGGCAGCCCACCCAAAATCCCACCATGTGTTACCTACAGGTATCAAAAACAAATTATCTCCGTCAGGGATGCTCCGGGCAGAAATTTTTTATTTTAGGGTAGAAAAAATTTAAAATTAAAAAAGGAAAAGCTTTTTTAAAAGCTACGAAAACTGGAAAATAGGAGATAAGGGAAGTGGGTTTAGCTACCCTAGCCAATCCAAATGCAAAACCCAAATTTCCCAGGAGAGGAAAAATTTCAAAGAAAATTTTTTCAAAAAAGAAAAGTGTTCTGTTTGGCCAATGCCAATTCCCTTTTGGTCCTTGGTTTTTCGATTCAACGAAAAAGATCCGCAGTTTGGCCGAAGTAAAAACAGCAACGTTAAAAAAATTTAGATTTTTTTGTATTTGTTGTTGGTGTTTTTTTCCCCCGGGATAAAAGAAAAAATTTGGGGAAAAAAAAACTAAAATAAAAACAAATATCATTTATTAAAATGAATTTTCCAGCGTGAACAGAAGGGCGGTTTTAAGCAACCCTTACAAAAAAAATTCCCACTTTTTTTCCAAGAAAATAATCCAGCCTTACTTTTGGAAACCCCAAACCCCATTGGGCTACAAAAGGGTCATCCCCACCATACTGGTTGGGGCACAAATTTTTTAATTCAAAAAAAAAAATTTGAAAAAAAAAAAATTAAATAAACCCGGATTGGCAAGATGCTTGTCCTTCTAGTCATTTATTTGTAAATAAAAAGTTATTTTTTTAAAAGAGGGTTTTTTCGCGATCTATATTTTAAAAAAAAAAAAATTTAATGGCTATTTTGGATGGTTTGTCTTAAGTGGGTTTTTAACACGTTTAATCAGTTTAAAAAAATGCAATTGAAGAATATAATTACTTTTGAAACACTTGTAACTCATCTGGCATTTCCATTAACATTTTTTTTTTTAATAAAAAAAATTTTTTTCAGAATTGCAGGTTTCTGATTGTTTTTTTTAAAAAAATAGTCTGTTAATAATTTGATGTTAAAAAAAAAGCAAGATTTAAATTAAAAGCTGATAAAATTTAGATCATAAAAAAAAAAAATTCATTTTTGTATGCACCTTTTAATTTAATTAAAAATTTTATATAATAACTGGAAAACTTTAAAAAAATATTTCAATGTCCTTTGATATTTTAGTTCAAATAATAAAAAAAAGAACCACTTTAAAAAAACTTCAATTTTCTTTTTATGTATAAGTAATATATTCCATTTTGTATTAGTAAAAAATAAAATTAATCTTACCTTTTTTAACAAGTGATTTAAAAAGGAGGGTTTAAAAATAAACCCATGATATCGAATAAATGTCTTTTTAAAAGATCAAATTTTTCCTTTCAAAATTTTTTTTTTTTGACCAAACGATAACTTATTTTTTTTTCCCCTTTTTTAAAAAAAAAAAAAAAGTTTGATTATTTAAATATATTTTTTTGGAAAACAGTAAAATATAATGAATAAATCTTTCTATATTTTTATAATTTGTTCCCTTTAATTTTTTGCTAATTTTTTTTTCCCCTTTTCCATGTCATGTTTGATAGAACTACTTTTTAAATATAAATATATAATAGTTCTTAATTTATAATAGTAAAAAATTTAATTAATCCATTAATATTGGGGTTTTATTGACTTCTTATCATAGAGCAAAACGAGAGATCTGGAACTACGATAATTTCTTAAAATAAAGCCAGACTTCATAGATTCGATGCTTTAATAGGTGTGGAATGCGTTATGGAGTTTAGAATTCCAAAAATTTACCGTCTTTTGAAAACCTAATTTGATGGCTTATGAAAAGGTAGGTTATGTGTATTATTACTAGCTTTTACTTTTCAGTCATAACCGATTAAATCACTACGAGTATGTAGACTATGAAAAAAATCTTTTAAGTTCCATTGTTTGAAAATCATAAAATATAAGATTCTAAAATTTAAAAGACAACACAGTTATACGATCTATAATTTTATAGATACAGATAGGGGACCCTTCAAAACCATTTCCTGATTCTGAAATATTTTAAAAGTTGAATAGTTATTTTAAAGAGTTAAGTATATATAGTTGTGTAGATTTTTTAAGGAGAGAAAGTTTTCATGGCATGTTTTATACATTAAAAAATGGAAAGTAATTACTTTTTTTAAAAAGAGATATAGAAGAAAATTTATAATTTGAATAAAAAATACTTTGCTTGCTTTCATATTGTAAAATATTTGTTTCAGTTTCTTATTATCATTTGGAACTAATTTTAATTTGACAATTTAAATCAGAGAGAATTCTCTTTCATATAATTATCGTCTGCTTTTTTTAAGAAATTCATGTAATTGTAATTTATTCCTTATTACTTAATTCATATTTGCTGGTATATAATCGTCTGTTGTTAAATTTTTCGTACTTGTATTGGCATCTTTGTATTCTTTTAAATAAGTTTTTATTCTCAATCGGAAGTAAAAATTTTAATGAGTAATTTATACGCTGGTTGACCTTAATACTATTTAATTTTTATACATTCTCGAGATATTATCATTCATCCGGGGATCTTTTTGTTCATTTGAGTGATTATAAGAATAAAAAATGTCCGTGGAATAAACTTTTGCCATTATTTATCTCAGTGTCTACATATGCAAATAATATAAAACAAAAGGATTGGTAATAATTTGACTAAATAGTAAGCGAGTGGGTCGTTGATCCAGAATTCCATGAAAGAATTTATAAATGTACTTTTAATAAATCATTTTTGAATGATTTTACCATTTTTGCCATAAGCATGGAATCAATTTTAATAATGAGCGACATACTTTATTCGTTTATGTGTTAGATATAATTTTCTTACACAATTTTTTTTATTTATTTCTGAAATAATAGTGAGTTTTAATACGTTAGAAATTTTGATCATAATTTTAAGGAAAATGCAATTTTTAGATTATGTGAAAAAAGGAAGACAACGTTTAAAAAAAGAAAAAAAATTTACATAATTTCTTGCTCGTACAACATTCATTCTTTCTACGTATATGAAAATGTTTATGATTTTTATAAAATGAGAGTTATAAGTAAAAGACAAGTAAGGCTTTTTGAAAAAAATAAAATTTAAACCCCCAATTTTAGCCTTTTTCCCCTTTCATGAAATTTTTTCCGGGAACCAAGAACATTTTGATTTTTTTGTAAAATAACCCCCCCTAAAACAAAATACATTTTCTGTATAGCGAATTTTTTTCTTGTAATTAAATTTTTTTGTTTACCCTATTTTAAAGTATTTCTGGATATTTCAAGTTATTCTTTTTTTAAAACATTTTATGGTGGGAAATCTTAAGCTGGTTTTATTGGTGCCACGGCCGGGGGCAATAGAATCGGTTTTCCAAAAATTTTCCCCCAGCCCCTTTCATTTTTATTCCCTTTAACCCTCAGTGTAGTTGCCCCTTCCCCGTGTCCTTTAACTAGTTCCTCTCATTTGAGTGTTGATCAGTCGTATGATAACTTTCCCGAGTTCAAAATGTCAAAACGGGGCGCTTACTGAAGAAAAATTTTAAATTTTCAGGGAAAACGGGTAAAACTTTCCCCCGGTTTTTTTTTTTCCTTTTTTTAAATTGGAAGAAATTAAAAATAAAATAAATATGTATTAATTTACAAAAAAGTGTGAAAAAAATTTCTTTTTTTTAAAATTTTTATAATTTAAAATTGTTTTTTTGGTTAAGAAAAATTTAAAAATGAACCTCTATTAAAAATTTTCCATATAACAACTTTTTTGGGTTTGGACTTCATTATATAGAGATCCATAATTTTTTAAAATTTCCTAAAAAAAGGTCATTTTTACTTTATTTAAAAAAATGGGAAAAACACAATGGTAAATTCTAACATTGATTAAAGTAAGTAGGTGTTTTTCATTGAATAATAAGCTGACAGACTTAAACGTCCTCTTGAACTAGTAAAATCTAGACATAGTTTCAGACTTAATATTTGGGTAAACAAGTCAAAGTATTAAGATTATTCAAACAATTTTTCAAAATAAAAAAGAAATTCTATACTATATAGATTTTTAAAACTAAGGGCATTTTATTTACCGTTTGTGTGTATGTTATTATTGTTAACTATATGTGTACTTTTTGAAGTAAAGTGTTTGTAAAAATCAAAAGTTGGCAACTGTGAGGTAACAGAACTGATTGACTTGAAACATAATTCCATTAATCAAGCGACTATGATATCATATGAATTTATTATCTTATTGGGTGAAAACTAGTGATTTATTTATCACGTGACTACTACGTCATATGAGTTAAATCCACTGAAAAGATAAGAAACTTTTCGTTTTATTTCATTTTTTACTACTCATGGAGATGTATAAACATATTGTTACAAATGATTTACAAATTACAATGGTCATTATTGTAATAACCAATATTAATAGTTTTTAGATTATTTTTTTTTGTAAAAAAACGAAAATATTTCACGACAGAAATTGATAGTGATTGATGATTTGATCTGACTTTTTTAATTAATTTTAAAAAGTTACTTCCATTACTAGAATTACCCCCCTTTATATTATTATAAATGGATTGCATTTGATGACATATTACGTCTTGCTCCAATCAGGAAAATTTTGGGAATTTTAAATTTGCAGAATAGAAGTAATAAAATTTTGTTTCAAAAGCTTAAAAATTTTTTTCCTTTCAAAAATTTAAAATTAAAAAATGTTTTGGGAAAAGGGGTATCAAAATTTAAATCGCATGTGCCTACTCTTAAGACCTCATAGGACTCTTAAATTGTAAATTTTTCAATTTTTTTAAAAATATACAATTAGACCCTAAAAGTGTTCATACACTTCCCTTTTTTTATAAAATTTAATGTTTTCCCACTAATAAAAATTTATATTGTAAATTTTTAATTTTTTTGAATCTTTATTTTTTCTTAATGGAATGACTTTTGTTAATAATTTTTAAAAAAAGTATAATATTTTTTAAAATTTTATCAAAAGCTACTAAAAAAACACGCCACAAGTCTTCGTACACTTAAAAAAACTCAACTTAACTTTTAAAAATTGTATTTCTTTCGTAATTTAGTAGTAAAGGGTATCTTTTTTGTGTCCCCAACAACTTTTTTAAAAAATCTTGGTATAGATTTAATCCCGTTTTTTTTAATTTCTGCATCCCCTTTTTTTCCATTCTTCTGTGATTATTGTTTCTACATCCCTTCTGTGTTTTAATTTTTCCGTTTTCTTTTTTTTTACATCAGAATCTCACCAAATATGTTCTACTGGGCTAAATAAAGTGACTGAGGAGGTGTTTTCATAATTTGGGGTCAGTTATAGAGACACCAGAGGCGTACAATGAGAACAGTCACTTGGGCATTACCCCCGTTAAAAAGTTAGTAGTCTCCCAAAATCCAAATTTCGGGCGGATATTTAAATTTCTTTTAAAAAAAATTAAATAGAGCTCTTGATTCATAATACCCTGAAAAAATCCAAATTACCTAATTCTGAGGCCAATTTTCACTTCCACGAGAACACCTTCACTTCCATGCTGAAGCATAGAAGTGAAGGAGTTCTTGTTCCCAAATTCATGGATTAAACTCTTTATTTTTCATTTACAAGCTATTATAGGCCCATCGGAACCAAAAAAAGTTGAACTGTCTGTCATCCCAATCAATTTGCTGTCAATTTTGAATTTTCTGAAACTTAATTCCAAAAAATCTAGTTGGGTTAATAAAACATGGAGGTAGAAATGTTCTTGCGTGGGGATGCAAATCGGCCGCAGAATTGGGTAATTTGGTTTTTTGTTGTTTGGTCACGCTCTGGTTAAATTTTTTTAAAGAAAATTTTAAAATTACCCCCCAAATTTTGATATTAAACTTCATTTTTAACAGGATAATATTTTAGCCCCCACTGGTGTTCTATAACTTCCCAAATTTGAAAACACCTCCCCCCTTATTTAGCCCAGTAAACCAGTGAATTGAAAAAAGAAAACACTTTAAAAATGCATTGTGGAAAAAACAATTTCCGATAAAATTGGCGATGCGAAACCCAAAAAAACTGAAAATTTTCCCCGGGTGCTACTGTTGTGGACCAAAATTCCACAAATAAAAAAAAAGGGAAATGCAATACTTAAAAAAGCTAATTTGGGGTTTTGAAAATTTTACGAGTTTTTTGGGGATTTTTTGTTTTGATAATTATTTAAAAAAATATTTATACTTTTTTAAAAAAAATGTATTCCATTAAAAAAGTTGGGTATCATAAAATTACAATTACAATATTTATTTTTTTATAAAACTTAAATTTATAAAAAAAGTTTTAATTCCCCAATTTTTAAACCAGGTTTTCAGCATTTTGGTCCCAAAATTGTTTGATACATGAAAATTTCCCGGGTTTTTAAAAATGTAGTGAAGTTTAAACGAAAACCCTATCTTTTTCTTATCTTTAACTTCATTTTTCTCAAAACAAAAAGTTTTAGCTTCCGCGCCGGATTTCTCAGAAACTATTTATGGTATCAATTTGAAATTTTATACACGTGTTCAGAATAAGGCTCTTGATAACTTATACTTCAATTTTCAAAAAAAAATTAATAGAATCTTTTTTATTTGAATTTTAATTAATTTTTTTCTTAAAATTTTCGTAATAATTGTATTTAAAAAATATTTTTTTTCTCTGAATTTCTTAAAAGTGAGTATAACTTCATAAGTGAACAATTTTTATACCGAGTAAAATTAATTTTGTACATTATGATCAATTTTGTACTTCAGAATCCTGCGCGGTGTAAAATACTAATTTTCATATTTTTAAAAAATTGTCCAACTTTTATTTCTTTTTAACTTTTTAAATTTTTTCTCAAATTGTTTCAAATTTTTAGAATTAATGCATATATATATGAGTATCTTGTGGTAAAAATTTGAAATTATTGTTTTGTTTTATTGCTAATTTACATTGGTTTGAAGAAGAATGTTTTTTTCGAGTGCACGGGTATCTGTTAAGAGTCCTGTGAGCCCTTAAATAGAACATATGTCTTTGAATTCGAATGCTTGGCGAAATTGCTCCAAACGTAACAAAGAATGAATCCTTAAATTATCAATAATACCACTAGTTGTCTTAATACTTAAGCAATTAATACTGCTGTAAGATTTGCTACTAAGAAAACAGAAGCATCCTGAAAAAAAGTGACTATTTTTATTGAAATTAAACCTATGTAAAGCTTCTACATAGATAACTAGCCATTTCCTACCAACTTTTTTTTTCTGTGTTTTTTTATTATATTGTATGACTATACATTACTTTTAAAAGTTTTTTTTTTATCTAGGTGATCCTATCATTAAATTTTTAAAGTTTTAAGAAATATTCCTATATAGATTTTGCATCTTGATTCAAAAGAAAAGGACTTTAATTTCTGAAACGTATGTGTACTTATGTTTTCCATTTCCGTAACCACCATTTCAGAGTCGATTTTTACAAGCCCTATTTTTAGCAGATCTTTAATCATCAAAAGAAATATGCTTGCCAAATTTTAAGTCTATATGTATTATAGTTCAAAAATGAAAATTTTTTAACCTATAATGCCTAAGTAAACCAGACAACCCCCTAGAGCAGCGATAATCAACCTGAGGCCCACCGAGCCCTTTTAAGTGGCCCGGCTATGGTCCATTGCTGTGATAAATTTACTTATTTAAGAACATTGTATTAAAAATTTGGTGGGAAATTCTTTGTCAAGAATCAAATATATCATTTTGCTTTCTGCTGTCGTACGAGTTCGAATTGATATTCTTTTTCTGTTTGGAATGGTTACGGTTAGTGATAACAGACAACAGTGGAGTAGCGACAATTTTATGGGTGGAACTAGTAATTTTTAACTATCTTTCATATCTTATAAGCGAAAAATATTCGAAGAAAATATATCGTTTCAAGACGATTGGGAGGTTGACTATTTTGTAGTGAAAAACAAACATGAATCAGTAATCGTTTCAGATTGTTTGTCACGAAAGTGCTATGTTTAAAAAATATCAATAAACAGGAATCCTTCAATGTGTGACACTTGATTGTTTGTCACGAAAGTGCTATGTTTAAAAAATATCAATAAACAGGAATCCTTCAATGTGTGACACTTCTGCTGGAATATTTCTTCAAGGATAAAAAAATGGCCTTTTGAATAATTTTTTCAACCAACGAATTTTTTCGTGTTAATATCACAGCGGTAACAAAGACATCCTAAAAAGTTTGTTATATTGTTGGTAATCAAATGAAACCGTTTACTGATGCAGGAATTGGAAAGGAGTGTTTCTTAAATGTTTCTAATTTAATGCTAGGGACAAAAATAAAAAATATAAAAGATAATAATTAAAAAAGGCAAAACAGGAGTTATATAATATTTTAATAAATTTTCCCCATTTTTAAATTTCTATTTATCTTGGTTTAAAAGCATTTTCCCTTTCCCCCCTCCCCTTTATCCTCATGTTCCCCTGAAAAACAACATATGTATGCGGCCCGCGTGAAATAGCTGACATATGTATGCGGCCCTGCAAAAAAAAAGGTTGAGTATCCCTGCCCTAGAGAGAAGATTTGAAGAGACCCCGTCCTTGGGGCGAATCGCTACTCAAAAGAATAAACAGGTTTTCCAAATGTCAAGTTTGTAAATCTAATCGTTCATAAACAAGAATTATTTTTATAACAACCTCGCAACCTCTCTTGGCGGTAGATTTTTAAAAAAATATGTTCTTATAGAATTCCTACTGAACAGAAGGAAGATTTTTTTTAAGGTGTCCGACTACGTTCGGAACCGTGATTTTGCAAAAGCTAATAAATGGATAATTTTCATGATATTTAGTGTCACTTAGATTAGAATACACATATACAATTGTTTTAAGAACATTTTGACAAAAAAAAAAATTTAATACAATATTTTGGCAAAAAATTAACTTAGAATAATTTTTTCAAAATGTTCCCCTTTTTAAAAATTTCCATTATAAATTTTTTGCCCCATATATATCAGACCTCTACAGAGGCTCAACAAAATTTTTTTGAAATATATAACTTAGAATGGGGTTTATCCATTTTTTACGACAACGGGGGGATTAATTTTAAAAAATAACACCGATAATTATTTCAATGGGTTGTAAGTCTGAAAATAATGTGAATTTTAAAATCATAGTTGACCTCTGTTGGGGGCCAAGGGTTTTACAGGCAAAATATTAATATAGAATATTTTTCCCAAAAAGGAAGACATTTTTAAAAAAAATTTATTTTCCAAAATTTAAAATTAAAAATTTTTTTTTCCCAAAAAGTCCCTAAAAATTTTTAAATGTATCTTTAAAAAACCCCGAAAAGAAACTTTAAAAACAGGTTCGGGTGTCAAACTATGCATTTTGCATTCAAAAAACGAACGTATTGAAAAAAACAGCATAGCAGAATTTTTAAAGGCTTATAATATATAATATATGATATTTTTTTTTTGAAAATGTTTAAGAAACTTATTTATTATTTAATACAAATATAAATACGAATAAACTTTCACTTCTTATTTAGCGTGTTATTTATAATATATTTCTGCAAGTTACAAAATTAATTTTTATTTCATATTTTCATATTTTAAGTGTCGTTTGCAATGAATATTAGACTGAAATTAGTTTCGTAAATATTTTATATGTTTTTCTTGTTCTCTACTTGTGTTATACTACCATACCTTTCTCAACTACTTCACGACTACTGGTTATACCGAATAATTCTTTTTATTGAACTGAATATAATAAATAACTTATCCAATCGATTCAATTTATTTTTCTTATCAGAGTAGCTGTACTAAGATCAAAAAACATTTTGCTTATAAATATGTATATTCATGCATGTTAAAGAATATCTTTTTTCTCACTCCTTTTAATTTGAAAATCTACAGCAATTCATTTATAATGTTTGATTTCTTTTCTGAACATACCAACTTTCTGAAGTTGTTTTATAACCTTCAAAACAATTGAACATTAATAACAAAATAATGTTCGAAAAATCGTCACAGATATAGCAGATAAACAAAAAAAATGTTTATAATTTTTATTCAAATTTATTTGAACCACATTTTCCGAAACCGTAACTTGATTTGATGTATAAATTTTTTAACACGCTTTTATAAGTTTCACTTGTATGTAATGGAATCTTTGAACTCGATTTTTACCGGCTTTAAAAGGTCAGACTAATTCGAAATTTTGCACACTTGTCAAGGACCGATGACAATACAATAATTTCATAATTTTATTTCATTGTCTTTATCAGGATCCCCAAAAATAAAGATTTTAAGGATTTCGAGATTTGCCGATTAATTTATTACATCGTTTCCAGATTTGGCGACTAATTACGTAAACCATTATTAGATTTAGCGACTAATTCCATATGCCATTTCCAGATATGGTGACTAATTCTAAATTTAGTGACTAAAAGATTAAGGTTCAACCATAAAACCACAAATAGGCTTGTGGTTAATACAAATAAAACCCAAAAAGTGTTTTTTATTTGAAAAAGGGTAGAGTGGGTGCGTTGTTTTTCTGAAAATGTAAATTAAAAAAAAAAAGACTCGTGCATGTGAATAATAATAATTTATGTTCTAAATGATAAATATTTTTTTTTATTTTGATAAAGCAGTATGTTTAGAAGTGATGATACGAATTAACATTATAGCAATACGTTAAAAAGGTGATAATACGATTGACATTTTAAATTTCTTCTTAACACATTTTTTATTAGTTAGACCTGTATCAAAGAGACGGAAACTTTGAAATATAACGATATGGGTCATCCGGGCCCCTGTAAACGGAAAATAAATACCCTTCAGACCCATTAATTAATATCCATTGAAACAAGACTAATTCAGCACCACATAATTCCGGCCCCAAATACCAAACTCAGGATAAACAAAAGAATAAATGATATTTTTAAAAAACTAAAAACGGCTTTTATTGTAGATCGAACTAAAATAAAAAATAAATTAAGTTTTAAAAAAAACTGAAAAGCATTTTTATAGTGAATCGAACTAAAAGTAAAAAAAAAAATTCTTTTTAAAGAATAAAATGATTCACGAGAAAATTAATTCATTGTGGGTAAAAGCGTGGGATGTGCTTTGTACTACATTTTACACTAACTCAGCATTTCGGAATAGAACTAGTAAAAATTATAAAAATTTATAGAGCACCCACTTTTTTACCCCAATTTTTAATTTTTTCCGATCATTTATTCTTATATATTAAATTTTTTTTTTTTTTAATTCGATTCACTAAAAAAACGTTTTTTTTGTTTTTTTTAAACTAAAATTTAAAAACATAACTATTTATTTTAATTACTAACAATTTACTGATTCACTAAACCTTTTCTTACATTTTAAACAATATTGAAGCTTTATCGAAATGTTGATATTTTATTTTAAATTTAATCCCGTGGCTTTCTTCTAAATGTTCAGGTGTTTTATATAGCGCAAGAAACACAAGAAATATTTAATATATTTAATTAGAAAATAAGCAAATCTACTGTACTAACTTTTCGAATACTGCAAAATTTCTGGCATATACAGTGGATCCTCCATATTACAAACCTCTATATTACGAATTTTTCTATACAGCGAACTTTTTTCTGCAACCAAGAACCTTTTTAGGATTTTCTTCGTAAACTAAACTCTCTAAAACAAAGTGCATTTTCTATATAACAATTTTTTTATATGATTGGATTTTTTTTCTCCCTATTTTTTAAGTATTCTTAGACATTTCAAATTATCTTCTTTTTAACACATTTTCTGGTGGTCATAAATGTTGAATCGGTTTTATTAGGTCCGTAAAATTCATTAATTTTAATGTAAATATAATAATGCTGAAAACAGTATGTTCCTCGCGACATTCCTTTATTTTGTTATCCCCCGCAGATTTTTTTTTATGGGTAAAATGTATAAAATAGATATTAATTTAGAAAAAGGTGTTAATAATGACTTTTTAGAGTTTATGAATTTTAAATTTTTTTATGTGGTTTATATAAAGTGTATTGAAAGTCTAATCTCTATATAACGAATTTTCCATATAACGAACTTTTTTTCGGGATCTAGCGACTAGAGGTCCGACTGTATTTCTTTCAACCCTTATAAAATAAATATTCTGCAGACATAATCCTCAGACATAAAGCTTTTATCAAACCGCAAAGAAATTCCAATTCCGATTTCCAGATAACATTAATAAACAATTCTGTATGTTGTACGATTTTAAAGTGTTCGTTCAGCTCTTATACCGTGAATAATAAATACAGCTGTAAAGGATCCAGTGGAAACAGGAAACAGATTTCGGTAGAACCCTATTTGTTTACTTTGAAAAATATACAGCATATGTTCATGATGCCATTTGGTGAAGAAAGTTAACCCATTTAAGTGTTGTTACACACGAAGCCAATATTTTTCAATATAAGGGTTGCTTAATTTAAATGTTTATTCTGTTATCTAGTTTTATGACTTTAGTTAAGGTTTCTATTTTTAACTAGTATTTGCTTATGTGAGACCCATGTATCTTGATATTTTGATTTTAATTACCCTTCAGCACTTATTCGACAAAATAATAGAAAATTTAACTAAATAAAAAACAAGTAATAAAAAAAAAAATTTAAGTCAATTCCTACTTAGATCAACAAAGAAAAATTTTATTTTAGCTACTTTTTACTAAATAGTTACAATTAATATAAATATAAATATAAATATAAATATCGTATTGTCATCCAAAACAATCGTGTATATAAAATTTCAGTTCAACTGAATGCTTTAAAACGAGAGAAAAAAAATTCTTTTAAAGTTTTGACCCAAGTCTCAAAAAAAATGAAACCAACATGACTACATCTGAATTTTTAAATAATTAGTTTAGTCAATTAATTTTATTAATTATAATTAAATTATTCACCCCACCCAAAATAATCATGTATATAAATTTCAGCGCAATTGAGCGCTTTAAAATGTATTTTATTAACGATTGAAAATTCCACCAAGATAAATAAATAAATAGAGAGTGCGAGCTAATAGTGGGAATTGAAAAATATTCAAAATGAATAATTAATGTAACACCCTTACATCATGAGACTATTTAATTTTAAAATTTTACATTTACAAGAGTATCCATTACTTTTACTCATTCGTTACAATTTTTTAATCCAGACTTTTATTAAAAATGATTCATAATTTCGTTTTTGCAATAGAGTCCAAAAAGTCTGACTCAAGGGATGAAATAAGTCAAAAATTATTTTCCAGGCTGCTTGGGCTAACATTATTTTTCTTTCAATATAACATCAAACTATTTATAACTACCATCATAATTTATTATTTTAAATTTATTTCTTACTTTAAAATTTATCTTAAAAGAAACATAAAATGCAATGCACAAAGAACTGCGTATTTCCGTAATTTACAAGTAATATTTTTGGCGATAACTTTTAGTGAGCAAACAATTAACATTTGTCGGCCAATGACTGATTAGTTGGGTTCAAACTTTGAAAAAACATCCGAAAAAAAATTAAAACCAAAAAAATTTTAAATACAGATGTGATTCCCGTGGATTCTACCAACAATTCGCTGATGGATTTGTGAACAGTATGAGCAGATGGCTCCATTTGGAAGGAAAAAACTAAAAAACAAAATTTAAAAAAGGGTTGCTACCATTCGACAAAATTGGCAGGAATGTGTGAACCAAGGAGAATCAAGAAATCAGCGCCAGATGACAGAACGCCAGGACAGACTGATCGTCTGATAGCCGTTCACAATGTCTGATGCTTCCTTATCAATAATCTAACATGAAACGGAGACACTAGGTTCTACAATGGTCATCAATAGGTGACTCAAAGAAATGGGGCTGAGGTCACGGAGGCCATTGTGTTGACTGTTCCTCGTCCTTTTCACAATACCGGATGCGTTTGCAATGGAATCGAGTGCATTCGGCCTGGGATGACATTGATTGGAGTATATTTGATTGTAGCGATGAATCCAGCAACAAACTGAGTCCCAATGGCCATCGAAGACGTGTCTGGAGACGTCCAGGACAGCGGGGAAATTTTCAAGTGACTATCAGTAGTCACACACACAATCCGACAACCAGAAGCTATGGTGCGGGGACCATTTCGTTTAATAACTGCAAATATTTGTATCCCTTTAGTTGTCATTTGTGACATCCTTACAACAATGAGGTATATTGATGAGATTCTACGCCCCTTAGTACTATTCTTCCTTTCACAGACTTCTGGGCTTGCATTTCAACAGCATAACCCCCGCACAGGGCAAGCCTTTTTACAGCCTTTTTTAATCGTGTTTCTAGAGTATCCTCGACGGCGCGATCGCTGATCTCCCCCCAATAAA
>BMAV01012259.1:0-35920 GCA_019973955.1 Trichonephila inaurata madagascariensis | reverse complement strand
ATTTTTATTAAAACAAAACTTAACATCATTAAATTAAACCACATTCAGTTTTAATTTTTAGTTAACGTGTGTAACCTGATAAAACGTTTCTGAATGAGATTATTTTCTATATTTAGGGTCTTCGAACGGAATACATTTTTAAAAAATAGCATACTCTAGCATTATAAATGCTTTTTAGAAATCAATATCATTAAATACTGACAATCAACTAACAATATTTTTTAAAAATATCTAAATATTTTACAAAATTCACAATCCTAAGTGAAATTTTAGCAAATGTTCTGAAAAACTTCAAAGCAATTAAAGTAAAAAGTACCATAAAATCCGGCGTATAACGGACATCTATTATTTCAAGTTAAATTTTTTTAAGTTTTAAGTATATTCCCCGACAGCAAAGCAACCCCTTTTACGAAGACACCTGCAATGTACGTTAACAATGCTATTATGTTTTAAAGCCATTTATATTCAAGGTCCAGGATTTTAAAAAAAAATGTATGTGTTTCTAGAAAAACAACCCTTTAAATTCATAAGGTATGACATTTATTTTAAATAAACAGTACTCCGATGTTCGTATAAGCCTAAGTTTTTTTACGCCAAAATATTTTTTTTTTTGAAGCTATTATTTTTATACTCGGTGAATAGCGCGCACCCATAAATTTCGATCGTATTTTTTGTGTTAAAAGTGCGCGTTTTACGCCGGATTTTACGGTAATAAACTTATATCTATAAAAGTATTGTTAAAACACATCAGATAGATTTATCTAGAGAATGTACTGAAATTTAATGCTTTGTTAAACTCACAAATTCTTAGAGTTGATCGAGTAAATTTATAAGAAATGTGACATTCTTTATGAGACCATTACTTAAATAACAGGTTATTACTCAAAATGTATTCATACAATAAGAAATATTTTTGTACAGCCTCTAGGTTCAAAAAAGTTTTATAGATATTCATTTGCCACATTTTGAATTTTCTGACTCGAGATGATAGATTTTCAACAGTTTTAATGCCCACTTCTGAAAAAATTAAAGACTCACTTCCGGTTTTTCTAATTTGATAAAACTGATTGTAACTTGGCCTCTAAGACTCCAGAAATAAAACAAAGTATGATTTGTAAAGCCAAAAGATGGATCTTTTCAAGAAAATAAAAAAATATTATGCGTGTTTACCGAATTTGGTCATTTTAACC
Source organism: Trichonephila inaurata madagascariensis (assembly GCA_019973955.1). Taxonomy (NCBI): domain Eukaryota; kingdom Metazoa; phylum Arthropoda; class Arachnida; order Araneae; family Nephilidae; genus Trichonephila; species Trichonephila inaurata. The sequence goes on along the minus strand of BMAV01012259.1, from coordinate 34,730 downwards.
TGTCTGGATACTTTAATGACAGAATTCTGCTGTCATATCTAAGATATGTCATTCTTCTAATCTTTTAGAGAAGATTAGAAGAGATTAGAAGATACTATTAAACTTAATTTTAATAGTATCTCTTCTTAAATGGAGTATTATTACTTTGCCTACACTTTCAGATACTGTAATACTTAGAAGTTATTTTGCTTTGATTTGCTTTTAATGTACTTTGCATTGTGAAGGAACAAGAGAAATACTGGCGACGAGCCTCGTAATTCTGGACCATGTTCAAGAGAAGAAAACGAAACCTTAGTTCTCAAATTTTCTCAACCCACTTCCACACCATACCAACGTTAGAACTCTTAGCCACAAAAAAGATTTAACGTGCATTATCTCTTCTACACGGTGAGTTTTCATTGGTACTAGTTTTCGAAACATCAACTAAACAAGTGGTCTTGGTAGTCGGGTTGTCATGGTCGAAAGCTCGGGACTCGTATTATTTATGTTGAAATCTTGATGCCATTAAACCGGAAGAATGCGCTGTAATTCGATACTAACGTTTAGTGGTCACGCGGGTGACCGGAGTCACCCCATTTCTTTCTTTTACAATTATCTTTATACACCGTAAAAATCGTAATACTTACTTTTACATTTTTCTTTTATAATTTGGGGAAAAAATCCAATTAAACTGAACTAAAAAGTTTCAAATGTGCTTCATTGTAATAAAGGATACAAATCACAGACACTTTTCACTAACAATACAAGAATGGTATTTGCAGGATAAACTCTAATATTTTGTACAAGTGATTGTAGTTTTATTGTCCTTTGTTGATTGGCAAACAGCATGTTGAACTTTGATTGTGGTACACTTTTGGCTTTATATCTTTATTGATGGAGTTTCTTGGGTGGCATTTGCAAATTTTCCTTTCAATCCAAACGTTTCATGTTCATCGCTTTCCTGAAATCTACTTCTGCTATTAGAAGTGTAATGTTCATTATTTCATCAGGTTCTTCGGTAGTTTGATCAATTTCTTATTCCAATTTTCCCAATGAGATCGCAAAACTTTTTTTTTATATATATATATATATATATATATATATATATATATATATTCTGTCCATTAACATAAATAAACTATTGTGAATGGTCCACAGCTTCAAAAAAGTCAACAGGGGAAAAAAACCCTTTTTTAAAAAAAATTTTTCCCGAAACGAAAGTGATCGTGCATGGAACTTAGTTACCCCAAGTATTTAATTTAAAAAGTTTTCTTTTCCCCCCAAAGGAAGATAGGGAAAAATACTCTAGTTCCCTTGAAGACTGCCCTAGAGGATTACCATGGTATAAAATAAACCCTGGCAATGACAAACAAAAATGCCCTGCCAAGGCCATTGGTATAAAATAAACAGTTTTCCTAGAATAATAGATTTATTAAGCCGGGTGTTGTGCCCCGCGTCACCACTACTGGGTTAAAAACGTGCCGCGTAGAGAAGCAGATGCACGTTAATTCTTGTAGAGACTGTAAGCCCTCACGTTGAGTGTAGTTTGTGAAGGAGGATTCGATCTGATCACCTTCTGTTCCAAAAACGAGTATTTTAGCCATCACGCCAAAAAAGATCCTCATAGCGTGGTGGCTATTACTGGATTATATATATAGCCACACTATCCCCGGCCGTGATCCGGCGAATAGGCGATTGAACGATACCATATTCGTTGTGAGCGTGTGAGCAGTTGCGTCACTTTGAGTGCAAAGGGTTTGAGGTATCGTCATTCGTGCGTGACGTCTTGTGGGTTGCGTCATTTGTGCGTGTTGGCTTGTGGGTTGCGTCATTCGTGCGTGTTGGCTTTGTGGGTTGCGTCGCCATGCGCGACGGCTTAATTGTGCCATGTGTCTGATGGCTTGGTTGCTTTTGCGATGGATAGATGGCGCCTCGACAGCTGCAGTTCTCTTTGCATGGCCAGAAGTCAAATGAAGGAATGATTCGATCAGGGTACCTCTCATTACGAAAACAAATATCTTAGCCATCAAGCCAAAACAATCGTCAACGCGTGTTGGCTATTACTGGTTTCTATTAATATCACACCACCACATATGAAATTAGCGTAGGTTTCTAGCTGAAGTGTTGTTCTCGTTTCTTGACCAAAGTTTAAAATGATGAGTTAGTTGTCATTAATATCAGATTACTTCCAAATGCGATATTAGTAAGCTCAATCAATCAGGAATCACTCACTCATAAAACCTAAGGGTTGGTATCTTTCAAGTTTTATCTAGTGATATAAACGCATGGTGGTTGTATTTTTCGCCACCAGGCGGTTTAAAAGTATTTTATTGTTCTTGTACATTTAAGTACATTTTACTTTCATTATTTTTGAGTATATATGTTGTTCATACATATTTTTAATTTTGACCATACTGTATTTTATTTTGAAAAAGTATAACTCAGATGTTTTTCAAATTGAAATTATCACTTTACCTTGCTTACTTATTCTTATTCAAATGCATTCTTGGAGTATACACAAATATAGAATTCATTTATTGGGTATTACTCATAATTAATGCTTATTATTACTTTCTTAAGAAATTAAGAATACTTTTAAAACGTTAAAGAATTTATACATAAATTTGAAATAAATATTTCAGATCTCTAATTCAGAATTGGAAATGATAAATACAATTAACTCAATTAGAGACATCAAACGGTACTTTAGAGCAACAACGTCGAATATTATCTTCAAACAATGTTGTAAACGTTAATCGAGAGCTTATTCTTTTTCCTTCGGGGATAAACTTCACCCCGAAAGAAATCAAAACAAATCGGATTTAATTTCAATTTAGAGAAACTTATGCGTCAGTTTATGGCAAACCATTCGTTTTATTTTATTAAGTACACTTGACAGCTACAAACTAAATAATCGATTGTGAATTGTGATAAATATCTCCTTTGAGTATTACTTTGAAGATTTAAAGAATGTAAGCGAATATATTTTAATATATATTGGAAGATTATTGAATCAATTTGGAAAAAGAAGTATGTTTCCGAAATGTTTGTGTAATGACCACCGTATGATTGGACATCGTTAGCGTCAATGTACCTTTTAAAAAAGAGTTTTGGGAGTAAATTGTAGTTGTTTTAACTTTTTTGAGTAGGGCAAGTCCTAGAACCACTGAAGTCCCACCCTGTAGAGGAGACGAAACACACTTTGAATATGCCTTTATTTCAAATCCTCATGTATATGTGGTGTTAAAGTTTGGGGGTGGGGTTTGCTAGATTATATAATGTCCTCTTAATCACTTTGTGACGGGTCTATTCACGTTTCTTCAATTAATTCTCTTGGAAAATCTTTGGGCTACCAATTTGCGTTATTCACAACCAACCTTTCGGAAGACGAGAATCGTGATATTTAAATCACCTTACTATATATAGTCGAGGTTTTCTAGCTTGAGAGAGAAAGTAGGAGAGAAGACATACTCGAGATTGCTACAGAAGGTAAAATATTAGAATCATAATCATTTGATTCTTATTATGAAGAAACTTTAAAGTGACGATTGTTCACCAAGATTGAATTGATATTAGATTAAATCGAATGATAGGTTAGATCCTTTATTAAAGTAAGGATCATGTTTGATTGTCTCCTGATCGTTCGCGTTTTACCGCGTGAGTGTTCCACTTTCGTGGTTAACATTGAGGCATTATCTTTCTATTATTAGTTGAAATTGTGTCTGCTCTTTCTGTGGTAAATAAATAGATTAATTGGATCCTGTCGAGTGTTTCTTCCCTCCCCATCCATCTAGGTGCCCGAGGGAGAGGTCCCAGCCTCTCACAATTTGACCGTGGCTTAAAATTATGATGCATATCACCCGAAGCCCTCATGTTGCTTCAGAGTGTGATAAATACACAATAAATCGAGATATTATTTAAGTTAAACTGTGATATAAATATATTTTTCTATATAAGACACTATAAATCATTATAATTTACCGAATTATTTTTCGCAACCCGGAGGTTGCAGGTGTAGGAGGGTTCGAAGAAGAAGCAGGCATGGTTTTAAAAATAGTTACTCTTATTTCAGATGTAAAACTTTATGAACGATCTATAACTTATCCAAATTCCTAATCTAACTTATTAACTTATTCAAAAATACTTATCTTTATCGTAGTTCTTTATACATAGTTTTAGAACAACGACGGGGCTGCGGTAACAATGATTAAGGCATCGGATCATAGCAGGCATGTCATGAGTTCGAGCCCAGTACCACTAATAACCCGCCATGTAGAGGTGCGATGCACGTTAAATCTGTCGAGAGCTGAAACGCGTCCTCCCGTTGGTGTGTGTGGTAGTTAGGAGAGGGGGTGCCAGCTCAGGTGTTATCCACGTCACTTGACCATGGTTCGAAATGACGAGGTCCGTCGCCAAAATCCCTCGTGTAGCTGAACATTGCGAATTTAACATTCACTCACTCACTCATGAACAAACACAGACACCCTAATGCAGCGTTTCTCAAATCGTAGGGCGCTTCCCCTTGGAGGGCGTGATAACACTACGAGGGGGGCACGAGCACATTGAAAAGTCGAAAGCAAAATATTATTTAAAAAATTATTAATTTACTGAAAGTAAACAAACAAAAATATTTTCTCATACAATAAAATATAAATACACATTTACACGGATATAATACACTTATAAATGTATCGCTACTGTACAATGTATTTTATTATTAATTTAACAATACTAAGTTAAGAACAAGTTTGAGATAATTATCCAGTGACCCCATGGGCTAGTATTAACACTTACCTTGACAATTTGTACGGTTATAAGGAATTAATTATAACCGCTCAAATTATCAAGGTATGATTAAGTGACTTTTAATTGCCGATTAAAAGTTACGCGGTTCTGGTGTTTTTTGGGGGAGAGGGGGAGGAGAAAAGGAATAAATAAACAAACATCATCTGAAAAAAGTAACTTCTTCACAAGCACTGTCATTGTTCTTGTATTGCATTCCAAAACCTTCGGAATAATTTTATGGATAGCAATGCACAGAAAAGATCGTACTTCGAAAAGACATATGTATACGTCCAGAAAATTAATCCTTTGACTGAGGGAGACGTTTATACACGTCGGTGGCACATAAGAGGTTAAAGTCGCATTGTAGCTTTAGTGTCAAAATATAGTATCATTGAATTCAATGCATTGTTATTGTATTGAAAGTTTGAGAAGCACTGGCCTAATGCGATGGTTTAAATAGCATTTTTATTAGCATAAAATCAAGTCATATCTGCAGAAATCGGCTTTTAAACTGAATCACAGTTTAAGAATAGTTTTCCTTTTGAGGATTATTTGAAGTTCTGTGGATAGAACCCGTCATATTATTTAAATTTACCTTTAAAACCAACAATTGAGGTTTAAAATTTTCGTCGCTGATACAACTGAGTTTGTTCTAATTGTGCATTATTAAATAAAAACTATTTTTTGTCATTGAAATAATGTATTGATTTAAGATAAGCAATTAGTAATTTTCCCAACGATATTGAAGTAAACTGCATTTTTAATACTTAAGGGGATTTGGCCCCTTTTCAACATTTTTTATGTATTTAAAAATTATGTTTTAGCATTTCATATAATGTTCCTATTGAAGAAAATGATATGAGATGAAATTTTGAAAATAGTATTCATACAATTTTAAAAATTTAATTTTTTTTAAAGAAAATTTGGAAAATTTTAAAATTGTACTCCTTCTGTAATTATTTATTTTTTGACCTGAATTTTTTTTTTTTTATTTTTTAAGGATTTTTAAAGAAATTTAGGGATTAATTTTACAATAGCTTAATTAGTTTTTGGGGAAAAAATAAAATGTTGATATGTATGCAAAAATTCAACAAAAAAGACAAAATCTCCTACATTTTAATTAAAAAAAAAAAACTATTACGTTTATAGCAAAATCGATCCCTAATTTTGTTACATGTATTATATATAACACATGTAAAATGGAAATGATAATTGAATAATTGTGGAAGGAGAAGCACTTTGAATGCGAAAAACTCAAACTGAATAAAAATATTTTAAAGTTTATAGTTTTAAAAAAATAATAATTATAAGCAAAAATAAAAATGAAATAACACTAAAATATTAGCTATATATTTTTCTTCAAAATAATAGCATTTTCATATTATTTCAACCCATATATTTTATTTATTACTATTTTTTTGAGTATTAATTGCATAAGAAAACTCAGAAAAAATGTTAAAATTTTTTTTTCCTTCCCATAATATTGAAGTATTATATTTGTATGAAAAATATATGAGGAATAAGAACTGAAATTAAGAAATTATTAATATAAAATACCTTAATTTGAAAATTTATCGTTAAAAAAAATTTTAATTTTAAACTTTAACACTTCACAAAAAGAATACCTAATTGTAATGCCTCGGTAATATTCTGCTTTATATACTACACTTTTTTTTTTTTTATTGTTATAATTTCTCTTTTAAAAATGGATTTTTTAATCCAAAATTCTTTTTTTTTAGCTTTTTTTTTCTAAAAGTGGGCGTGGTCTAATTGCCTAATTTGTTAGTTTACATTTTTCAAATGAAGTTTTATTCAACTTCTAACTTTCCGACATGCAAAAGTGATACATCAATCAAAAGATAATAATGCAAAGAATATAACTAAATAAAATACAAAAAAATGACATTAAGGTCATTTTTAAGGTGCCAAATCCAGCAAGAAAATATAATTCGATGAATTTTTATATATTTTTATTCCAATATCTCAATTTAATGTTAAGGTAATCCGTATTTTATTTAATTAACATAAGAATTAGATGTTTAAGACTACATATTAGCCTAAAATTTTTATAATTAATGATTAATTTTTGTATTTCCTTGTGCCTTATATCATTGAGAAGCTTGCCACTAAATTTGAGATCTGTTAGGAAATTAGTTTTTAAGATATTTGACTGTTTTTAAGCTATGGTTTCGGTTTAATTTTAAAGCATTTTTCCACTTTTAAATTGAATTAATTAAAAATATTTTGGGCCCTATAAACTCTTTTAGTGTTAAATGTTTATTAAATCCAATTTTCATTACTAAGATAATTCCTGCTGATTATGTTTTGAAGTTTTTGAATTCTCATAATTAACTAACTAAAATTGATTTCAAGGCCCATTTCTGCTTTAAAAAATAGTTTATATAAATTTGAAACTTTATCATTAATTTTTTCTGATGAGAAAATGCCATGGTAAATGCCTTCTCAGATTGCTGTGAGAAACAATATTTCGAAGATATGGAATACTACTGAAAATGATGTATCTAAAACTCAATCCTTAGCTGATACTGCAATAAGACTTCCAAATATAAGTATTCTGACTTCAAGTATTGCAGATAATACTGAATATTTCCATGATAGGCCAAACTACATTATATAGTAAACATATTGCAATATTTTATTATGGTATTTGAGTTCTTGTTGGGCCACATTAAAGCTTGCTAAACTTCCCCAATTTAAAACTAAAAGAATTAAATTTTATGCTCAAACCTGGTGATTTTTAGCTTAAGTTAGTATCATTATTATTTTGTACATAAATTATTTGTATATTAAAATTTTTGTGAAAATATTCCGTTGAGATTAAGCTGAATAAAATGTCGTCATAACAAATGCTATCAATATTATGCAAAAAATATTTTTTTAAATTAAAAAAAAATATTTTTAGTCATATTTAATTAAAATAGTGTTTTATTGTAGGATATACATTGGAAAATAAAATATTGAAAAATTACATCTTTACGGGAATTATAAGTTTTTGTTTAATTTACAAACTTTTAATGCGTTTTTCTCAGACTTTCAATTTTGAAGGTATAAGTGTTTTCTAATCCCTAAGGCATTTTTCTGTTCCTCATAGAGCTTTGAAATTTCTTATATGAGCTGCCAAACATAAGTTCTGCAAAAGTTAGTATGTATTTAGGGCTGAGATCTCCAGTTACTTTTTTAAAAAATGCTGATGTTACTATTTTAAAAATTTTCGCCTTTTTTTCAGGTTTTTCTAGAAAATCAATTATTAAAAATCAAAAAGTGAAAAGATTTTTCAAAACCATGCTAACATTTGTTTGCAATAATCTCATAAACATAAATAACTTAAAATGACTAAAAAATTTTAAAAATTGAGCATTTTAATAAAAGCTTGAAAAAGCATATAAAAAATTTTTTTTTTTTTAATTGTAAAGCAATAGCTGGTCAAACTGACTTTTTACTCTTTCAGAATCAACTTAATAATATAATCTAAATATCAAACATAAACTATTTTTACTGTTACTGCCTCCAGAAAATGTTTTTGAAAAAGGGTGCTGTGTATTCTTAATATAAGATTCGAATAGGCGATGGAAAAACAAAAATGGTAAATAGGATATTATGTTTCAGATATGAGTAAATTATTCTTCTATATAGGAACCCGCACATTTTGGTTTTCTAAAAGTGCTATCTTTTAGTTAATACTAACGGAAGATTCAAAGAAAACCTCGTTTCTTTTGAACTATAAGATGGGCTTCTAATTAAAGAAAGTCAATCGTATAGATTGATGAATGTTGCTTCTAAAATTATGTTAGAAAGAAATCCTAATGATCATAACATAACATAAATTTCAAAGAGAAATAACTTGCTTCTATTGATCCTAGCTTGATTCTGTTTGCAGTTGTTTTTCTATTAAAAAGAATAATTATTGCATCGAGTTATCGATTACCTAATTAAAGGACAATTTATAATTGGTCATTTAAAGAAGTTCGAAAACAACATTCACTGGAGAAAGTAATCGATTGCGTAGTCGTAAAAATTTGGGATTTACGGCTCGGTGCAAAAACCTCAAAATAGAAAGTGGAAGTTCGGTTGTAACGCTTGAAGTTTCCGATAAACATTGCTTCCGTTGAAACAGGACATTTAACTATAAGCTTTTCAAAGAGCTAAAAATAAAAGAAAAGGGGAAACACTTTTTCTCAATTGATTTCTACGTTCGAATGAAAGGTTTTCGGTTTTATTTCTGTTCTTTGTTTCTTGGTCGAAATCGAAGATTACGACCATCTTTAGAGGAGATAGTTAAAGGAAAAGGGGAAGAGGTCATAAATTACAGCTTTTATGGCAGATCTTTCTCGGTTCTAGTGAAGATTCGTCCCATTAGAAGGGCGCCCATCCTAAACTTGGAAATCTCAGGTTTTTATTTGCCCTTTAGTTGTTAGGATATATGGCTCGGTCTGTTACAGGCCATCAACCGACTGGAAATGTATAGTTATTGAGGTTTGATTTTTTTTTTTTTCTTTTTTGAGAAATGTCAAAACTAAAAATTATATTTGGATGATAAGAGACACCTACGACCTTTTAGGTGACAAGGGAATGTATTCTTACCTGGCTTAAGAAAAAATATTCCTAAATGGAAGAAGCTAATACAACGTTTCTCAAACTGTGGGGTGCGCCCACCTAAAGGTGCTTGACAACTCTACGAGACAGGCGCGGGCATATTGAAAAATCGAAAACAAAAGATTATTCTTTAAAAAACTTTTAAATTTTAAAACCTCAAAGAAAAAAAAATTCTGATATAATAAAATGTAATAAAATTTACATTTGATACAATAAGTTATAATCGTATAAAAGCACTGCTTGATGTATTTTATAATTAATTTAACAATATTACGGGAAGAATAAGTTTAATAAATACCTCTGACCTCATGGGTTGTCATATGTAAAAATATATACAGAAATTAACACGTTTCTTAAGTTTGTGCTGTTTATAATTAATCATTTAACTGCTGGTTAAAAGCTACACAATTCACTCCCCAATGTCACCATTTTCCACATAGTCGTGTGTATGTGAGGTATGGGGAGGGAGAAAACAATAAGAGCCAATCATCTAAAAAAACTAAATCCTCCGCAACTACTTTCAAAGTCCATTTATTTCATTCCAAAGCCTTCGGAATAATTTTATTGTAGCACAGCACAGAAAAGGTTGTACACCGTAAGAACGCTTATATATGTCCGGGCAATAAACGTTTTGTCTGAGCGAGACGTTTTATATACGCCAGTGACACTTCAGAGGTGGGCTGCGGTAGACCAGTGGTTAAGGTATCGGACCATGGCAGGCATGTCATGAGTTCGAGCCCAAAACCACTAAAAACCCGCCGTGTAGGGGAGCGATGCACGAAATCTGTCGGGGCTGAAATGTCCTCCCATTGGTGTGGTGTGGTAAATTAGGGGGGGGGGGTGCCAGGTGGCCCTCCACGTCACTTTTACCATTTGGGTTTAAAAATTCGGGCCCCCTCGCCAAAGTTCCCCGTGTAGCTGAACAGTGCGACGTTAAATATTCACTCACCCCGACACCCCTTTAGAGGTTAGAGTCGTATTGTATCTTTTTTAATTAAAAATATAGTAATTCAATTCAATACAAATTTTGTGGGGGGGGTTTAAATTTTAAAAAATTTAAAATGGAATATTGGGTTTTTAAATATTGAAAGTTTGAGAAGCACTGAGCTAATATTTTAAACAAATCATAATGGTATTGAATTTGTGTGAGAACAGGATTGTAGATACAAAGAAATATTAAAATGAAAACGAAAAATCAAGAATGATTTGGTATAAAATATTAACATTTTTTTTTTCTTTTCCATTTTCATAAAATAATTCTTTTTTTATTCTGGGATTTTATGTAAAAAAACCTGAATATTTGTGATTTAAAAAAATTTTATTTAAACCCCCCAATAATTTTTTAAAGTTAATTTTAAATTTACCTAAATACAGATTTAAGTCCATAGTAATCATTAAATAACATTTAATTGATTAAATAAATGCTAGTAAATCATATTTTAATGTAATTTTGCTACGGATGGTCCAACAATGTTAAATTAGGTGTGCTGAGTAAATCATTATTGAAGTACACCTACAAAACGACTGGAGCTCTATGTCCATTGAGATTTTCTTCTTTAGATAGCAACAGAATTTACGGAAACAAAATATGGGCTGATGTTTATTTTTCTTAGGGTTTTGCTTTTTTGTAAACATGGGTAGTGTTCAATCTTCAAATGTTCAATATTTAAAACCTTGCTTTACAACATTTGAAAATTTTATTAAATTTAAGGATGCATTTTCCGTAATGATGTTTTTGTTACATTTGATAAAATATAATCCTCAATATTAGACCAATAATAAGGAAATTATTAGAGAAATACATTTTTGTTTATGTGGTAAAAATGAAATTTTACTAGAGACCTTATTTCTAGAATTCGCTATTTAACCTTTTGGTGGTATTGGGGAGAAAAAAATTGTTAGGATGATAATTTAAGCTTTACGGTTGGCCTCCTCTTAGCCCCTTAATCATTGAATGACATTATGTGTCGTCGGACAATAAGAACAAAATAACGTACTGTAAAATTTTATTAATCTCATACGCTCTACTGATAGCCATAATTTCATTTCGGCAAGTCATTAACGTGTGAGTTTTGATAGACATCGTAGATTTAGAGGGAAAATTAAGAGAGGAAAATATCTTCTTTGTGTATGCTGATTCTTAAGAAAGCCAGGTCATTTAATGGACTATACATTTACATTTAACCCGGAAGAATGCACGCATTCGATATTAATTTTAATGGTCGCGCGGGGTGACTAAGTCACCCCAAACGTTTTCTTTTTTTTATAATTATTTTTTTTGTACCTGATAAAAATAGTAATTCTAGTGAATAATTTAACTAAGAGAAAGCATACTTTTAAGGACTTTTCAGTTTTTTCCAAGATTTCAGAAAAAAATCCAGTTAAAAGTAACTAAAATGTTTCATATATGCATGACTTCAATGAAGGACACAAATAGCAGGTACTTTTTCTCTAACTTTACAGGAATGTTATTTGCAGGCAAAACTGTTAAATTTTATTCCAGTTATTGTAGTTATATGTTCATTGTTGATCAACAAATAGCACGTTGAACTTTTTCTTGTTTGTGTCTTTTTGAAAGGAAGCAGTGTGTCTTGTGGTACACTTGTGGCTTCATATCTTTCTTGAAGATTTTTAGGTGGCATTTGAAAACTTTCCTTTCAATTTAAAAGTTTAATGACTATCGCTTTTCTCAAATTTACCTTCCTTATCATTATTTCATCAGGTTCTTCCCTTGAATAATAAGTTTCAACTTCATCCAAAAAGATCGCCTCGGTGTCCATTTTTTATTTAATTTATGTGCATTTACATTTATAAACCATAATGAATAGTACACTACAGAAATTAAAAACACTAAGTCGTTTACAGGGGAAAAATGTAGCCTGTTTATAGAAAATATTTTAGAACAAAAGTGATTGGGCGGGAAACTCCGTCACCCCAAGTACCTTAAGATTGTAAAAAAAAAACGTTTGTAACTTCCAAAGAAAAAACACCCGGGTAAATATAACAAATACATTTTAGTTTCCATGCAGCCTATCATATAGGAGGACACTGACAACTTCATTGGTAACAAATAAATAGTTTCCCCAGAATTAAAGATTCCGTGAGCCTGTGTGACTTTGTGCCCCACGTGACCATTCCAGAGTTAAACATCGACCAAATCAACCAAAGCATTCCTTTCTCTCTCAACTGCTTCCTAAACACTGTGTAATCTGTGAAAATCCATTAGTATTACTCTTTTTTATCTAACACTTCTGTTTTTACCTGTTTCTGTACTGCAATGACCCTTACTACTCAGAAGTGTAGTAATTCGTTATCATATTACCATTATCTATAGTGTTAGTATTCATTGACAAAGCAAAATTCAGGTTAGCTGAAAGTCTAGATGTAAATAATAATTATTTCCAGAGTTTTCTGCGATTTATTAAATTATATAATCTATATTTTATTCCAAACCTCTTAGTTCATATTATGGAACCTCGGATACAGATTTTCCTTTTAAATCCCCTAATATGTTCTTTGGTTTTTGTTTGGAAATTGCTGATTCAGATGAAAATGTACTGCTGGGTATTCTTGAAAAGTGGAACATTTCACGAGTAATCACATAATTTTATACAAATACTTTTATAGATCTATTCAAAATTCGAAATTTTGAAACGAATTGACTTGTTTATCACAAAGACGAAAGGACAGCTCAATATTGGTATAAGAATTACGAACAGAATTTAAGTTCTTTTGTTTAGTTATATTTTTTCTTTCTGAAGATGTACTATTTTTCGATATACGAGGATATCTTTTCTAGGCTTTATATTAAAATAAAGACTTAAACTTGTTTTCAATTATTGAAAACATTGAAAAAGAAATTACGTTGTCAATTTGCCTCAAGTAATTACATACTTTATGTAATGTCGATACGTAATCAGAGTTTCTCATACACTCCTACTACTGAAATCATTTCTAGTATATGTACCCTATAGTATATATTGATTTCCATTTGACGACTACTGGTATAATGAAGTTTTTAAATAGAGTAAATAAAATTCTCCATTACTCCGAATGGACTGTGTTCTAATGGACTCGAATAATTGTCATTTCAAAATGAATCTAGAATATAACATCGAAAAGCAAATTTAAAGAAACTGTTATATATTTATTTTCCTCGTGTTCTCGAAACCCTTCCACTTCAATGCTGCGTAATTAACTCCAGCTGCGTTCAAACATAAAATTAATCAGAAAATTCGCTTTCGGGTCCAAAAGACGATTAGATTTATTCAGCGAGGCAACGCGTTTTCTATTTTTTGAAATTAATTATGGAGAAAAATCAAGTGAGCGTCGTAAGCTATTAACTCCGATCGAAAAGGGGTTTCAAGTTGTTCCATCTACTCAGTCCATTAAATATTAGATCGGGGTAAAATTTTTGGAAAATGCAGCCAATCAGATGCAAGGAGGATAAACACGAAAATGGTGGGAAATTGTGCAACTGTTTAAAGCAAATTATGATTCTTAAAATGAAATTTTGTATCCCCCCCCTAATCTTAATGTCGTCCTTCGAAGATTCGTTGTCTTTGTCTTTTTAAAGAATGGGCATTTAATTGCCCCCTTTAAATTAGAGGAATACCGATTCATTAAATGTTATTACGGAAATAAGAGATGTTGACGCGTGGGGTTTGGGAGATCGATTTAACAGCGATTGTTGCCACTTCACCTTCATAGGGAAACCCCCTTTTTGCTGTCAAAATATTTAAAGCAATTTTTTTTTTGGTACAAGTTTTAGTTTTTAAGATTATTTAGTGAATAATAGCTATTAATCTTTCAAAAAAGAAAAACCTCCTTTTAAAAAATTTAAGTACTTTTCCCCGTCTAATTAACTCAAATTTAAACCCATTTCTACAGTCTATTGCCTTAGCTGAAATTTTTAAATATTTAAATACTAAAGAATTCATCGTTTTTGATTAGATGTACTTATAAATATTATTTGTGTCCTAAAAAAATTTGTTGGGGCTAAAACAAAAATTTGATTCACAAAAAGCTCAGCACAATTTATTTTATTTTGATGACTTAATTACTAAATTAGGGCTTCTTTTTATATAGAATATGTAAGACAAACTACTTCCGAATTGTGTCTCTGGATATGAAGAATTTAGACAAGATAATGAAACTTTATTGCAGCAAAGAATATTTTTACTATAATTCTTATTTTTTTAATTTAAATAAAAAATAGAATCTTAATAAAAAAGTTTAAAAATATTATAATTTTTTCTTAATAAAAAACCAGCGTATAAACCCCCCAAAAACTTATACTTTAAAGCTGCAATTTTTTAAAGTTAAGGTTTATTGCTGTATAACGCGACCCCCTTTTTTTTTTAAAAAAACCTGAATTTCGGGAAGCTCGCGATTTAAATATTTATGGGGGTATTATTCCAAGCTTTATAAAAAAATATAAACTTTAAAACTCAACCTTTGTTCAATAAGCATATCATTTTTAAACGAAAAGTATTTCGATATATGCAAAAGTCTACAATTTTTTCTATGCTTGTTTTGTTTTTAAATCTATTATTTTATACCCGGCTAAGGGAACTGTAAAGTCTTTTTTTGTGTTAAAAGTGCACATTATATTTGCCGGATTATACGGTATTTATTTTTTTTGCAAAGGGAAAGAGTTTATTAATTTTTTCAGGCTACCATAATTTTTTTCAATGTCCCCAAACAAAACGTGCTGTAAATAATTGTTTAAATATTCCTTTTATAAGTTGTCAAAGTCCAAAAAAGACAATTTGGGGTCAACACCCAATTTTAATGGGGGTTTACACGAAATTTTTTTCTAAATAAACCCCCTTTTTTTGCTTTTCTTGATGGCGGAAAGAGATTTTCTTCCAAAAGAAACTTCTACACTTTTATCCGTATCTTGTTGGATCATATCTTGTCTACGTATTTTAAGAATCAAACTACGAAAGCCAATTGATATTGAATTTTTAAAAATTTTTTTTTCCCCCGACAATAAATTAAAAAATTTTTTCAAGGTACCACACGATAGCCAAGTCGTCATGGCAATGAATTAACGACCGGCGGAGTTTCCACTGAGTTATTGGTTCAGGTATTTATACCAATAATGAACCATCGTGCAAATAATTGGTGCTTATCTCTGTTGAGGTTTAGAAAATCTCACGCAGCCGTAGTGTTTAAAGGGGAGTTTAAACCCCCGGGAGCTAAAAAAAGGGGGAAAAAGGGTCACCCCAGGTTCATGGAATCTTTAATTCTGAATAAACTGTTTATTTTTTACCAATAACCTTGTCAGTATCCTCCTATGTGACAGTCTTCATGAGTACTAAAATGTATTTTGTTGCATATCTCCCCTTTTTTTGGGCATGGTAAACACTTTTTACAATCTTTAGGTACTTGAAGTGATTAAATACCCCCCGCGACCATTTTTTTTTTCCAAATTATTTCTGTTAACCAGCTGCAATTTCCCCCTGCGAACGACGAACAACTTAGGGTTTGAAAGCTATGCTGTATGGCTCGTAATGTTTTATAAATGAACAGAATATAAAAAAGAGAAATGAAATCTTTTCCCCCCCAAAGGGGGATGAAGTTAAAAACCGATCAAGCAAAAAGAATTTTGGTGAAATGGATAATAATCATGATAGCGAAAGCCAATTTCTGAAACGCGATGAATAACAAACGTTTGAGCTCAAAGAAAAATTTTCAAATGCTATTTAAAAAAAACTCAATGAAGGAAGATATGAAGTCAAAGGTGTACCTCAAGACACACTGCAACCTGTTAAAAAGACACGTCAGAAAAAGTTTAACATCCTATTTGTCGATCAAAACAGGACAATAAAACTATAATAATTTTAACAAATTATGACAGTTCTTCCTGCAAAGATCATACCTGTAATTTTAGTGAAAAGTATCTCTGATTGTGTCCTGTATTAAATTAAAGCACATTTGATACATTTTATTTCATTATGGTAGGATTTTTTCTCAAAATATATTTGCCAGAATTACGATTTTTATCGTGTACAATACACATAATTATAAAAAAAAGGTTTGGGTGTCGAGTGCTGGCCTTCACCCGGGTTAAAAAGTGAAATACCAAAGTTCAGATATCGTTCATTCCAATAACTCTTGTTGAGTGCGGCGTCAATTAACAATGAATCAATTAAAACACATTGAACTTGATTTTCAAAAATAAGGTTCTATACTCATTTTTCATTTCTAATATATAGTTCCTTGTTTCTTTGTTAAGTGTAATGAGTGAAATATAATTATGATTTATGTATTGAACGGCGTAATCTTTCTAATTTTGTTTTTGAGTAACACGATCAAAATTTTGGAGGCTACCTTCTACAAAATAAGTTATATATCTTCCCGAAATCAGTAAAAGGGGAAAAATCCCTCAAAGGATAATTAACCCTAGAAGAACCATTCGTCAGGGGGCTAGTTATAAAAATAACCTTTCCCCTCCCCTACAAAAAAAAAAACGGGAAAATGTAAGGGCAACTCACTCCCTACATATGCCCTTTGGGCATACAATAATAATTTTGTTCTCTCAAAATATTTTCGCATGTAGTATTTTTACAACGATGCTAGTCTGCAATACGAATGGGTAGCAAGAACGTTTGGAATTGAGAATCTGTCTTAGATTTTATTTTTTCTGCGTTTCCGAGATGTCAAAACGTTTTAGCGAAGAAAACGTTTGGAGTAAACCCGAGACTATCTGGGAATTATTAAAAGAGTTAATTGATGATAATTTTATTACTGAGGATGAATCAGAAAATGAAAATTTTATTGAAGTTCTAAAGCACGAATTTACAGATATCATTATAAATATCAATATACTGAATGCATATTTTATGTACATAATATGGCTCGCAAATCTGAAAAAGCGTAATTTTGAAGAAAGTTTGCGATAAAGCTAAGTGAAGATCTCCATACGCCATGGTTGAAGAAACGTATAAATATATCAGCTTTGCCTCGATCAACAAGGACAATGATTTGTGAGCTTTTGAAATTGGAGCAGAACTTTGAGTCACACCTGAACAATTAGAAGCTAAAAACAGGCAAATATGTGCCTCTTGCTCATGTAAGTGGCGTAAAATGACTCGAAAATATTATTTATCATGATCTAGAGCAGGGGTGGCCAACCTTTCTAGATCAACGAGATGAGACATAGACGTGCCGTCTAATAATTTTGACTTGGCAATTATTTGGAAAATAAGAAAACTAAATATTAACAATTCAAAACTTTTTATTTAAAACAAAAAAAATACCCTTTACACTGTAAGTTGTGAGTGTTTTAGTTATACGTGTAATTCAAATCAAAATAACATTAGTGTGATTTCTGTTGTCGCAGATTAGACAAAAAATTATATTAGGATTGTAAGATGTATCTTTTATATGTAGAATGCATGTTTTTATCAGACAAATGGCTTTAAGCAATTAATAATTTTGCAAAATATCTTTTGTTTTACTTTTAAATATGCTCGCTCTCCCTTCGTAAAGTTATCCCACACCTTAGGGGACGCGTGCCTAATTTGAGAAACGCTGTTTTGAAAGATGTCATTTATTGAGAATTATGTCAACCTCCAGCTAATAATCTTTGCTGTCTCTCTTCCCCTATTGTCAATATTTGATTATCATGCTTCATCAGGAAATGACGGAAAGGTAAATTACTGCTCAATTTGCTAGGAAGTGAGGATCTTTTTGGTTCAGTAAGAAAAAAAAAGTGTACTTCGCCCTCGTGGAAAAAAAATATTTCGATCAAGTAATTGATGTTATTGGGTTCTCTGACAGACCAAATGGACTATACACATTAGTTATAAGTAAGGTGACTATTTTTTTTTTTACGATGAAAAGAAGGACGAAATATTTTAGAAAGAATTACTACTTTAATATATAAAACGTTTTATTAATTGAAACAAAAATAAGCTTTTTTTTTTTATTCACAGGAATTTTATGTAAAAAATACCTGAATATGTGTGATTTTAAATTTTATTTAAACCTTCAATAATTTTTAATGTTAATTTTAAATTTATCTAAATACAGATTTAAGTCCATAATAATCATTAAATAACATTTAATTGATTAAATAAATGCTAGTAAATCATATTTTAATGTAATTTTGCTACGGATGGTCCAACAATATTAAATTAGGTGTGCTGAGTAAATCATTATTGAAGTACACCTACAAAACGACTGGAGCTCTATGTCCATTGAGATTTTTCTTCTTTAGATAGCAACAGAATTTACGGCACAAATATGGGCTGATGTTTATTTTTCTTATGGGTTTTGCTTTTTTTTGTAAACATGGGTAAGATGTTCAATCTTCAAACTGTTCAATATTTTACTATCCTTGCTTTACAACATTTGAAAAATGTTATTAACATTTAAGTGATGCATTTTCCCGTAAAGATGTTTTTGTTACATATTGATAAAATATAATCCTACAATAATTAGACCAATCAATAAGGAAATTATTAGAGAAATACATCTTGGTTTATGTGGTCAAAATGAAATTTTACTAGAGACCTTATTTCTAGAATTCGCTATTTAACCTTTTGGTGGTAATTGTGAGAAGAAAACCTTCTGTTCAGGATGATAATTTAAGCTTTACGGTCGGCCTTCTCTTAGCCCCTTAATCAGTGAATGACATTATGTGTCGTCGGACAATAAGAACAAAATAACATGCTGTAATATCATCAATGTGGGGTTAAATTAAGGAAAGTATCTTCTTTGTGTATGCTTTGGGTTTAAAGCCAGGTCATTTTTAATGGAATATACATTTACATTTAACCCGGAAGAATGCACGCATTCGATATTAATTTTAATGGTCGCGCGGGGTGACTAAGTCACCCCAAACGTTTTCTTTTTTTTTATAATTATTTTTATTGTACCTGATAAAAATAGTAATTCTAGTGAATAATTTAACTAAGAGAAAACATACTCTTTTAAGGACTTTTCATTTTTTCCCAAGATTTCACAGAAAAAAATCCAATTAAAAGTAACTAAAATGTTTCATGTATGCATGACTTCAATGAAGGACACAAATCACACAGGTACTTATTCTCTAACTTTACAGGAATGCTATTCGCAGGCAAAACTGTCATATTTTATTCCAGTTATTGTAGTTATATGTTCGTTGTTGATCAACAAATAGCACGTTGAACTTTTTCTTGCTTGTCTTTTTGAAAGGAAGCAGTGTGTCTTGTGGTACACTTGTGGCTTCATATCTTTCTTGATGAAGATTTTTAAGTAGCATTTGAAAACTTTCTACTCAAAAGTTTAATGACTATCGTTTTTCTCAAATTTACCTTCGCTATCATTAATCCATCAGGTTCTTCCCTTGTTTGTTAAGTTTCAACTTCATCCTAAAAGATCGTATTGATGTCCAGTTTTTACTTAATTTATGTTAATTTACATTTATAAACCATATAATGTGAACCATTTATAATCACTAAGTCGTTTACAGGGGAAAAGTGTAGCCTGCCCATAGAAAATATTTTGGAACAAAAGTGATCGAGCGGGGAACTCAGTCACCCCAAGTACCTTAAGATGGTAAAAACGTTTTGCTTCAAAAAACCCGGGTGGGCATGACAAAATAAATTTTTAGTTTCCATGCAGACTATCATATAGGAGGATACTGACAACTTCATTGGTAACAAATAAATAGTTTCCCCAGAATTAAAGATTCCGTTAGCCTGTGTGACTTAGTGCTCCACGCGACCATTCCAGAGTTAACCATCGACCAAATCATTCATTTCTCTCTCGACTGCTTCCTAAACATTATGTAATCTGTGAAAATTCATTAACATCACTCTTTCTATCAAACACTTCTGTTTTTACCTGTTTCTGTACTGCAATGACCCTTACGACTCAAAAGTGTAGTAATACGTTATCGTATTGCCATTATCCATAATGTTAGCATTCATTGACAAAGCAGAATTCAGGTTAGCTGAAAGTCTAGTTTTAAGAATAATTATTTCCAGAGTTTCCTATGAATTATTAAATTATATAATCTATATTTTATTCCAAACATCTTAGTTCATATTGTGGAACATCTCTCTCGAAAATTGCTGATTCAGATGAAAATGTATCACTGGATATTCTTGAAAAGAGTAATCACATAATTTTATGCAAATAAATTTATAAATTTATCCAAAATTCGAAATTTGGAAACGAATTGACTTGCTTATCACAAAGACGAATGGGCAGCTGAATATCGGTATAAGAATTACGAACAGAATTTAAGTTCTTTTGTTTAGTTATAATTCTTCTTTCTAAAGATGTACTATTTTTCGATACACGAGGATATCTTTTCTAGGATTTATATTAAAATAAAGATTTAAACTTGTTTTCAATTATTGAAAACATTGAAAAAGAAATTACGCGTTGTCAATTTGCCTCAAGTAATTACATACTTTATGTAATGTCCATACGTAATCAGTTTCTCATGCACTCCTACTACTGAAATCATTTCTAGTATATACACCCTATAGTATATATTGATTTCCATTCGACGACTACTGGTATAATGAAGTTTTTAAATGGAGTAAATAAAATTCTCCATTACTCCGAGCGGACTGTGTTCTAATGGACTCTAATAATTGTCATTTGAAAATGAATCGAGAATATAACATCGAAAAGCAAATTTAAAGAAACTGTTATATATTTATTTTCCTCGTGTTCTCTAAACCCTTCCACTTCAATGCTGCGTAATTAACTCCAGCTGCGCTCAAACATAAAATTAATCAGAAAATTCGCTTTCGGGTCCAAAAGACGATTAGATTTATTCAGCGAGGCAACGCGTTTTCTATTTTTTGAAATTAATTATGGAGAAAAATCAAGTGAGCGTCGTAAGCTATTAACTCCGATCGAAAAGGGGTTTCAAGTTGTTCCATCTACTCAGTCCATTAAATATTAGATCGAGAGTGAAAGTGCTTCGGCCAAAATGCAGCCATTATCAGATGTCACAGTGAGGGATAAACACGAAAAATACCGGTGGGAAATTGTGCAACTGTTTGCAACAGCAAATTATGATTCTTAAAATGAAATATTTTGTATGCCACCCTAATCTTAATGTCAGTCCTTCGAAGATTCGTTGTCTTTGTCTGTTTACACAGAATAGGCATTTAATTGCCGCCTTAATTAGAGAGTTAATTACCGATTCATTAAATGTTATTACGGAAATACAGAGATGTTGACGCGTGCAGGGTTGGAGATCAGCATTTAACAGCGATTGTTAAGCCTACTTCACTCATTACATATGGAACCCTTTGCTGTCAAAATATTTAAAGCAATTCTATTTTGGTACAAGTTTTAGCTTAAGTATTATTTAGTGAATTATAGCTGATTAATCTTTCTTAAAAGAACAACCTCCTATTAAAATTTAAGTACATTTCCGTCTAATTAACTCAAATTTCAACTAGTTTGTTCAGTCTATTGCCTTAACTGAAATTTTTAAATATTTAAATACTCAAAGAATTCATCGTTTGATCCGTAGATGTACTTATATAATATTATTTGTGTTCTAATAATAAATTTGTACTGGGGCTAAACATAATTAGATTCACAAGAGCTCAGCACAATTTATTTTATTTTGATGACTTAATTACTTGATAAATTAGGACTTCCTTTAATATAGAATATTTAAGACAAACTACTTCCGAATTGTGTCTCTGGATATGAAGAATTTAGACAAGATCATGAAAATTTATTGCAGCAAAGGATATTTTTACTATAAATTCTTAACTTTTTTTCGAATTTAATAGGTATATAGAATACTTAATATTTTTAAAGAGTTTTAATGTATATTATCATATTTTACTTACCATAAAATCCAGCGTATAACGAACACTTATACTTTAAAGCTGCAATTTTTAATGTTAAGGTTTATTGCTGTATAACGCGAATCCCTTTTTTTTACGAAAACACCTGAAATTGTCGGGGTGAAGCTCGCATGATTTGAAGTAATTTATTTGAGGTATTATTCCAAGCTTTATAAAAAAAAAAGTAGTAAACTTTAAGAGCTACAATCCTTTAAGTTCAATAAGCATATTATTTTTAAACGAAATCGATATATTCATAAGTCTACAATTTTTTCTATGATCTTGTTTTGTTTTTAAATCTATCATTTTATACCCCGGCATAGCATCATAAGTACAGTCTTGTTTTTGTGTTAAAAAGGTGCGCATTACTATTTCCTTGGAAATTATACGGTATTACTTTTTTTGCAAATGTGAAAGAGTTCATAATCAATTTTTTGCAGGCTCACCAATAATTTTTATCAATGTCCTCACAACTAAAACGTGCTGTACAATTAATTGTTTAAAGATTATTCCTTCATAAGTTAGTCAAAGTCACACAAAAAGACAATTTGGGGAGTCAACCACTCCCCCAATTTTGTAATGGGGGTTACACAAATAGTTTTGTCTAAATAGGGCAACTAAGTGGCATGCTTTCTTGGCAGTAGCGGAAAGAGATTTCTCTTACCAAAGAAACTTCTAGCACTCTTATCTGTAGCTTGTTGGATCATATCTTGTTTAAGTATTTTAAGAATCAAACTGACGGACAATTGATATTGAATTTTAAAATTGTTTTCTTCACCGACGAATAAATTTAAAATTCTTATCAAGGTACCACACGATAGCCAAGTCGTCATGGCAATGAATTAGTGACCGGCGGAGTTTCCACTGAGTTGTTGGTTCAGGTATTTATATCAATAATGTGACCCATCGTAAAAAGAATTGGTGCTTATCTCTGTTGAGGCTCAGAAAATCTCACGCAACTGTAGTGCTAACCGGAAGCTTAACCCCGGAGCTAACGAGCGGGGCACAGAGTCACCCCTGGCTCACGAAATCCTTAATTCTGGATAAAGTGCTTAGTTGTTATCAATAACCTTGTCAGTATCCTCCTATATGACAGTCTTCATGTTTTCTAAAATGTATTTATCAAATGCCTCTCTTTTTTTTTGTGAGAGGCAAATGTTTTTTACAATCTTAAAATACCTAGGGTGGCTGAGATCGCCGCAGGGCCACTTTTGTTGTAGTCTTCATGGGTACTAAAATGTATTTGTTGCATATCTCCCCCTTTTTTGGGCATGACAAAGACTTCTTACAATCTTTAGATACTTGTGTGAAGTGATTGAATACCCCGCGCGACCACTTTTTTCCAAAATATTTCTGTTAACCAGCTACAATTTCCCCCTGCGAACGACGAACGACCTAGTGGTTTGAAAGCTGTGCTGTATGGCTCGTTATGGTTTATAAATGAACAGAATATAAAAAAGTGAAATAAAATCTATACAATCTCTATTGGATGAAGATGAAACTGATCAAGTAAGGGAAGAACTTGATGAAATAATGGAAAATAATCATGATAGCGAATGCCAATTTCTGAAACGCGATGAATAAGAAACGTTTGAGATGAAAGAAAATTTTCAAATGCTATTTAAAAACACTCAATGAAGCAAGATATGAAGTCGAGTCACTCTGCAACCTGTCAAAAAGACACGTCAACATGCACGTCATGCAGGTCAACATACATGTTGAACTGACGCGTCAAGTTCAACATGTTATTTGTCGATCAACAAAGGCAATAAAACTATAATAATTTTAACAAATTATGAGAGTTTTGCCTGCAAATATCATTCCTGTAATTTTAGTGAAAAGTGTATCTGATTATGTCCTGTAATAAATAAAGCACATTTGATACATTTTATTTCATTATGATAGGATTTTTTCTCAAAATATCAAAAAAAAAAAAATTCTTAAATGTAGGTAACTATACTTTCTCTGAATTCAATTATTTACCAGAATTACAATTTTTATCGTGTACAATGCACATAGTTATATATATAAAATTTAGGGTGACTCCGTCTTACATTTGAACCACTAACGTTACTGTCGAGTGCTGACCTTCACCCGGGTTAAAAAGTGTAATACCAGAGTTCAGATATCGTTCATTCCAATAACTTTTGTTTAGCTTCTGAGTGCGGCGTCAATAAACACAATGAATCAATTAAAATACATTGAACTTGATTTTCGAAAAGAAGGTTCTATCTCATTTTTTTATTTCTAATTTATAATTCCTTATTTCTTTTCTTAGTGTAATAGGCGAAATAGGTATTATTTATTAATGATGAGAAGGGTCGTAATCTTTATAATTATTTTGTTTTTCGGTAACACACGATCAAAATTTTGGAGGCTACTCTTCTGTAAAATGAGTAAGTTATATATCCTCAAGAAATCAGTAAAAGGGAAAGGATAGTTACTCAAGGATCCCTCAAAGGATAGTTAACTCTAGAATGTTACCCATTCTTTTAGCAGACTACGGTTATAACAAATACCCTTGTACCCTCCCTCCCCCCAAAAAAAACAGGAAATGTAACGTGGAACTTACTACCTACATATGATCTTGGCTACTATAGATAATATATTTTTTTTCTCTCAAAGTATTTTCGCATGTAGTATTTTTACAACAATGCTAGTCTGCGATACGAATGGGCAGCAGGAACATTTAGAATTGTGAGAATCTGTCTTAGATTTTTTTCCCTGCGTTTTCGAGATGTCAAAACGTTTTAGTGAAGAAAACTTTTGGAGTAAACCTGAGACTATCTGAGAATTATTAAAAGAGTTAATTGATGATGATGGTTTTATTTCTGAGGATGAATCAGAAAATTAAAATTTTATTGAAGTTTTAAAGCACGAATTTACAGATAGCATTATAAATATCAATTTTGTGACTGCATATTTTATATATGTACATATAATATGGCTCGCAAATCTGAAAAGCATTATTTGGAAGAAAGTTTGAAATAAAGCTAAGTGAAGATCTCCTTGCGCCATGGTTGAAGAAACATACAAATGTAATAACTTTGCCCCGATCAAAAAGTACAATTATCCGTGAACTTTTGAAATTGGAGCAGAACATTGAACCACCTGAACAATTGGAAGCTAAAAACAGGCAAATCTGTGCCTTTTGCCCATGTAAGTTGCGTAAAATGACACGAAAATTTTATTTATCATGATCTAGAGCAATGTGCGGAGAATACGCTAAAATGCGTAAAGATTGCTTCGAAAATAAATAAATTTTACTTTCTTGCTTATGTGAAGATTGGATGTCAGGAAATCATCTGCATGTAGTATAATTTTTTTTTGTTATTAACTTTTAAAATGATTTTTAAACTTGCTAAAACGCATGTCATCTGGGAGACGAATGGATACCATTCCCGTAAATTTTCCAAAGGATAGAATTCTAGGGTTAATTATTTTCTGAATTATGCGGCTATCGACGAAGACGTGTGCAACGAAAAATATATGAACAAATACCTTGTTGACGATATGTTCATTTTAAATCTAAATATCGCTCTTTCAAAACAGTAAATTTATTAAATCTAATGCATCGGATTTAATCTATTCTTTCTTTAAATGAAAAGAAAAAAGTTATACAATTTTCCCACTTCTGTTTTGGGAAAAATGGTTCATATTTTATTTCGAATACTTGAAATAATATAGAAAACAGTTGGTTATTTAAAAAAGTTATATATAAAGCTTTTATTCCTTTACGTGTTTGCTGATATGTTTGCCAAGTCTTTTTTAATCTATGAAAAGGCAAAAAAGGAAACGCGCGATGCATATTATTCTCTCACTTTTTCTGCAACTCATTTTCTCAAGGAGTGTTGTTTTATTCTATCTTGGTGTTGCATAATTTGAGAATTTGTGTTCAAAAATCGTTTTTTCAATACCTGACGCTCTATCGATCTTATCCAAACACAAAGCTTCTCTCAACTTTTTTTCAGTTTTGCTATTTTTTCATTCCATTTTCTGTCCTTGCCACTTATAGTTTCTTCAGCTGCAGAAATCGATCCATAGTCCATGTATTTCAAATGATGGGATATCAAATTTGATGTACTAAGATACGAAATTAATTTACAGCATCGAAAAATTGTTATTTTTTTAAATATCCATGATGTTTTTCTCAACTGTAGATTGTATTTCTAAGTACTTTCTTTTGATTGTATGCATTTCTTTTTAGCTAAGCAATTTACTCATACTTAATAGTTTTTCCAATCTAGAAAACTTGAAATTATTATCGTAAGATTGGTTTTTATCATTTTTAAATTGATACTCAATTGCGAAATCCAGTCCTTATAGCCTCCGTGTTGCTTTACAGATGCTATTAAAACAATCAATTAGTAATCCAAGTCTTGTTACTGTGTGTGACATAAGATCATTGTTCACCAGTATTTTTCCGAATATTTAAGCCTAATTTGTCAACCGTCTTTCAATTTTCGACAGAGATTTTTATGTCATTGGGAATTATTTGATTGGAGTATGAATCTGATGACTATTTAAAATTCTAATCGATTGTTTGACAGAAAAATATCAGTATGAAAGTATATTAAGAATTCTTTTCCCAATTTTTTTTAATGAAGAAAAAATTTCTAAGGTATTTAGGTAAAATTTAATTATCGTATTCATACTTGTTTTATTTTGCGCAAAAAGTAAAATCCTAGCATGGTTATTTGATATTCAGAATTTGAGGATTTTTCATCGTTTAAAAGGTTTTTCTGATGTTCTTTTGTTCTATTCCGTGTCAAATTGGCTTCTTTTTAACACCTTGGACAAAAAGTAAAAATGCAGAAAATATTTACTTTTTTGTATGTCTTAACTTTTATTTAACTTTTTTGAGAATTCGAGTTTTAATCTGCGTTATTGAATATTTTGCCAAATATTTCTTGTTTCACATGAATAGTGTTTCAGAATAACATGAGTTCCAAATTCATTATATCATCAAAATTTGAAGATTATTGATTTTTTAAATGTATTATCCAAACACATTAGTGTTTTGATATTTTAACTTTTACTGAGAGTGTACATTGTCAATATTTTTTAACATTTTAACAATTGTTTTCAAATTTTAACGCGTGTTTAGCGCAAATTAGCCAGTTTTGGCTCTTGCGCCAAAAACCCAAACACTCACTCACTCACTCAAGAAACACATTGAATTATTATTTGTAATTTTTATAGGAAATAATTTAGAAGTTATTTTAATTGCAAAATTTTTTCTCATCCTAGTAAAACATTATCACATATCGTTCTTTTTATGGAATAGCTTGATTACATTTACTAGTTAATTAAAAATACTTCTAAATATACATCTTTAAAGGTCATGATTCCTCGATGAATACATTTCCAGTATTGATTTTTTACTCAGAAAAGAAATTTAATGATATATTTAGGTTGAACTAATTTTTAAACACTTCTTCCTCTCTTGATAACTGTTTTGAAAAACGTCTCGTATTAAGGTATCCGACTACTTACGACACCTCTTTTTAAAAAAATGGAGATATATGGAATTTTTTATGGTTTTTAGTTTTGTTTAGAACATCTTAAGAAAAGTATGCTAAAATTAAGAAGAGAAATGAAGTTATTATTACTAAAATGAAAATGGGTAAAAACTGACAAAAAATAACGTAAATGGGGACATTAATCTGTACCAAAATCTTATGAACAAATTTTCAATTTTTCAGTTCTGATGTGTTGCTATGGTATTCATTTTCGAAATTACCTTCAGGATAAGAGAAATTTTAAATTTAACAAAGCTAGTGCTCTGTATCTTAGTTATTACATGAAATTGCTTAAAAACAGTGATTATATTCACATTAGGGACTGTAAATTTTGTAATAAAACATTGATTGATAAATATGTGGTTTAAAACACTTCTTCTATTATACATAACTTACACAAAACGTTTGAGTTATTTATTTACAAAACTTTTTTAAGCCATTGCTGTCCACCGTTGAGCATTTTCAAAAAAACTCATTGTGAGTAAAACACATTTTACAGTATATCTTGTTTAAAGTAGTGGCATCTGCTTTAACTAAGCTTGTAGTTTTTGTTTTAGTGGACGGAAAATAATAAACTTGGTGTTTTTGTAAAGCTAATAAGATGGCATATAAAATAAAATCATAAAAACAATTTGTCAAATTTTGACAAAATTCACAATTTAACGGTAGTCGGATAACTTATCAAAGTATGATATTCGGAATGTTTTAGAAATTCTTGAGGGTTTTCTAACCGTATCCATTTAGTTTTCTTTAAAATATTTGTGAATACAGAAATTATATATAACTTGTTTTCTACTTTGGGCGTGGTTTGTATTGCTAGAGGTTTTGACATACGCTATCATAACTTATAATACGTTCAATGTATCAAATATTTTTAAGGAATGTAACTTTCCAAACTCTAAAGATATTATTTTTTTAAAGGATTTAATGATTAGTTGCAAAAATTCAGATGACCAATACGATATTTTCAATATTTTTCAAGATCGTAATATGCTCTGTTTGTACTTTTCTTCAAAAGTACTACAGTCTGTTGTATGCCAAGAATGTCTCGCAAAGCCTGGCTTTATGCGGCGCAATATTCCGCCATCAGGTTACTCCATGTTAATTTTAAGTCATTTTCAACGTTATCTAGCCACTTAGTTTTCAATCTTCCTTATTTTCATTTCCCATTGATTCTTGAAAAAATTTTCTTTTCAATTAGAAAAGAAGTCATTAATATCTAAATACGTAACCCAGCCATTTAATACGGAATGTATTAGCTATGTATGTGTACTCTATTTATTGCAAATTCTCTGCAAATAATACCTTATGAACCAAACAATGTTGACTTTAAAATTCAAAATTGTAATAAATTAAGTGATCTTTTTGGATTGCATTACAAGGATACCTTTCTACAATGAGGTATAAATATTTTTTAAGATGAATGCAAGATCATTTTGATATTCTGTGACATATTGAAAACATGTCATAAACTGTGGGTGTCTAAACTATGACCGTTTGAGGGCCACATTGCAAGAAAAAAAAATTGCTTCACCACACATACATTTCCTCAACAAATTGAAATAAGAATTAACTATATGTAGTTTCATTAAAATGTATTAACTTCTATTTATTATATTTTTAAAATTTGGATTAGATATGTATATGTACATATTTATTTTGAATTTAGTTTAATCGTTTCATTAAGTTTAGATTTCTTAAGGATAGAAAAAATTCTAATTAATGCGATGGATGAATTTGCTTTTGTTGAACAAGCAAATCGATATCGGGGTCAATAGACGAGGCTGCAATTGTTAATTCATTTTCAAGAAGTATGTCAGTGATCTTTGTTCTATTTGGTGTGTGGGTGGGCTTCATTCTTGAAAAAAATTGTTCAAAAATATAGGTACTGCCAAAAGCTGAAAACATTAATAAAGCATGATCGTGAAAGTTAGGATATTTATCGCGGGATAGGTAATCATAAAACTCCAGTAAGGAAACATTCCCAAATTTTTCTTTCAGTTCAAGATTTGAAGCTAATTTATTTATTTTTAGAGGTAACGGGTTAGAAAATTTGTTGCAATGCTCTTAATTTTTTCAAAACTCTTGTAAAACATATTTGAAAAAAACTGTAGAATTAAATCAAAATATAATACAGCATATTTATATGCATCCAAAGCATTGAAATGTGTCAAATTTTTTTACTTGTATTTGATTGTGCCAAAATCTCAACTTTCACTCAAACGTTGTTATTGTTTGGATGACATTATTAATAAATTTATATATTTTCCTTGAAGTCTCATATTTAGTTAATATAAATATTCTGTTTACTAAAAAAACTAAATCTAAAACCCAATTTTTGTCTTCAAATTCAATCACAGGTTTCCTTTCGTTTCCATAAGAATTTTTATTTCAGTTTTCAAATCGCAAAATCTTTTGAGCATTTCCCCCTTTCTGAACCATCTTACTTCTGCATAATAAATAACATCTCCAAATTCAGTTCCCATTATCTTAAGAAATTCTTGAAATGGTCTTGATTACATCCTTTTGATCTTATAAAGTTAATGTTTTTTATAACACTTAATACACTTTCCATATTTAAAATTTTTCCGCATAGATTGCCTTGATGTACAATGCAATAGTAAAATGTTTATTAAAGTTTTTATTTCAAAATAAATGTCAACGTATCGAATATATATGAAAAATATTGCAAACATTTATTTTTTTAATATGTGTGTGGGAATTTTAATATTTTTATTATTTTCGTTTGGGCTGGACTTTAGACAAGTATGCCATAAATGATACCGAACATTTAATTATTCAGTTAAGACATGAAATAAATCCTACAGACCCCCCCAAAAAAAATCTTGTCTGTTGCTGGTTAACTGAAACTAAATAAATTAATTTTCATATTAATTTATTGAACTTTCTTTTTAACTATTTTGTGCGTGCTTAAATCTAAAATATTTTACTTAAAGCTTTCAGAATTTTATAAAATAAAACTATCTTCGAGTTTTTCCATTTCAATAAAAAAACCCCATTTTCTTCATTTATGTCGAGCTAAACTTGTGTAAAAGCGATATGAGTGACATAAACGACAAAGATATGACATTAAATCTGTTCATTAATTTTAAAAAAATATTCAAACCAGGCTACTTTAAGGATTTCTAATTAACTCAAAATCAATGAGAAAATGGGAAGAGATTGCGCTGAATTAGATTTTTCGTGAATTTTATGAACAATTTGAAATTTCAGTTGAATATTGGTTTCTAAAGGAGTCAAATATTGATTCATTTAGGAATCATATAATGTGTGTGTGAATAACGTATAATTACGTCCTTATAACACTACTAGAAACGCATTTTTGAATATTTATTACATGGAAGAAATTTAACAGAAAAATGATGTCTTTTTTTATCAAGGCTAATCTTTCCCCAAATTGTTTTTAAGAAAAATAAGTAGCTTTATAATTCATCTTCCGCTGATAAATTTTGTGCATTCTCAAAAACCATGTTCGCAAACCTTTGTTTATAATCGAATTAGCAGGTAGTTGTTTTCCCTCTGTATATAGATTATAATACTCTTAAGATTCTAGTAAGTTTTCTAATAACGTTTGCTATTTATTCTTTCAACATGCATTTACAGTTGAGTTTCTTTATTTCTTTATCTCAAGCCAAATTATATTTCAATTCAAAGATTTAACTGAAAAAAGTCTTCCATACTCATCTAACATCAATTGATTTTGAACCATTCGTGCTTTAAAACACTAATATGATCGCCAAATATAGTGTGTTTTAAAAATAAAAATAATATTTTTATCTAATGGTCATTATTTTATAATAAACACTTTTGCTTAATATGGTTATCCAGTAGTTAGTCCGGAACGTTATCCAGTAGTAAGGTCATTTTCATACGAGGCAACTTGTGCCGCATCTAACAGGAGTTGACAATCGAAAGGTGGATTTGAATAGAAATCACTTAGGGTCCCTTCAACTAGTACTCTTTATGGTGACACTTCTTCAGACATCGAAGACTAAATTCTCCTCTCCACTTGTTGACTCAACTAAAAGAATATTTTGGAAACTACGCTCTTCACAAGCGGCTACTTGTGAATTGAAAATGGAGAAAACTTTTTATTGCTTCTTTGGCTTCAATCATATGGCTACGGTCGCCTAGTGGTCAAGATATCGGATCGTGGCTGGCTTGTCACGAGTTCGAGCCCAGTACCACTAAAGACCCGTCGTGTAGGGGAGTGGTGCACGATAAATCCGTTGAGAGCTCAAACATCTTCTCGTTGGTGTGGTGTTTAGAAGAGGGGGTGCTAGCTCAGGTGTCGTCCTCGTCACCTGACCATGGTTCAAAATTATGAGGTCTGTCGTCAAAAGCCCTCGTGTAGCTGAACAGTGCGACGTTAATATTCACTCACTCACTCGTCTTCAATTATTCCTCCTCTGAGTCCGTCTCTCCCTTTTTTCAATCAACTTTGTGCCAACGTGTGAAAGGAATTTCTCCTATCTTCACACTAGAGATGTGGTAACAGGAAACTAGTTAATTAGCATAAAGTTGCTTCGAGTGAAAATGGCGTAATAGTACCTTGAAACAATTTATTTTGCTTTAAGGTATCCGACTACGTTCGGAACAGTGATTTTGCAACACTGTACATACCAATATCTTTTTAATATTTAGTGTCACTGAGATTAGAATACATGTATGAAATTGTTTTTAGAATATTATTACATTTAAAAAATATTTAAATGCAATATTTTGTTAAAAAATGAAAAAAAAATAGAATTATTTATTTTCAAAATATTCTTTTATGTAAAATGCTTCTGTAATAATAATATACATATAGCTCGGACCTCTGTACAGAGCTTGAACTAGGATTTTTGAAATATATAATTTATAAGTGGATTTATCCATATATTAATACATCAAATGGAGAAACTTTAACAGAAATACACTGATAACTATTTCAATTGTTAATATTCTGAAAATGTGTATTTTTTAAAACTCGTAGTTCAGGCTCTCTGGAGAAGTTTTAGCTATATATAAGCAAAATATTGTTTTTATAGAAGCATTTTTCATAGAATATTTTTGCCCCTCAGGGGGCTCACCTTCTTTAGGTGTGGGTACGAATGTCACAATCCCGAGGTACCCTAGTGATATAAAATGATGATCAAATGCATTGAGTACTGATACAAGTATATTAAATCAGGAAAAATATGTTTTTTATTTTTCTTTATTATGTTCGAATATGTACATAAGTATATTGCTTTCTTTAAGTAATAATTTTTTGATTATTTTAAAAAATTCTTAAAAATTATCTTTATTTTCAACCTTTCGATTTTTTGTGCCCTCTTCGTAGAGTTCACCACCCTTTAGATATAGGGGGGAAGCTAAAAGTTGAAACGCTGGTCTATGCACATCTTTAATACAAAACTTATTACTTTGAAACCTTTATAGAGATTTTTTTTCTTTATAAAATATTATATTCCTTGATGTAAACTTGATTTATTGATAAAGCAACACTAAAAGCTTCTGAAATTTTAGGATATTGTCTAAAAACATTTCATTATTTAATAGTTTATAATCAGATTCATCTAAGTATAAGAATGATTGTCCTTCACATATGTAACACTACAAACACTGCAAATGATTAAGCATCTATAATAAAAGCTAGAATGAAAAAAGAAACGTTAAATAAGCATCATTTATCGTCACATTGTCATTAAGAACTTCTATTATTCAAGAACAGTTTCTGTTCGATGAAAAACTTCATCACGTGCACAGATCACCATATAGAGGAATAAAGCAATACTGGGAGCTGGTGGAAAAGGACACAATTTATCAGCTGAACTGTTTTCCGAACAATGCTTTTGAGAGGATCTCTCTTTTAAAATTCTCCTTTCTTTATTCGATAGTTCACGGTTCTCTGGAGGAGGGAGAAGTTTTTTTCCCTTTTTTTTCTCAAAAGAGCTCGTTACACCCAAATGCAAATAGTAGAAGAAAAATCCAGATAAAGAAGAACAGGAGAGTAAGGTAACATTTTATCGCTTGTGTCCCAGAAAGTATCTTGTGAAGGGAAAACAGAGGGAAAAAGGGAAATGAAATGCATAAAAAACAAGCATGAAGGATTTTTTTTGATGAATACATCGTGCATTCTTTTGAGCAACATCTATTCATAGAATGATTTAGGAAAGACATCGCATGAGTTGCTAAAGTTAACGTTTTTTAACCTTTTGACGGGGATATTTTCCTTTTTAATCCTTGAGAAAACTTTTCTGTGCAGTAGCATTTGAAAGAGTGGAAATATTTGTTAATTGCTGTCTAGTGGACTGGGAATGTTTAAAATACATTTCTTATATTTACGAATTTAAAATTTATTTTTTAGCATATTATGTTGTATTTATACACAACATTATATGATATTGTTACATTAATTATAAAATACATCGTGCAGTACTGATACATTTATAATTGTGTATGTGTATATTATGTTTTATTATGTCAGAATGTTTGTGTATGTTTACTTTCAGTAAATTAATAATTTTGCAAAATATCTTTTGTTTTTTACTTTTAAATATGCTCGCTCTCCCTTCGTAAAGTTATCCCACCCCTTAGGGGGACGCGTGCCACAATTTGAGAAACGCTGTTTTGAAAGATGTCATTTATTGAGAATTATGTAAACCTCCAGCTAATAATCTTTGCTGTCTTTCTTCCCCTATTGTAAATATTTGATTATCATGCGTCATCAGGAAATGACGGTAAGGTAAATTACTGCTCAATTTACTAGGAAGTGAGGATCTTTTTGGTTCAGTGAGAAAAAAAAGTGTATTTCACCCTCGTGGAAAAAAAATATTTCGATCAAGTAATTGATGTTATTGGGTTCTCTGACAGACCAAATGGACCATACACATTAGTTAAAAGTAAGGTGACTATTTTTTCTTACAATGAAAAGGAGGATGACAAATTTTAGAAAGAATTACTATTTTACTATATAAAACGTTTTATTAATTCAAACAAAAATAAG